>JH720387.1:144330-260351 GCA_000231825.2 Tetrahymena elliotti 4EA
AAACTTTTTAGTATTTTTATTGTCACCAAATATATAACGTAAATAATCTGTAACAAATTATCCTTCATTAGGATTTATTTACTCCAAAAGTTATATTAGTAAAAATGGAAATTTTAAATTTTAAATATTTTATTTGTTGAACATTTTTTGTAAGCAAATTATTTAATATAAATTTTTTGGAGCAATTTTAAAAAATAAATAAAATAAAAATCAGAATTTAAGTAAATAATTGTTAACCATTTAATTTTTTAATCTTTTATTAGACTCTTAATCTAACACTTTCAATATATAGTAACAAATACTAGAGGATACTAAATAATGTTTCGATCAGGAGATAAAGTAATTTTTTTAGATATTTATTATTTAAAAAATTATTATTGGATAAGATGGATAATGGGAGTATTGGTGTAATGTTGGTAGGACTTTGTAAAAAAAATGAAAATTTTTTTAAATTTGAGGTGACAAAAAAGTGTCCTGGATCATCATTCTCTTTAATCAAAAAATTTTACATCAAGTAAATCTTAATTTTCATAAAGAAAATTTAAAACAATAAGTAAGAATGCTTTATTAATTAAAGTATTAAAGATATAATGATTGGTTAAGCAGAAAGACTATATTATTTATTCTTTTAGATATAAAATTAGTTTAGATATTTATAAGGTATGACGATATGATGAAAGCTTTATCCAAATAAATGTTTAAATTTTAACAAATTACTTCAAATAAATAGATTTGTATCATAGAATTTTTTTATTTTTAAGTATATTATTTTCTTCAAATAATTTACATAAAAAATTACGTTCTTACTATACTACCTTATATTTTTAGAATGGCTTAACATTTTATGTAATTAACAACTAAGCTGAGACTGAACTTAAAAGATATTATCATAAATAACAATTTAAAATAACAAGACTAGATTTTATTGCTTAAAAGAAAATAGTTAATAGCTTTTAGTATTTCTATAGAATTTTAAAGAAATTTTTATTTTATAAACCTTTATTATGTGGAAAAATGCGAAGAATAATAAATATTGAAGAATAAAATTCTCAAAAACATTTAAATGATAAATTTTGAAACAGAGGAACTAAGGAGAAGGTAAGTAAAATTAGAAACAAAGAAGAAAAAAAGAAGTAAGAAACTATCAAGAAAGACTTTTTAATTTACAAAAATTTGCAAGTTTCGAATCATAGAAACTAAAGAAAAAGCAATCATCAGATTTTATTAAAAATGAGTTATTATTTGCAAGTAAATAATTGATAAAAATATTGAAAGAAAGAATATTAAAATATTTAAAAAACGATTGATAAACAATATTAGCATGAAATATGCTCAAACATATCTTTTTGTGCTTAAATAAATAACTTATTCTTGAGCAATTTCCTGTTTACAGCAAAATTAAGTTTAATAGTGGACTAATTCATGTTTTAATAAAGTCTGTAGATAGATTGTCATCAAATTTGAATGAATATAAAATTAATTAATATTTTTTATTATTCTTCTGTGTGTCAAAATTTATTTTCCTCTCTTATTAATATAAAATCAAGTAAAGCCCTAATTATGTAAAATATGTTCTAAATTTGATCCAAGGAGGTGAATAACCATACGTAAATACAATAATAAATTTTTAGGGCCAAAATAGTTTTTGTTTTGAAAAAAAAATTTTATTTTAAGTTATCAAATTCTATGAAGAAAACGAGAAATGAATATTTAAAGATAATGTACAGTTTAACAAAAAGTTATTACTAATAAAGATAGATTTATCAATAGTTAAATTGATTGATCAATAGATAGTTAGATAGATATATTGGTTGATAGATATTATTGGTGAATTAGTAAATGAATAAAAATTATAATTTTTATCTTTCAGACAAATTCATTTAAATATCCTCAAAGAGAATAAAATAAATGAATTAAAATAATTAGATTTACTGTAATAATGATTGAGTTAATGAATCAAATATTAGCTTGTTATAGTTTCGTTTAATTTTTTTTCTGTTATTTCTAGATATGATTATACTAAGAGCTAATTTTTGGTGATTACCATTTGAGAATCAAATATCATGAGAGTATTAGGCGAAATATATATTCAAAGCAAAGAATGTTTAAACAATTGAGTTACTTCTGTGATTGATTTACTGCTTCATTTGAATTTTTTTTAATATATAAATGATTAATAGTATTGATTCTATTTTCTATTTGACTTAATATTATTTAGATTACGCTGGTTTAAAGTAAATATTATAAAATGATTATATGTAATGGAGGTATAGTTAAATTAATTATTATTATTATTATTCTTCATCAAGACACTCAACTTGGAATAGTGTGGAGTTAATATCTTTATGCAATAATTTGAAGTGACATTAATTATTATTGCCTATAAATTTTAATTCATTTACTAAGTTATTTATTTATTCAGTTTTAATTTATTTTTTGATAGAGTAAGTAAGCTTGCTTTTGAAGATAAGAAATGTTTCTTTGTCAGTCTAAGCAAAATTATTAAATTACATTTCACTTTTGCTTTTTGTAGCGAATGAATGAATAAAGAGAGTCATAGTTAAGTTTCCATTTATTAGCTACTTCTCTCACGTTGTTACTCTTTTTATAATCCTCGTAGATAAGCTGTTTATCCTCATCTGAGTATAAGCGGATAGACTAGTTGTTTGGTCCTCTTGAATTTTGAATAAAATTGTAGAGACGGCGATATTTTATCCTATATTTTTCAGAAATTTTACGAATATCTCCTGTTTAGTCATATTCTTGTAAAATAGTTTCCTTTTCTTTAGGTTAAAGGTCACGAATTTTGCGTATACCTGTTGAAATTTTAGATACGCCAGCACTTTGATTGGAATGACTACTGGATTACTAATAATCATTATGATTTGAGTTATTTCCATGGAATCTATTATAAGCACTGTTAGATTTAACTCTCTGACTATGATAGGTATTTTAATTGCCATTACTGTTTTGTCTGTTACCATACATACCTTGACTTCCATTTGTATTTCTGCGTTTCTCAATTTTGTAAACGTAATCATCATCTGCTTCATCTTCCTCTTCTTTACCATCGTCATCTTCCTCGTCTATGTCATCTTCGTTTTCATTTTCTGAGGATTCGTCATTGTTTCTTTCGATTTCAAAATGGAGATCTTCTTCTTTTGAATTATCAGTTTCATCCCCATTTTGCTTTTTAAATTAATTATTTTAGTAATATTTGTTTCCGTTCTGAAGATTTTCAGTTTCCATTAGGTTCTGATTTCCATAAATTAAATCTCTTTTATCTTTGCTTTACTCACGCTGGCCACTTAAACGAGAATCATTCTTAAGGTATTGTGCATTGTAAATATTACTACTTCCATTCATATAAACAGCATTGGCATTGTTACTTTAAGTACCAGCAACATTTTCTGCTGATTCGATTTCTTCTTCTGTTTTTACAACCCAGTCTCTCCTCTAAGAAAAATATCTGTTAAATTTGATCCAAATTTCCATTTCACATTAATAAACGAATTCACGGTAGAAATTCATAGTTGTGCGAAGAGGATTCTCTTCATTTGACTTAGGATCAAGGATCACAATTTTGCTTATTTCATGAACCTTATCTTTAAGGACTTGAGGAGAAGGCTATTTACTCTCTTCCAAGTTTTTAATGGTCTTAATCAAACTCAAAAGCTATTATCTCTAATTCTCTTGCTCTTGAAGATACTCATAAGTTTCTTTTGTAATAAAAATAATAAATATATATTTGATTAAATTTTGTGTGAGGTTTAACATTATAAATACTCAATCTGACTATATCTAATTAATTAGTTTAAAAAATACTTCTTTCATTTTTTTAAAAAAAAATAAACAAACAAATTTTATCAATTAAAAGGAGTCAGTCTGGTCTGGACAAAAATTAGAATAAAAATATTACTTTAATTTATGAAGTAAATAAATAAATTCAAATGCGTAAAGCAATCTTTTATTGTATTAGTACAGTATTTAGAATGACTTTAATTATTTGTTTGTATAGACTATTTTTCAAATGAACAATAAATTTCATTAAATTTAGTTTAGCTAGCTAGTCAAAGCTCTCAAAGGTAAGTTAAGTTATATGTAAACAGATTAAATTTGCATGCAAATAAAATCTTTTATTATAGATTGTGTAAAAAAAAGATTTGGTTGGGATTGATCAAAATAGCAAATTGCTTTTTTTTTTCTTTAACGAATTCTTTAATTACTTTTATTCTTGTGTTTAATTAATTGTATATGCATGTTTTTTAGTTTGTGTGATGATAAAAATCAATCAAGATGCAAAAGAAAAATTTTTAGATATTAGGAATTGGTAGGGAAAAAAAATACTGTATGAGAATACAATAGGTAAGTGACTAATTTTTTATTATTAAGACGGAGAAGGAAATTTAAGAGAAATTGAAAAATCTGATTGATTATAATTAATTGCATGAACTTAATTAATAAGGTTGTTTGTTTATTAAATAAACACAAAAGAGCAGGCAATTAATAATCTAGAGAAATACATTAATCTATTCATTTATTTCAAATCAATTTAAGCGTATCAAAATTGATATGTAAACCCATTTTCAAACTGACCCTTCCCTCAAACCCTTCTACTCTAAAATGCTTTCGTTTAACCCAAAAGTTAATCCTTTGATCAAGAATAGAGTTTATCGTGTAGTAGTAGGTGGTGAATTATAGTAAATTGGGAAAGAATAAAATAGGTGGGGAGGAAGGAAAAAAAAAGAGGTTTTAAATGAATTTAAAAGTTATTTTCAAGGAAAAAAGGAATCTATTTTAAAAGGAGATTGGGCTTTAAGTAGAAATGAAAACAAAAGAAGTAGAATTTAAATCAATTTTATTTTAAAGTATTTGTTCAGGAAATAGTAATTTTATATAAGTCATCTTACTAAGCTTCAGATTCTCTATTGTGAAGTAAGTTTAATTCAGAGATTCTTAGAATTACAGCAATTTTTTTTGGTCTATTTCAAGAATAGCAAGGGACTCTTAAAATATCTAAGAAATCTTTTTCAGATAAGTTTCTAGGGATACCGAGGAATGATAAAGGCTATAATGGCATGTAGCACAAATAGCCTACAACTACTCTTGCTTACTGCATTTTTAGTCAGTACAGACTAAGTTTATTGGATTATTAGACTGGCATATGTTGCATAAAAGCTGACTGACACTCTATACGCTGTTCTCCTAGCCAGATTATCCCTTCGGGGTTTTAGATTTTCCCATTATTAATTGAAATCCGTCTCTTTTTTTTTGCTCTTCTTTTCTTTTTCTCTCTTTCTCTTTCAGAATAATTTTTATAACAATTAAATTATTTGAAAACAAATTTCATTTATAGCTACTCTTAAAACCAAATTTTTTTTGACTGTTTATCATTCATTCATTCTTGCTTCTTTCCTTATTTCACTCATTTATAATATACAGATCACATTTCTTTCTTGACTATATAATTAACTAACCAAATGCAGCAAGAAACAAACCATTATTATTGACAATTTAATTACAAACAAAAAAAACAAACATATAAAACACTCTATTTCCTTGTTTTCTCTTGCCTATGTTTGGTATTATCGACAAATTTTAATTATCTTATTTCGTAACTAACTCCAATAGTATTTCATATAGCTATTAATTATCTGAGTCAAAAATTTCATTTTGCACTCCTCATTGAACCAACATATCACTTCATTTATTTAATTACTTATATTTCAGCTTCTTAACTTAACTTTTAGAATCTATTTTCATCCCTGAGCAAGAGCGCTCTCTTATATATTTTACATTTGATTCATATAAATCCAATTATAAGAACCAAAAAACACCGAAATCAAATCTGCCTGATTTTAAATAGCTTGTCTAGATATATATTTATCTGTCTCAGCTATCATTATAAAGAATAGAAGCTATCAGTTAAATTTAACCTATAAGTATTCAATTATATTTTTTAAACAAATTTAATAGTAAAAATCTTAACCTAAACATTTTTCCTTCTGAAAACGATTTTATTGATATTTGTTACTTAAATCTTCTCCACATCTCAATTAAATCCAAAATTTTGAGTTTTGTTGTGTCTTAAAAAAGTATTTATTTACTCTTTCTACATTAGAGTATACTAAGAGTTTAACCAAATTCTTAATATTATTGTATCAATGATTTAATTAATTTACTAGCTACGTACCCTCTCTCTTCATATTCATAATTTATCTCAAAGAAAACTATTAAAAATTCTAATGTTTATTTTGAAAAATTAAAACCCTAAAATTCATCTTGCTGAAGCTGATCAAAAAAATCAATTTACTTCTTGAAACTCAAATGAGTTTCAAAAATATACAATAATTATCATTTCAAATGTTTAGAGGTTAAGTGTTAATTAAAAAGTTTCTCCTCTCTATTATTCTTCAGAAATGATTCTATAGTAAACCAGAATTTTACAATCAAATTTGATCATCTGCCAACTGCCTGTGCAAAAATTGATTCTAGATTTATCTTTATCCCCCTACGAAATTTTTTCTTAGCTTATTCATGTTTATCTAATTTATTTTGCAAATATAAAACAAATCTTCACAACATGTAATGAAAATATAATGAAGGACACATTTTAAAAATTTAGTGTTCTAAAAATATTTAGACTAGTGTCCGTCCATCCCTTTCAGTTTAAAAATTTAGCCTAATCAAATCTATCTAACTATCTGTGATTTTTAATTGATTGATTGATAATCTTAATAATAAAAACTAAATATTTTGAAAACTGAGTAAGGAACAACAGAGTAAAATTAAATTTGTAAACAATGACATTTTTTTTATTTAATTATAAACAAGTAATTTGAAATTCAAATTTTCAATAAACTTGGTCATATGAATTCTTAAATTGATAAAACTTCTTTTTATTCTAAGCGCAATTAAAATTTTTAAACAATTTTCTATAAAATTACCTCTAAAAAATTTAATAATATTTATTTTTTTTACAATTGTAAAATATTTAATTTATCTAGTATGAATATCTCATAAATTGTTTTAACTATTAAATTTTTTGAGAATCTGACAAGCGAAAGTCTTTTCAAGAACATTTATAAAATCATGTAAAAAGGGTTAATCTTTCTTGATCATTTCAAATTTAAAAAATATCAAAGATTCGATTTTTAGGTCTCTCTCTCTTTATTTATTATTTATATTGGCAAATTAATTTCCAATAAGAAGTGAAATAAAATCAGCTTTTCACCATTAGAAAACACTTTTTGAAAAGTAATAACAATTTATTTTGAAAACTAAAATGTCGATTGATTATTGATCTTCTTTTTAAACAATTACCTTTTTTGATAAATATTTATTGTCTATTCTTTATTTTTTCATTAATCTTTTATTAGGCTTTTTTTACAATATTTTTCTATTTGTAATCAGACGTCTTCTTTTGTTTGTATATTGTATATTACTTAATTAACTAATTCTTTGTTTTTTTGTTATTTCTATCTGAAATGACTGTGAAATATATCTTTTTCTCATTAATTTGATAGGTAATAAGAAGCAAAAAAATATTTGCTTTTCTGCTGCATTATGTGATAATTTTTTACTAGGGTTTCAAGGTAAAAAGAAAGAATTTCTAAAAAAATAAACAAATAAGAAGCTTTTTAAAATGCTTTTGAATAATTAATATTTTTGATTTTAAAAAAGAAAAAAAACAATAAATTGAATATTTTATGTTTTAACATTAAATAATCAATTATTATTTGATAAAAGATAAAAGAAAGTTATATATTATAGTACTTAAAGAGAATGGCTGACGTTAGAGAATAAAGAATTTATTGTGCTGAACAAATCGTAGTTCCCCAAGAATTACCTATTATTTTAAAGCATTATTCCAAAGAAGTTATCAGAAATAATCCTGTTTCCATTTATGATTTCTCTGCAAAGTAATAGAATAGCTATTAAAATATTAATCTCATTATTTTGCATTCCATCTATCATAAACATTCTAAATTATTTTTTTTAAATTAGGTACTTCCGCGATTTAATAGAAAAAAGAAGTAAATATTTCATTCAGCAATTCATAAAAGAAATTAAGCTTATCTCTTTTCTTTTTATTATTAAGAGTTGGTAGATTTTTTAGCAATTTTGTTCAACAACCTTCATTATCTGCTATATTAATAAAAGTTCTCTCTTAGTGAATCTCCTTTAGTTTAATTAACATTCAAAAAGTTTCAAAATTTTATAAACAAAAAATATAAATTTAAAATGATAGTAAATTGAATGAAAATTATAAAAAATCTACTGCTCCTTTCCAATAAAATAAAATGCAATAAATTGGTATTTTAAAATAAATATTTTAATATTAAAAAGAAAATAATTCTGATAAGCACGTTATGAATGAACTTGAAAAGCCCGATTCCTTTTCAAGAGTTTGAAAATAATTGAATAAAAAGATCAATAAAATTAAAAATAAATGCTAAATTATAAAATAGAATGCGAGATTGATAAGAACTAGCTAGCTAGATTTAATCTTAAGAGCTAGTTTTTAATAAATGTAAATTTGAAAATAGAAGAGAATTAAAACTTATATAAAAATTAAGTAAATTATAAAATCACATTATGTCTATTAAATGTTATCAATAAAAGATGTACTTTTCTTTAAAAATCTTACTTTCTTTTCTATCTGCTATTAACAAAAATATTTTGTTTTCATTTTTTCATATTCATCATAATTTATCTAACTTAAATAATAAGTTCAATATTTTCTAAAAAGTGATTTAATAATTGCATTCGAAAATGCCTGGATTTATTTAATTATTGAATTACTTTCTTTTAAAATAATTTGTATTTTTAGAATATTTTGTGAAATTTAATAAATTTAAATCATTAATTATTTTATTTTATAAAATAAAACTTTTTTAATAATAAATTTCGGAGTAAGTTCTGATGAATTCCTATTTCAAATATAAAAAATTTCAAAATTATATTTGATCAGATATTCTTATATTGAGGATTTGTTAATATTTTTCGTCAACCTAATGTTCATATTAGGTATGTAGATTATAGATCAGGTATTATTCCTTGAAATAATCTATTTATTTTTACTAAAAGAATTCAAAAGAGTAAATTAGAGTTTTAAACAATTTTAATATACCATAGATAAATTATTTTATAGTAAATAAATTAGTGTTTGAGAGATAAAGTTAATTTTTAGGGCGGTTTTAGGTAAGGTAGAAAAATGAACAATTTTCTGATATTTACACATACAAAATAAGGATAAATTTAAGTATTTGTGCATAATGTATGTTTATTTATTTAGTAGAACAGAAAAGGTATTATTACTAAAGAAAGTTGAAGATTTTATCAAGCAGTTACTTGATTTTACTTAAATAAGATAAAAAAATCTTAAAAATATTAACAATACTATGTAAGTATGTTAAATTCTAAAAAATTTATTGATTACAGAAAAATTAACAAAATAAACTTGATATTAATTATAAAAAATTTGTCTTCCTCTCTCCTTCAAACAAACACTTATTTTATGATAGACGAATATTTATTTGTTATTACTCAATCAAGATCATCTGAAATGCGCTCTTTTATGCACTTGTTTATCTAAATATATAGAAGTGGGAATAAAATAAGAAAAACTTGAAAATAGTTATTGATTTATTTATTTAGTTATGTAGTTTCTTTTGTATAAGTGCTTTATATTTGTTAGATATTATTAAATCTTTAAGATTATCACGAGAAAATTTATTATCAAAAAAAGATTAAAACAATCAGATTGCTATTATTTCATTTAGAAAAAAAATTACTATTTTAAAAATATTCATAACCCATATTATTTTATAACTCAAGCAGAAAAAATCTCTTTAACAAGCATTCAAGTTAGTAAGCATTAAATTATTTTATAAATAAAAACTCAGAATTAAATACTTGGCTTACTAAAAGATGATAATCCAACTAGTTTTTTTAAAAGCGAAGTGATCATTTTAAGTAATTTAAATTTTAGAGCCAAGGACTATGAGAATAACAAACTTTCTAAATCTTCTATTTTTTCTTGAATGATTATTAGTAATTTTAGCATACCTAAATATTTATTTATAAAAAATAAAGCCATCTTATTGTAGAGAGATCATTTAAGTATTATTGACATCAAAATAAGCATAAAATAAAGAAGAAGCCAAACTAATCATAGCTTTCAAAATAGATCAAATTAAATTTATATCATCAAAAACAAGCCACTTTAAATTGTAAAACAAAAGAATTGAAAATGAGCAAAGGTACTATGAATAAAATCGTTATTATTGGTGAAGGTAATTATTATTTTAAGTTCTTATATACTATATTTACATTTGATTATCATAATTATTTGATCATTTTTGCCATTCTAACTAAGATTAGTTTTAGATGTGTTTAATTAGAAAATAACCAATTAGATTTTCTAATAATTTTATGTTATAAATGATTAGGTAGAGTTGGAAAGACTTCCCTCACATTGAGATATTGCAAAGGTGAATATAGTGATAGCTAGGAATCAACTATTAATGTTTCTTACTTAGAGAAAACTGTTCAAGTTAATGAGACTGAAAAGGTTAACATTGCTATCTGGGTAAATATTAAAAAATTATTAGATTAGTTAGTTAGTTGTTAATAAAATAGATAAAATAGTTTTTGATTAATAAATGCATCTAATTACAATCATTTTAGAATATTTAATTAATTGCTTGATTTTAAAAAATGGAATTAGGATACTGCAGGACAAGAAAAATTCAAATCTATTACTCCTATGTATTACTAATAAGCTGTTTGTGCTATTATAGTATATGATATCACATATAGAGAATCTTTTGATAAAGTAATACTTATTTTATTTTAATAATATTTTTATTTAACACTAATTTCTCGTATAAAAATTGATAGATAGATAATAAATAGATTAAATATTTTTTATTATTTAAAATTAACCAATTTATTTAAATAGGTTAAAATGTGGGTTACTGAACTCACCTAAATTTTGGATACAAATAAGATTATAATATGCATAGCAGGAAACAAGAGCGATCTTGAAAATAATAGATAGATTGATAAATAATTTGCAGAAGACTATGCAAAATCTGTTGGGGCTCGTCACTTCCTTACATCTGCTAAAAATAACAGAGGCATTGATGAGTTATTCTAATATGTTGGTTCAGGTAATAAATTTACAAAAATTATTTGAATAAAATATAATAGATGAATATATTTTAAGCATTTTTATTTGAATAATAAAATAGAAATTCTAAAAAGAAATAGTACTAACAAGGGAAAGAAAAATAGTAAAATGATTATTAGTAATAATACTGTTATCGAAACAGATAAAATTAAAAAAAAGAAAGAAAAGGACACTTGCTGCTGATTGCAATGTTAAATATTTAGATGTAGTTTTTCAAAAGCATACAAGCATCTATTGGTAAAAAATATAAAAAATAATATATAAAAATCAAGTTAATATAAGAAATTGAATATATTCCTTTAAAGCTACCCTAAATTACCTACCATAATTATAAGAAAAAGTAAACAAGAAAACAAACCAATCGATTTTTGTTACAGATGTCAAAACTATAAATATTTAAATAAATATTCTCATTTATATTATTTACATGTTTATAATCAAATATTTGTTTTTTTTAAATCTTCAGAAGTTTTGCCTTTCTAAAATATCATTTATCTCTAATCAATCATTTTTAAGATAAGCCAGAGTATTACATAATTCTATTGCTATTCAAATAACCTTATAACTCTATAAAATAATTTTTGAAAAATAAAAATTTTTTTTTTGTTTAATTTGAAGTAATTTATTAAGAGAATACAGAATCTATTTTAAAAATATATTAAAAAGTAACAAAATAAAGGAAATAAAAGTTAATCAAAATTTTTTTTAAAAGCAATCTTAAATAACTATTTTTATTTGAAAAAGTAAACAAGAAAACAAAACAAAAGTCTTTTGTTACATTAGTCAAAACTATTGATAAATTAAAAAAATATTCATTATTTTAAATATGTGTGTTTTCTTCAATCTTCTAATATTTTACATTTTTCATAAAATAATAAATGCCAAAAATAAACCAAACTATTTTATACCTTTCATTATTCAAATAACCTCAAAACTATGAAAGATGGTTTATGAAAATCTTAAATATGGCTTTATCTTTTATTATTTTCACTAAATTTAATAAACTATTATATATAGTATAATACAGGATCTGGCTCAATCCGTAAAAATTATTAATTCAAAGGGTAATTATTATTTTAAAATAATAATTACCCTTTGAATTAATAATTTTTACGGATTGAGCCAGATCCTGTATTATACTATATATACTATTTTGAAAATATTTTAATTTAGATTTGAATTTTCTTTAAGAAATATTTATTTTATTAACAATTAAATAACTTGCTTACTTGCTTTGAAGAAATTTTATTTATTCAAATTATTCCCTAAAAAAATTTTTGAAAAAGAAAAATATTTTTGATTGGTATTTTGAAATATCGAAAAAATATTTTCTCTTATTAATAAATAAAGTAGAAAAATTAAGTAGAAATTGGTGATAATAAATATTAATTACCACGAAATTGATTTCCTCAAAGAAATCTGCTGATTAATAAGAAACTCAATTTTTATATCTAATTAAAACATTGAGTAGTTAATAATATAAATAAGTAAAAAAATAAAATTTCAATTCCAAATTTAATTGAAAACATAAAATTAGAATCCATCATTAATTACTAAAGCTAGTAAATTCTAAATATTAAAATATATCATACTTAGCCTAGGCACACTACTAAAGTACACTAATTGCAGATTAAATCAAGCAGCATTATAAATTTAAAAATAATTATTGATTAACTCAAACTTTATAAAAAGAAGAAATGAATAATGATAAATTTAAAGTTGTAATTATTGGTGAAGGTAAATGCTTTTATTGATAAATTTTTTAGAAAAACACACTTTATTTAGGCAATACATATTAACATATATGGCAATTGTTTAAAAATATGATTACTCTACTAAATAAAAATAAGCAAAAGATCAAGAGCATAGAAATAATTAATTTAAATAAATAGGAAGAGTTGGAAAAACTTCAGTATTAGTGAGATATTGCTAAGGAAAATATAAAGATAATAGTGAAGAAACTGTTAATGCATTTTGTTTACCTAAAGAAATTCAAGTAAATGACTCATAAAGTGTGAATATTACAATTTGGGTAATTATTTCTAAAAAACAATTTTGATAGAATAAAAATACCTTATCAAAGAAAAATAATCAAATCTAATATTGGATAATCAATTTAATTTATTCTTTTTGTTAAAGGATACTGCAGGATAAGAGAAATACAAAGCTTTGGCTCCAATGTTTTACCAGGAAGCTGTTTGTGCTGTCATAGTATATGACATAACTATAAAAGAATCATTTGACAAAGTAATAATATTTTAAAGTATTATTTAAAGTGCTTATAAAATTGAGATCTATAGAATATTTAAGTTGCTTAACACTCACTTTTGGAGCTCATTTTGGAAGTTTTATGTATTTGAAATACCTAAATTTCCAAATAAATGTTATAAAATGATAGGGATTCAGTTTAAGAGATTTAATATTAGATAATTTAATTATTTTAATGGAGAAATATTCAGAATTATATAAGATTATTTATTTGAAAAATTAGGTTAAATAGTGGGTAAATGAACTGAATAAAATATTAGATATAAATAAGATAATTTTGTGTATTGCTGGAAATAAATGTGATTTATAAAAAGAGAGATAAATTGAGAATGATGAAGCTGAAAGTTATGCTTATTATGTTGGAGCAAAACATTTTTTAACCTCAGCAAAAAGTAATAAAGGAATAGATGAGCTATTTTTATATATAGGCTAAGGTAAATAAAATATTTTTTGATCTTCAAGAAGAAAGATTTAAATATTTTTATACTTTTTTTATGTTTTATTTCAATAGAAATACTCAAAAGGAATATAAATAAAGGAAGAAAGAAAACAGAGAGACTTGTTATATGTAACTAATCCTTCTAAGAATCTAATTAGAGAAAAGAAGAAGAAAAGAAAAAAAGAACTTGCTGTTGATGGATGTGCTTATCCATTTATTAAACTTTAAAATTACAAATTTATTTTACAAAAAAAGTTAAATATTTTTGAATTTCATTTTTATTTTTCAATCAAACAAAATCTTAAAATTTAGACCAAATCTTAATGTTAAAGTTTTATAAACCAGGTTTTATTAGCTATGAAAATAAGAATGTCTTATTTCTTAATTTATTAAATAGCTTCAAAACATATCTTTCTATTTTTTATAAAAGAAATTAGCCAATTTAGTGATTAAATCATAAAACCAACCAATCCAACCAAAATCAATAGAAATTTGTAAACTTATTTATGAATTTTAAAAATATTTATTTGGATTTTATTACTAATTTAATTTTTAATTAATGAAGAATTTGGATGAAATAAGCATAATTTTAGCTTATAATTTAACATTTCAAAATAATTTTGTTTCAAAAAAAGAAATAAATAAAAAATTATTGTCCTTATTGATGCAAAAATAGTTGATAAAATACTTAATTTACCTATATTTTAATTAGAATAAGAGCAGAGCTTTCAAAAAATATAGATATTAATCCTTTTATTTTTTTTTACTCATAAATTAATTCCAATATTTTTTTTTGTTATATTTTTGTTTCTATCCTGATCAAAGATTTCCTAATTAAAATAGAAAGATTATTCTTAGAAAAAGAATAAGATTTTTTTAATTTATTATTATTTAGCAAGTTTTTGTTCAGAGAATTTTTACAAATTATAAAATAAAATTTTTAATGAAAAATCCTTTTATGAATGCTAAATCTTTTAAAAAGGTAAATAAATTATTTTCATGTTTCTTTTGAGAAAAAAAGTTTGATCAGCTGAAGAAGATATTTATAGTAAAGAAATTTGTTTATTTTGAGAATTTTTTCTATTTTACTTCAGCAGTTTTTTTCTATGATTTGAAAAATCAGTAAAAAAAATAAGTTATTTCAAGTCTGGTTTCTTAATTTGATATATATATGTGTTAATTAGAAATCCACAAATAAATAAATAATTATCAAATAAGATACTAAAAATAATAAAAAATACCTATTTTACAAAAATTAATAAGACTTAAAGTATGAGTAAAAAGTAAATATTAGCAATAGCATTAATACTAGCATCAGCTTTAGCAATTACTTCAGCTGAAAAAGAGTATTTTTATGAAAAAACCTTTGAACCTCATTAAGGCCCAACAATCGGATTAGCAATATTTCCTGTATGCTACGCATTTTATCAGATGTTTTTAAAATAATATTCTACTTAATAATTAGGAAGAAAAGATGATGGTAACTGGTGGTATTTTTGACAAAAAAGTTAAGGGTAAATTAGAATGAATTAGAAAGTACATTTTATAGGTTAAATAATTAATAATTTAGTTTGGAGCACTGAAGACCATAAATTACTTCATACATTTGATGTTCATAAAGACCAGATTAGAGGAGTTGTAGCATTAAAAGTAAATTACTAAAAAAAATAGCTCATAAAAACATATAAACTGAAATTAATAAATAAATAAAATAGAGTGGAGATAAGAGATACATTCTTAGTCATGGATTTGATAGTGTTATTTACAGTAAAATTTTGATAATCTTTTTGTTTTTAACAAAAACATTTATTCTATTTATTTAATAGTATGGGATTTATTTACATTTGAGTTAGTTCATAAGTTAGATTCAATTGGCAGAACAATGAAAGTGTAATAGTTTGAGGTAAACATATATTTTTTATTAATTCATAAAAATAATTAGATGTTTGTAATCTTTTATAAAAAGGGAACTGATTTCATTGTCTCTCAAGAAGAGTCAGTATCAAAAAGTATTCATTAAGTTACAATTTGTAAGATCAAAGCTAAATATTTATCATGAAAATTAAATTAGTTTGGAATTTTGTCAGAGGAGGTGAGCCTATTCTTAGAATTCATAAACCTCATGAAAATGGTACTCGTTATATAGCTGTTATGAAATCAGATCCTATGTAATTTGCAACTGTAGGAAATGATTATATTAAAGGTAAAATTTATCTAAATAAATATCTTTTAATTAAATTTTTAAAATTAAGTTTGGGATGCCTAATCTGGATAATTAGTTACTGAAATGAGAGTAAATGGAGGATTAGTTTATAGTCTTATCTATGTTAAAGTAAATTACATATTTATTTTATTTTATTTAACTTATTAAAATATTAACTAATTAACAGCATCTTGATGTTCTTTTAACAGGAGATAATGAAGGATTTATCTATTGTAAATTACTGTTTTCAAACCAATTTTTATTAATTATTTTAAATTTATTTAATAGCTTGGAATTGGAAAAAAGGCACATCAACTTTAATATATAGAGCAACAAATGGATTTTTCCCTCTAGAGTTATTAGTAATTCCTAACAGCCATATTCTTATTGCAGCTGGTTTTGGATAAAAATTGGTTTATTGTAATTATTAGTTATTTTAAGTAAATTAAAACAAATATTTAAATTATTGTAAAAATAGATTTTGATCTTTCATAAAAAAACGAAAAACCTTTACTTTCCAAAAAAGGACATAATAATGAAGTATGGAGGTTAGTATACCTTTAAGTAATAATTCAATCATTTAAAATACTCAAAATTTAAAATTAAATATTTTTATTTTAGGGTACAGGGTACTTTTATAGTTCATCTGCAGATTACTCTGTTAAAAGTAATTTTTAAAATATCTTCAACAAACAATAAAATTATTCTATCTAAATAAGAATGGACAATTTGCAAAACAAAACATGATTTTTATAATCTTGAAACATAAACTTGTATACTAAATTGTGTTGAAAAAGATGTAGTCAAGTAGATTTGTCTTTCTACAGTTAGTGGTGAACCAGTTGAAGAGGAAAATGACGAGCTTGTCATAAAGCTACCTTTCATAGATGATTTAGAAGATTTATGATCTTTAAATTTCAATTTTTTTACATACTATTTATTAATAAAATCTAATTTGTAAATATAAATGTTTTATTTCATAATTAATTATTTTCTTACTCCATAAAAACTCTAAAAAAATTCCTTTTTCATTAATTATATGATTAATTCAATTTGTCAATAATAAATTCAAGAATATAACACATTTTACTCAGTAATTATTAATTTAAAATGATAGCATAAATCATAATAGAAGACCAAAATAATTTATTATTTAATAAAACTTATAAATAATGTAATAAATTTACAAAATATCTAGAAAAAAAAAACAAATATTTTCAATCTATTTTCTTTTAAATAATATTTTATTTATTCACAATTAAAAATTTTATTTTTAAAAACCAGTAAAAGCAGTAACTATATCAAATTTATTTTTATATCTATGAAAAATAAGAAATATTAATTGGTAATCAATTTGAATTAGAAATAAATTATTAATAAAATTTTTAATAACATTGATAAATTTAGATTTGTTGATTCAATCTAATTTAGACTTCCTTAAATATTTTTTATCCAATAATTTTACCTTTCTAAAAAAAAAACCATATTTGATATTTAGTTAATAATGAGTAAATCTAAAATGAAAATAAAATTTATCTAACAGGTTGATAAAAAAATTTTTAAAATTGGTAGGGTAATTTGAATAGAAAAAATTATCAAGAGTATTTTTAAATCTAAAGGATTCTAGAAAGGATAAATAATTATTAGCTTACAAATTTTGAAATGATTATAATTAATTTAGTTGCTGAAGAATTATTCTAAGATTAGTTTATAAAACTAAACAAAAACAAACTAAAGATTTGTCCTTCTATAAGTAATTTTAAAAGAAACTGCTGAGATAATTAATAATATTTGTTCTTTGAAAAAAATCACTACAAAATGATTTTAAATATAGAATGAATCTTCAAGCAAAAATAATTTAAATTTATTATTAAAAAAAATTGTTAGTAAAAATATCATCATCAATCATAGTTTTTGTTATAATTTTATTGTATTATTAACTATTAACTTATTTAATAAAATTTGTGAAAGAATAATATCTGATATGAAATAAAAACCACATATTATGATAAAAGCTTAATTACATTATAATTATTGAGCTATTCTAAGTTATTATAACTAGAAGTTGTAAAAATTATGGATAATTTCACTGACACATGATTTGTAGAAAATTATTTTTTTTTAAGACTAAAAATTTAAATTGATATGTGCTAATTTTTTTAAAAGCGAAATCAATAAAAATTTGAAATTTAAAGCTTTTTGTGAGAGGCAAAAAAGATTGAATGAGCATTTAAGAATCAAATTAATTTTTTTTATAAACAAAAAGTTTTTTCTTCAGAAATTGCTTTATATTTTTTAATATTAAATTTAAGATTGAATATTTAAATAATACCATAAAATTTAGAAATTTTTCATATTGCTATTTAATTATGATTGGATGTTTCTTAGCTATTTTTCATTTCAAGTGATTGGTAAATTAAAATAAAAATTATAATCTAATTTATCTAGAAAGTTAGAACAAGAACATTTTTATAATTTAAAAATAAAGGGAACATTTCTCTGTAATTTATTTATTAAAACACCTCTCCTTCTTTATTATATTGATTGATATTTAGATATATAAAAAGTCACAATTAATTTTAAGATTTGTTTTCCCTTCTATTTTCAAAAAAAAATTAAATTCATATCAAAGAAAATTTGAAATTTTTTTTGATTTTGTTTGTTTATTTCAATTTGTAAGAAAATTAGATTAACAGGTAAAAAATAAACAAAAATTATTAATTTGATAATCTTTTTTGTGGGGATTAAAACTGAGGTAATTCTAATTTTTATTGCATTATTAAGAAAAACTATCTGTAATATAAGAATATCTGTTGGTTTTCAAAGAGCCTTCAAATCCTGAGAGGAGGAGGAATGGCTTGTAATTATAAAATAATTATCTTAGTATTATGTTAAATATTGTTTTTAACAATTAGAAACATATTAATTAAATTTGAAAATATGTAGAATGGCATTAGTTTGTTGAGGAGTTTTTTAAGGTATAAATAATAATTAATTATATAGTTCATACAATAATATTTAATATAAAGTTAAAACAAAAAATGAAAATTTAAAAAATAGTTTAATTGAGTTTATAAATAAAAAATCATTGATTTTAATTCATAATTTATTAAATAATGTGTTTAAATGTCTGCTTGGTCAAATAAGTTGCTTTTAATTCTAGGTAGCAAGCAAGCATGTCCTTTTTGCAAAGTCTCATTTAATTTGTTAATGAGCAAATCTATTTTCTAGATGTTTAGTTTGTTTGTTTTTTTGTTTGGTTAATTATTTTGAAAATGTTTAGTTTTTTTGAGGAAAAAAATTAAATATTAAATAGCTAATTCAAACACGTTAAGTATGTGTTGCTTGTTTTGATTTATTTGCTAGTATATGTGCTTATTAACACGTATTCAAGCAGCTCCGTAGGACAAATTAAATGGCTAAGCAGTATTTTTCAAATTAGCATATAATTTATTATTACTTATATAATGATTTATATATAGTTTTTCATTGTAAATTGTTAATTTAAGGAAATTTTGTCATAACACTCTGTCTATTATCATTTGAGCTAAATAAAATTTGATAGACTTAGTCAGAATAATTGTGCATTTATAAAAGTAATTTTTATAAATTTATATATATATTTATATTTCATTGTATTAATTAGGTTATTAAATTAGAAAAATGGTTAGCCACTATCTAAGTAAGATAGATAGAAATTACTTAATTTGGTTCATTTATTTTATCATCAGCTGAAGGCTAACTCTCAGTTGGTATTTTCTATTTACGATAGAATTCGTTCAATATAAGTTTTATTCATTTTATTATTGTCTTTATTTATGGTGGTTATTTATTATTCATTTTATTATAGTTGTTTTGTTTGGTTGTTTGGTTGTTTTTGTATAATAATTGTTCTTAAATAATTTATTTGAAACTATTGATTGATATGATTTTTAGGTTTAAATGAATGAATAATTAAAGAAGATTAAAATCATTGAGAAGTAGTATTTGATATAAAAGAGGTTTAGGAAGAGGTTAGTTTTAGGAAAATATCCAATCTTCTAGAGGTAGAAGGTTGGCTTGATGAGATAGAAGTTAGAGAGGATGAAGAGGAGAGATCTAAGAAGATTTCAGGGTGGAGCAACTTTTTGGTGTATTCATTATTGGCCTTAATTTCTGCAACAGTACGAATATCATGGACAAAGTGGCAACGAGGGCCATAGTTGCAGACACAGCTTTCATAGTATTATTTGCATTTTTTTGTCTTAAAATGTTTATTAGCAGCTACCTTTTGAACAAGTTCATTCTTTCCGTGGGCAAATTTGCACTTGTCTCCATAGTTGCATTTTCCATTTTCTACCCAGTTTTTACACATTTCAGTCTTATACTTGGCTTCTTCGGGAATAACGCTAGCAGGAGCAACTTATGATGGTGCGTTATTAGGTGTAACAGAAGCAGTAGCTAATTTAGGGGCAATCTTTTGAATGGTGTTGCTATTAAGTTATTACTAGGGGTTCAAGGAGATTGCAGGGGAAGTAGCTTGAATATTTTTGAAAGAAAGAGTAGGTTGCAATTAGGGCATTTGATCAAGGAAATCGTCTTGTTGATTTTCTTCAGAGCCGCAAGAAGTGGAATTTTCTGAGTATTAGTCTTAGTTATTTGAAGTGAAACTAGCATGGTTCAATTGCATGGGACTAGAGGATTTTACGAATTAGTTTTAGGCGCTATAACCAAAGTTGTTAATGGGCTTTGGAGCAAACAATTAGTTGGTTGGGTACTATTATTATTACTAAGCGGCAAAACCATTTAATAATTAAGACGAGTGTTAATGTTGTTGTTGGGGATGAGTTTAGAAACCCTAATATTGAGGATAACTCATTTATTGATTGGTGAAGGAGGAGTATTAATTATTGTAAAACATATTTTCAAGTTCTTTTTCAAGAGAATATTTCGATTGAGCAGTGTTTGATTCCTTGTTTTTTAGCAAGTAGATGGTGAATTTGAATGTTTGTTTTTTATGAATTAATTTCAAAGAGGTTTATGCTTTTCTTTCTCTCTTTATTGTTTGTTTTCTTAAGATTGTTTTTTATCAAAATTTTTTTACCTATTTTTTTTTCTTTTTGATTTATATAGAATTTGGAATGAAAAAATAATTATGAATTTAGTTTGAAAGAACTATATAAACTAATCAAGGCATGAATACATTTTTTCAATCAATCAATCACTCAATTAGTTAATTAATAAACAACCAAATAAGTGACAAAAAAAACTAATTAAATTGAATGAAGAGTCTATCTAACTAAACGTTCGCTTGAAGAGCAGTAGTCTATATATTCATTGATTAATTCCTTTATTCAATTATTGAAGGATTGATTGATCAGACTGGCTACCTTTAGTTCCAATCATCTCATTAATTTTTGCTTAATTGTTTGCTTGCTTGCAATATTATAAATTTATTTGATTCATTGATTAAATGTATAACACACATATAATTTATATCTAAGAATCTATCAATTAATCTCTAAATTTTTAATAGCTCTTGCTAAATGAATCAAGAAATTTTAAACGATTAGAAGCTATTTGATTTATTTAGATCAGATAGACAATCATTGATTAATAGAAATCTCATCTCTGTTTAGGTTAGGGAATTTCACAAATTTTAGTAAAAGATAAAGAGAAACGTAAGAAACTCCTTAGCAACTAGCTGGCTATTGAATCAAATCAGCATTGATTATTTTGATTACTAGAAAACTAAATAATAAAATTGACATTTTTGCCTAGTTGCCAAATAAAATTGAATGATATGCGGTTTCTAAATAAATCTTTATTTCTATTCTTTTTTTTTCTTTTTTAGCTCCTTAAATATGTTTTCTATCTCTACTCCCTCAAATATTCACTCAAATAATTTATATCTGCCATTAGAATAATTTCTAATTGCTTTTCACTTTCAAAAAAAAAAACCAAAAAAAAAATTTCTCAAAATAGACAGAAGTAGCCAAAGAAAAAAAAGAAAGGAAAGATAAGAAAAAAAATTAAAATCCTCTACTCTAGTTAATTAATTAATATATCTGATTTATTTATTTGATTAAAAGAACATTTTTAATAAAAGTCAAATGATTTAGAACCTTATGTGTATAAATTAGACAATTTCTATCAAACTAAATGCGGATACAAAAGTGTCATGAAAATCACTGAGCATCAACAATAAAATTTAAATAGACTAACATTTTACTCTTTTCCTTAATATAAATAGAAATCTAAATACTTTCTCAAAATAAATCTAAGTATGTTTCCTCAAAAAAATTTCTGCTCGCCAAATTTAATTTTGTAAATACTAAAATAATAAATACCTTTCTTATGTATTGCAATTTTTACCACTTTTAAAGCTAATTAGCAGTACCTCCAAAAATCTTAAAATTTCAATCCAAATTACTCATTGTTAATTAAATTCTCTCATGAATTTTCTCTAAAATCAAAATTTGTTGGTATAATTTACCAAGTAAATAAACTGATTTTAATCCACCTGTAAAATGCTATAACGCAAAAAATATTTGAACAATCAAAATAATTCATGATTCCAGCATATTATTGAAGATATTGTATTCTTACAAATGAAAATATTAAATAAACCAAACAATACTTTATATTTTTGCTACATCTTTCTTTTCTTATTCTCCTAAAGTATTTTCTGCTTTTAGGTAATTTATAAGTGAAATATTGCTTTCGTTTAATTAGAATCGCTACTTTTTTGACGTAATTTATTACAAAATGTTAAATAATGAGCTATTAAAGACAATAGCTAACCAAAAAATTGCTCAATTCATTGTTAAAACAGGATACAAATATTAATTCTTCAACAAAAAATACATATAAATTTTACAAGTTCATAAGATAATGTCTAGCATTGTTTATAGCTATTCCATCATCTTATAAATAAAACATCAGTATAAATGTGATCAGATAAAATTATTTTTAAATAGTAAGTGAAATCTTTTGATTTGTTATTTATTTCTTAACCTTTAAAAAATATATTTAAAATCTTCATTAATATCATAAATTGGAAATTTGTAATCAGAGTTACTTTCTAATTAAATATCAAGTAAATCAAATTTATTTCAAATATTTTAAGCATCATATTATGAATGAAATAATATTTCTAATTATTTCTTAATCCTATCTTACTTTTTAACCTTACGAGCCCTCATGGTATTTGCATCCTCCTAAATTTAATTTTATTTATTAGATAAAATATGTATTATTTTATGGGAATACACAAATAGTGAAACACTTCTGATAACTTCATCAAAATTAACCATTTTTACAAATAAGTTTTTATTAATTATTATTAAAAGTATTAAAATGAATAAATTTTCATATTATGTGGGTTCTAAATGCAGCCTCATAATAGTAATTAACATAAACTCTTTTAGTTAAATTTATATATTAGGTAGTTACAATGTTTTTATGAACTGATTTTTGTATTTATTTTATTAGATCCCGCTTTTGTGAATTCATCAGAAGTAAAATGAGTAATAAATAAGAGACTTTTATTTTAAGAAGAACTTTTAAAAATAAAAATATGCAAATTTGTAATTTGAAAGTTTAATTTTGCTGAATAAGTGTAAAGGATGTAATTTTTTTAAAAGAAATTGCCAATGCCTGAGTAACAAAACATTCTAATAGATTAAAATAAATTTTATTATTCTGTCAGTAATTTAGTTTAGAATAGAAAGGTGCCCAAGAATTTACTTATTATTTCCAAAACAAAAAATTTAAGTTTCTTCTATTTCACATTTAAATTTAATTTACAAATTTAATAACAATCAAAATAGATAGAAAATTAGATATCTATCTGTATAATCTCTTTCTGTTTTCAATATTTTTAAAAAAGAATTTGATAACTAAACTTTTTAAAATTTAAAAAAAATCTAAGGATTTAAAAATATTATTTTATTTTAAAAAAGGATCTTATTTGGTATTTATTTTTCCAACTATTATCAATTTATTTCAGACCTTATTTGCTTTAAGATTATTTTTATAAAAGTTATTTTTGATGGATAAAAATTAATGCTTTACTTCTATAATAAATTAAAAAATATTTTGGGTATTTGTAGGTAAAGCTTTTTGTTACTTTATACCCTTAAGTATTCAAGCATGAATAATCTTTAAATCATAAATAATCAAAATTTTCAGATAACAAAAGCCAAATTAGAGACAATCAATTTAATATTTTGAAATAGAAAAGTTAGCTCCTCGAATTAAAATAATAAGTCATTTTATTTATTTGAATAATTTCAGTTAAGTAGTTACAAAAACTAATAATATGTTATAAATTATTGTAACTTATAAAATAAAATATTAGACTAACAAAAAACTTATAACTTACTTAATTTATTAGAATTATTTAAACAGAGATTTGAATAGATTTAATGAAAAGTATTAAGTAAATAAATAAATTAATTCAGATAATTTTATCATAAAAGTATTTTATATATAAGGCTAGTTAGTAAAAGAAAAAAACAAGTAACTTTTAAAAAAATAATATTTTCTAAACTTTGATTATTTCATTTATCTTATTGCTATTAAATATCTAATTTGAAAATATTTTGAAGGTGTTCATCAACTTCTGTTCTACTTACGAAAACATTAGTCTTAAAGTAAATTCCATCTTTTATGTATCCAAGCATCCAAATTGGTTTTTCTCTTCTCATTGCTTTATAAAAAATAAAATTTAGAATTTTGTATTAATTAAAATAAAAATTAAAAATTTATAATAAAAAATACCTTAAGTATCTGCCATAGTATATGTAAAGACTTATGGAAGATTTTAAGTTTTACCACTCAAAAATATTTTATGATCCTGAGTCTACAAATCCTTTTCACAGCCATCACATTCAATAATTATATAATAAATATATTTATGGGTTGATTGATTGATGCTGTGAGAAATTGTAAATTCAAATGAACCATATTAATATTCAGATAACTCAACATTTTACCAGCTCTTTTATTTCACATCAACATCTTGAATAAAATCTATAAAGATATCTCCATTTTTGCCAGTCTATTTCATCTCTCCAATCTTGACTAAAGGAGTCCACATTATGCTTTCAAAGTTCTTTTAAAAAAATAAATTTAATTTTCAAATAAACAATAAATATTTATTTTTTTTCTCTAAAATATCCAAAAAATTTTCATCAAATGTTTAAGTAAAAAAAATAATAAATAAACCAGCTAATTAATTAAGCATAATTTGTTAATTAAATTGTTTTGTTACAAAAATATTTATCTGTTTGCAGTTACACAAATAATTTGATAATTTATGCCTTTGATGAATAGTTATTAAAATCATTATCTTTTTTCAACTACAATAAAACTATTAAACATTTTTTTGATATTAATTTAGCTTATTTTTTTAATAAATAAAACTTTTTTGATGAAATTAATTTCCATTTATGATTATTTTTGTTGTTATAATAAATAATAAATTTTTAAATTAATTTTACTGTTTTGAACTCTTAAAATAGATTTAAAAAATATAAAAAATTTTACTTTGACATAGATTTTCCATTCTTCATTCTTTTGGAATTACACACCTAATTCATTTAATACAAGTTTTGTTTCTTTTTCTAAGCTGCTAACAACTATTTCTCTTGTATATTAAACTCTTTTGAATCCTTTTTCATCATTAGCTGTTATTTCAGCAACTATGGTGGAATAAATATCATGCATTTCGATATCTACTTCATCTCTTAAAGTCTTGTATACATTATCATTTTAACCTGTCTTTTCTAAAACTGTGACGAGTTCTAAAAAATAATAAAATTGGTTAATTAGAGTATGTATTTAAAATAAGCAATTTATTTTTACAATTAGTTTCATTTAAAGCTTGTATTTTATAATTAAATTATTTAAAAGGAATAGCTATATCAAGAAGGAGTTTAGTCTATTTTGGCTTTTAATCCCAATCAATACCTAGTTCATACTTTTCTTGTTTGTATGGAGTAAAGTTTTCTTTGAGCTTTTCTTATTCATTCTTTGTGACTCCTCCTTTAATACCAAAGTATCTGTTCTTTAAGATTTTATCATAAATACCTTGGATTGGTTCTTTATCATCGCAAGTGTTCATGTAGATGGTTGAACCTTTAAGCTTCTTGCTGTCCAAAGTATAGACTTTTTAATGCTAAAATTCAATTATAAAAAAATTAAATAAATCTTTTTGATAAATTTGAAAATATTAAAGTTATTTACAACATGAATGAGCCAGTTCTTGATTGGAGTAATTATTTTTGATAAACCTGATGGATTCAATATAACCCATTAGCTTAATGACTTTTAGAAAGAATTATATTCATTTTATATATCAAGCAAAATTGTTTTTTGATTTTAGAGAATCTTACTAAGATTTTCAAATCCTTAGAAATTTTTTTTCTAATAACCTTCAATTAAAGCTATGTTTTGCTTTAGCTCTTCTAGGAAGCTTTCGACTACTCTCAATACATTATAAACAGGTGGGTTTTATAATTGGAAGAAATATTTGTAAGTTTTATCAATAATTTCTCTATAAGTAGCAATTTTAATATGAAGATTTTACTTTCCAATTATCTTTTATTAAAAATTAAATTAAAATCATAAAAAAAGGAAAAATGAATTTAAATTACATCATTGTAGAGCTAGAAATTATTCTTTATATGATCTATTTCACCGAAGAGATTTAAAAAGTCAGGATAGTTGAAATTTTGCAAATGGCTCTTTAATTCAACCATTTAATCAAAGCAAACCTAAACAGCCTTTTAGAAATATTCATTTTAATCAGCTTGAGTATCAGCATTTAGAACATCTGCTATTGATTTTTGGAGTTTTTCTTTCATTTAGGGAATCATCTCATACTTAAATGTTAATTTTAGTTCACAATAAATCATATTTCTTATCAATTTATATAATCTATCTCTAAGTTACTAAGGTGTAGACTCCTTAACTTGGGTTTATTCGATTGCAGCTTCTATTTTATTGTAATATTCGATTTTATCTTTAATGGATTCTAAGCTAGGTGATTTCAAAATCTAGTTCTTTAAGATTAAAACATATGATAAATATTAAAAAAAACAATAAATTTTATTTTACTAAGAAATTCAAGAGTTTCTTTTTCATGAGGGAGTGCATTAAAGGATCTTTAATAGTTAGTTTCTTAAAAATAGTTCCTAAAAGGTTGTTATTTCTTAATTGATCAAATTCTTTCTACATTGAAGAGAGTACATTTAAGAAGTTAGAAATATTTTATTTTTATGTTTCAAGTCCATTCACTTCCATCAATGAAATAGGATCATCAAGCAAGAAAGGTGATCCGTAAAGAGTTTCATAAAATAACTAGGATGTTTTAGTTATTTTATCTAAGAAATTTAATTCTCTAGTGATAACTTCTTTGTCATCTTCAAACAAATCAACTTTCATATCTAATTCTTTTCTGAGATCCCCTAAGAATCTCCATAAATCTAAATATCTTTCTTCAATCTTTTTACCTCTCTACTTTAAATCTGAGAATAACTTCTAAGAATCAATATCTATATATAGTTGCTAATCAGGGTTTCCTTATTTGAGCTTATCTACAAATGGACCTATTTCTTGTCTGTAAAATTTGATAAGATCGTTCCATTTCTAATTGAACTCTTGCTACTTGACCATGTACTAATTTTATTATAAATTATACTTTTTTTTTATGTTTCCTAATAAAATTAAATTACTTTATCAAATTTTTCTTGGAAAGAAGGGAGCTTTTTGCTAATTGAAGTAAGGAAACGCTCGTTATTTTTGAATTAGTTTATCATTTGATTTTCGACTTTTTCAAGATTCATATTTAGACAAAATTTGGCAGAAATTAGATGCTCTAATGTTTCTAACATAAGGTAAGGAGCCTACTACATAGATCCCATAAGCTTTTAGTTGATATTTTCCATGTCTTCTTTGTAAGCATTGGCTTATTACCTTACTTTAATAGAAAATAGCTAGTAATTTTCTATTTAAACTAGACCTTCAATAATAGCATCTCCCTTTGGTAAGTGGACACTAAATACATTAATTGCATCTTCTTAATCATAAGACTCTGTATCCATCAAATCTACAGTAGTAAATTTACCTACCTATCTACGATATTCATGGTATTCATTGAATGTCTTCTTAGATATAGCTGCTTGTTGAGCAAATTATTCTAAGAAATGCTGAGTTAATATTGAAGTATACTTCTAAAATATTTGCTTGCACTCAACATCAGTAATTAATTATTTGTATTTATTCTTAATATCACGAATGTCCTTCTATACGCTTACTTCAGGTTAAATCTTTTCAGTACAAAGTATTTTTTCTACATAGTTTTCGCATTCTAATGTGAAATCGTAACAATGTTAGCAAGTAGTAAGCTTTAAATTTTATCTATTCATTAAAATTATATTAATTATATTGCTTTTTGCAATCTTTATTTCAATTATTTTCAAAGCTTTCTCAATGAATTTGATCATTAAAATATTACTATGAATAAAAAATATTTTTTTACCTTGATAAAGTTTAATCAACATTAGTCAAGTTGTGGTTTTGATGAATAGCACGAGATGGAATAATTGAAAGCATAATATATTTCATATATTTCTAATTGTATGCAAGAGCATCCTCAAATAAAAGAATAGATTTTTCTGTGTAAAAACTAGCTTTTTCATATAAATTGTTGATAATGTTATCTATCTAATGCTTCATAATTTCTATCCACTATCTGAAATATTCTACTAAAATTCCCACTGGAATTTATTAATTCTATTTTTAATTAAAATTGTTAAATAAATAATTTTAATTAAAATTTGTAACATCTTTAAATCTTTACAACTTATCTGATTTCGATTTTCTTGATAATCATTTAAAAAATTTAAATATATTATTACCTTTTGCTTATTTTGTAAAGCTCTATAGTTTATAAGGATAGGCATACCTTTATCTTAGAATTTGTACCTGTTTCCTGTGCTTAAATTCTTTTTATTTTAGCATAAATATATTTTATTAGTCAATATTTTATTTGAAGCCTTAAATAAAATAAAATCATATTATCATTTATAAAATAGCTAATTACTCCATAAGTAGAATCGTACATCAAAGGCATAACACTATCTACAATTTTAGGGAATTCTGGTTTAAGCTTTTATCTTTTAAAAAATATATAATTTTATCATTGCTATATTGCTATTAAATGTAACTTTATAATATTAATTTAAAAATAATTGTTCAAATAAAATGTAAAATGTTCAATTACGAATTGCTATTAAATGAAGGAAAGACTGTCATTGATGCTGTATTTCTTTCTGGTGATAAATTATCATGTGATCTCATTACCATTGACTAAACTCTAATACTGTTGCTATAAATTATTAATAAATTTAGATTTATCTTAAAATCAGAAAAATATGATGAGGTGATGATCTGCTAGAGAAAATCACATCCATACTAAATATAAAAATGATTTTTAATTATGCAATTAACAATCTTCATTTTGGTTTACTTGCTTTTAGCTGATTGTATTCTCAAGCTATCTGAATACCTATTATTGACAAAACTCATCTATTTTACAAAGTGTATTATTATTATTTAAAGAATTAGTTATTTTTTCTGTCTAATAATTTTTTGCTGATTAATTTTTGCTGAACAAAATATAAAGATTTTTATTTGGCTATCTTTCTCATGCATAAAATTATTGATTTCATTTAAAAATAAGTTAACTAAATAGATAAATATAGGATTTACCATGAATTGAAGTTCTTTCTCTTTATTAATCTATCAATTATTACCTTAAAAAGCTATGATAACTATATTTTTTATATTATATACTGGATCATTTTATGGAAAACATAACTCAAACATGAATATATTCTTAAGAAAAAGATGTGAAAATGATTCATTTAATTTAATTAATGTTATTTACTGTGTCAATTTATATTGCATCATAATTATTCATATAACTTTAAGTAAAAAACTCTTTATTCTACACAAATCTCTCACAAATATTTCTAAATCTATTTTATTTTTGTTTTTAAGTTACAAAAGACATTACTTTACTAATTAAGCTTTCACATTGTGCTAATATTTCAAATCTTTTAAAATAAAATATAAAGAGTATTAAAAAACCAGGAATCTTTTTGAAATACACTTCAATATTTTTAGAATAACATTAGCTAGAATATTGTCTGAAAAAAAGAGATAAGGTAAAACAATAAAATTAAGTAAATTTCAAATTAATGTATTAACATAAAAATAAAAAATTTAATTAAAAATAAACAAGAAGTAATTTATAAATTGATTAATTTTTTTATTTTTTATATTATGTATCTAGTAATAAACTCTTTTCGTAAATTATAAAAAAAGATATATTATAGACATTTTAAAATACAATAAAATTTAATTATATCATAAACTGAAATCATAATTTTGCTAAAAATTTAGCTTCATGATTCATTTTTATAGGTAGATCTTAAATAATATGATATTTATTTAATTTATTAAATTATGATTAAAACACTATTTAGTTTTGATAAATTTTTTTGGTTTCTTTTTATGTTCACACCATCAATTTTTATTTTTACTCATAATTATTTTCTTTAATTTAAATAAATTTTTTATTTTTCAAGATTTTTTTTGTCATTTGTTTTTAAATATCTTTAATTGGTATTTCTGTTGGATAAATAAGAACAATTCTATTTAAAAAATGATACATTATTTGATGTTTGATATACTTGTTATAGTGTTTAGATATTATTGAACTATAATTTTATTCAATATAAAAATAATAACAAAATTGAGTTTTTGTTATTTCTTTTTTGATTAATTTTCTTTTGGTGAACATAAAATTTATTTTCAAAATAAACTTTAAATTTTACAAAATAAAACAATTCTTTTATCATAAAAAGAGTCTTTTCTAAAAAAATAATAACTTTTATTATCAAAAAATAATAAAAATAAAATAAAATTTTTTCAATTTTAGAGAAAATAGATTTTTTTATTGTAATTATATTAATACTAAAAAAAATATTAATAAGGTTTAATTAACTTATTTGAGAATATAATGTTTCTTCCCTATTTGAAATCTCTTTTTTAGATTTTTAGAGGGAAATACAACTTTTTTTTACCGGTTTTGAAGGAGGTATGCTTTTAATGTGGAATTATTACTACTCACAAATACATATGTCTATCCATTTTAGTGGTAACAGAGGCTGAAAGATGAGTCTTATTGAGCCTGCTTTTAGTTGATTAAATAATTAATTTTTGATTTAAATTGTTTTGGAGGAAATAAACTCTTAAAAAAACTTAATATTAAAGCAAATCATTAGTTTTAACATTTTTATTAAATGAAAGCTTAAGCAAGTAAGGAATGGGAAGTTTTGTTTTTCCCTAACAAAAGTAATGAGCAGAAGGTCATTGATTTTATAAAGTTAGCTAAAAAAGAACTCAAGATTTGTGTTTTCACTTTCACCAATTAAAACATTGCTATGGCTATCTTAAATAAAGTAGTAAATGAAAAAGTAAAAGTTAGAATTATTACTGATGATGTCTAAAACGAAGGCAAGTATAGTATTTGTGATGTCCTACAAGGTGCTAGTGATGATTTGATTAAGTTCAGAACTGATTTAAGAAAAGATGCCCATATGCATCACAAGTATGTTGTAGTAGATGATAAGTTTATTGCTACTGGATCATTTAATTGGACTGCAGCTGCAGTTACTAAGAATAATGAAAACTTACTCCTTATATAGAAATAAGACATAGCAAAAGAATATTCAAAAAATTTTGAGGAACTGTGGGATTAATTTAAATCAACAGAAATAGCTCTCTCAAAGCTCTCTAGTGATATAAAATAAAGAGCAGTAGCTTTAAAGAATAAACTAGGTAAAGGTGATTCATAAGGTTAGAAACCTGCTAATAACAGAGGCAGAAAGAAAGCTGACCAATAAAAAGAAAATGAAAAGTAAAATGCTGGTGATTTAATAATAGAATAGGAGGAGGAAGATGAAGATTAAGTAAAAAGATCAAAGAAAACAAATGGCCAATAATAGTAGCCATAAGATAGCAATGGTAATTAAACTCCTTCATAAAAACAAAATGGTGATAAAACTCCAAGAAAAAGAGGACCTAGAGCTAGAAAATAAACTGGTGAAGATGATGAAGAATTGCTGCAAAAGAAAGAAAATGTCAAGAAGCAAAAAAAAATAAAAAAACTAATGAAAATGAGCAAAATAACTGAGGTAAAGAGAGTCATTTTGTAGAGCAAAGTAGCATCATCTAGATTCCAAAGATTCAAGAACGTAATATACAATGCAGCTTCATTTGCTCTAGGAGCTTTATCCTTAGGTTCTTACCTCTATTTTTCATAAACACAAATTTGAAATTGTTAATTAACTGTTAATTTTTTCATATTTTTTATCTACTCGTTTTTTTTTGTTATAGACCTATCAAATTAATTTTTAGATTATTTTTCATATGATTTAATTAATTAAATAATCTTCTTTATAGATAATTAAATCTTAATAAAATTAAGTTGTTACCAATCATTTATCAAATCAAAAAAATTGTAATACTTATCTCCATAAAAATTAACTTTCTTTCAAATTTTATTTTGAAAAAATAAATAATTGCTTTAGTTTTAATTTATTTTGCTGATTCCTTTTTATTTCTGAATTAATTTATTCTTATCAATGTCTATCAAAGAATTTTAATTTTATATTTGTTCTAAAAATTTGCTAAAATATTTATTTTAAAGCATTTTAATGAATCTATCTCATAAAAATTTGCTAAAAAAAGAAATTAAAAAATCAACAAAAAATGAAAGAAGAATTAACATTTGAATAAACCAAATCTTTTATTAATTTCAAAAATTTTAAGAATTTAATTTCAAATTAAATAAATTTTTTTATGAAGAAACTAACTTTATTTTTTATGAAAATAAAATCATTTAAAATTTGTTCATTGAAAATAATTTGTTTGGTTTAAATTTTTTAATTTTTATTTAATTAAAGCCAATTTATAAAATCTATCTGTTGATTTGAGACAAAACTTTAAATAAATAATATTTACAGGAGAAAAAACTTTAAATTGAACTATTTAGTTATTATGGTGAGTTAATTTATTAATTTTTTTAAAATTTTATTTAAAACTTTTATCAAAATCAAGAAAAAAATAATTTCAGATATTTAATTTAAGCTAATTAGATCCTGTTGAAATTGGATAGAATTCTTCTGGAAAAACTGCATGTACTAATTTATTTGCATAGGGGGTTTATGGTTTTATTGTTTTGTCTAAACTTCTTTTTAAGGTAATTTTTTTGCTATTTTTACTATGGCTAGTGTGTATTCCCAATTATTTTTCATCTCCTTCAGTGAAAAGTTTTTAGTTTTTATTATAAACCTGGTTTAATCCATAAAAAGTAGATTCTAAACTGATAATATTTTGTAGTTCATTTGGCTCTGTGTTTAAACCTGTTATTGTATCTAATGGATTTGATGCATTTGTAGTTATTCTATTCATCACATCGCTTGAAGTATTTAATCTTTTTGGATTTTTCTTGTTATATGAAGGTGGTTTTGCATTTTAATAAATTCCCAGCTAGACCAAAGAGGGATTTTACTATTGCTATTATGGCTAAAGGGATGAGGTTCTATCACCTCCTCTACTAACTGTTTTTCCTCTTTATTGAGCTTCTAAATCTTAAAAGCTTGCCAACATAAAGTTATTTTAATTAGAAGAAGTTGAATAGAAAGAAGACTCAGTTCTATTTCTATGATGTGAAGATTATGTTCTATTCTATTGTGATGTACCAAGTAATTTTTTTTCTCTAACTTTATTGGCCTTTTCCATGTTCCTTTTCATAAGATCATCTTAAGCCTTCTTTTTATTAATTTGTGTCATTTATCTAACTAAATAATTCTATGATCGATTAAAGTTTTAGACCCACATCTCATCACTTTTTGTTTGCATTCCAATTTATTTTAAAATCTCAACCCTCTAAAATTTTTCTAAACATATGAATAAATGGATGATTTAAGAGAAATAATAAACAAAAATTTACATTCAAAATCTATTTTAGTGTTAACTTCTTTTGTAAATTCTCTATTCTTTTTTTCAATATTGTTAACTTCTTTTTATTCATTTTAATGAATCAGTTTATCCATATTTTTTATCTCTTTAATAAGGTAGGATCTCTTTTTACTATCTTGAATTCCTTTTTATTTTGCTATTAAACTCTGTTCTTCTCTCTCTTTAATTAAAACCTATTAAATTGATTTCATATTATAACACTTTTAGCTAATTTAATTAAAATTTACTTGGAAATCTCTACTTTAGCACCTCTATTAGTCTTTTAATATAGTTACATCAGTAACAATGTTATTTAAAGAGTTGTCTAGCAGAGGTCTGCTACGATATCTGCTATGTGAAGTTGATAGAGGATTAACTTAATTCCCTTTATAAAAGCTTAGTACTGTTGAATCAAATTCAGATTTAGCATATTTCGTAGATGTGTCATTTGTTGTGATAGGAAGCCCCCTTTTTGTAAAATCAAAATTCTCATTTTATAGCTAAGGTAATCCTTTTTATTTAGGAATTTCTATATTCGAAGCTTCAATTGAAATTTTGATTTGTTCATTAAAATTTTTTCCACTTAGTAAGACTTAATTATTTTGTTATTTGTAGATGTAGACTGAATCATTATAATATATATTAAATTATTCTTCTATTTTGGACAAAGGTTTTTATTTTTAAGCATTATTTAATTTTTAATTTGATTTATTTTAAAATAAAGGAATCATAGTTCCTTTATATGTAACTAAGCTTTCAACTTAGCTCATTTAGCAAATTTTGCTAGCTTTTGAATTAAATTCAATTTTATTTTAGCTGCTTATGAACAAACTATTAGGGTTATTAATAGACTTTTCTTCCTTAGCTAAGCATCTATTTTGGTCATACTGCAAATCTATATCTATCATTATTAAATTAATTTAATTCCATAATTTAAATAAAAAAATATTTGAAATTATCAGTTATTTAATTAAAAGGGTTTATTGAATAATTTAATACTAATAATATTTCATTAAAATTATATTTTTTAAAATATCTCAAGGACTTTATCAAATCAATTTTAGTTTTGTTTAATTCTAGATCAATTTATTTACTAACTTAATCAAATTTGTTCTTTCTAAAAAAAAAAAACTTTGAGCTTTTTTGTTTGAATTTTATTTCAAAAATATTCTTTTTTTCAAATTAGTTGATGAAATAATTTAAGAAAAACATTAAAATTACTATATGTAGCTTTAAGTTCTGTCTCCTCAGAGAGAATAAATGTGTAGTTAGAAATTTAAGGATAAGTAAAGAGTTTGATAAAGTATCCATTATTTTTAAATCTATATGTTATTAAAGCTAGTGCTGCAGCTCTGTATTTGGCCTCTTATAAAGAAGCAAATTCTATTTTAAGATATTTCATTCCTCCAATTTATAATATTCCAATTTTAGTAGAGGTGTGAATCAAATGCATAATATCTCCACAATATTCCTCATCTGACATTTCTTTTGTTTATTGATCGGCTGTTAATTTTAGCCACTTAGGAAATATTCTTTTTTCTTAATTACATTAATTTAAATTAATAAAAATAATTTTATAAATATTTTACATAAATCAATAAACTTCTATTGCTGGATATTATCAAAGTTCCAAGTTAATCTAGCAGTTCCTCTCAAAGCAGAGTATTAAATCATATTATCTTATTCTTAAAACATAATAACCTTCTTCTTAATTGTTTTTTAATAAATTTTAGGAAGATTTTCATAAGTAGAAAAATGAATGAAAAGAGTATTTGTGTTAATTTATTAATGAATATAGTATGACAGCTAGCTTAAAAATGATCTTTTATGGTACCATTTAATATTGCGAAACCAATGTTAGAGTTTATTACAAGCTCTCTTTTATTGTATAATTCCAAAAACTTATATCTATTGAGCTTTACTTTTGTGGTATCTCCACATTTTTTGTATTTTAATTGCTGCAGATACTTATATCAAGTAATTCTTGAAAAAAACTAAAAAAAGAGGTTTTTTTTAATATTTTTTTTACTCCTAATTTTCCAAGTTTTTAGATAGAATTTACTCTGCTTAGTCAGCTACACTCGTAAGAAAGTTACTCTCTTCTTATTCTTGTTGTTTATTTTGGTTTTTTAACTTATCTTCTTACGTTTTATAGAAATCTTTTACTTAGTTTTAGTCATCTTCTTCTAATGTACCATGGAAAGCTAAGTGATTGTATGAAATTACTTGCTTAGTAAATGCTATTGCGATATTTTAATCAGGACATTAAAATTCCATTAAACACTCATATTATCTTTGTTAAAAACGCTTTAATTTGTTTGTGACTTAAATAAATTTCTCCCTTTCTTCCTGAGTCATTTAATATTTTTTTAGTTCTCTATCCATATTAGGTAAGTTTATATAGCTATTAAATTTATTACAGAAGGGATGATATTGCATATCATAATATTTTTGATCAGTCTTTGTAAATAAAACCTTTGATCTTAGGGAAGGACGCATTAAAGCATTAAATGGATATTTGCTATAATAAATATGATTATTTTACTCTTAACTTTCTATAACACGAATACCTAAGACCTTTTCAGCATTTTTTACATATTTTGAAAAGAGATTTTTCTTAATATCAGCATAAATACTCTAGACTTTATCTTAATTTGGAATATATTTATAGCAATCATCGAATATTTTCCTAAATTCTCTCACTTGATCTCTGTGAAAATAAATAATTATTTAGCTATTTTATGGATTATGATTTGCTGAATTTGGTAAGTGTATATTTTTTAGATTTTATTTTTATTATGTAGATTAAAATTTATTAGAGGGGCTTACTAAATTAGATTTAGTTAAGGATAAAGGAAGAGCAGGTTAAGGGAAAAGTACTTGCTGGTATGAATTCAAAAATTACTTCATCTTTTTTAAAGCCTTCAATATAATTCTTGCTGCCATTTACATTTACTTTTTGACACGAAAGCGATGTAAGTATTCCCTAAACAGCTTCTTTAGCATATCTAAGCTTCTGTGGAATTGATATGATTTTTTTTCATATAGTAAATATTCTTTACCCCTTTCTTAAAGTAAGGTTTTAAGAGTAAGTTTTCTCATAGTGTGTTTCTTCCAATGCGAAGAAACTCTTAACGACATCTGTAAGCGATCTTCTGCAGTTTTAAGTTTACTTTTAAGCTATTTTCTGCAGGTGTATCCTCTCCACATTCTTTAAATAATAACTATTGGGGAATTTTCAGAATATTTTTTGATGATAATCTTGATTTCCTCTCTCATAAGAAGGAGATAATCATCATCTTATAGAACTGTTTCTGAAGGAATACTGATTAATGGCCAATTTATTTTGGTAGTAGGAGAAAGAGCATAAAATCTATCTGTTTTAGATGTCTAAAAAAAATAATTAAAGTGAGATAAAAATTAATTGTTTTACCATTTCCATTCTCTCTTCATCTGAAATAGCATTAAAATCCAAGGCAAATAACTTTGGCATAGAATTAACAACGAAATGACGTAGAGACCATTTAGTTGATAAAGGATTGTTGAAAAGAGTAAGATACATCAAATTAGGAATTTCAAAAACTTTATACAAACTTTCTGCATCATCAATTAGATTATTATGGAGATATAGCAGCTTAAGAGAAACTAGATTTTTGAAAGAAACATTTTTAGGAAAAAGTTATATTTTGTTACTGCTTATATCAAGCTTAATCAAATTTTAGCAATTTTTAATATTTTCCAATTCTTTTACCATTATTTCTGTCCCTTGAAGAATCAGAATTTTTAGTTTCAGTGGTTCTTAAATTCTATTAGCAAGCACATTAACTTTTTAAACATTTTAGGTTCCTTCTTCAAGAGTATCATTATTTTTATTCAAACTCATTATAACAATTTAATGAGTGATTATATATTCCTTTTTGGTTTTTATAAAAGCTGCTTACTTTGACCAATATTTCTTCTTTTTCTTTTAATTAAATAAACATAAAAAAATCAATTTTTTTACCAATCAATATAAAGTATTGTAAAGTAATAAATTGACAAGAGAACTTATTATGCAGTTAAAAATTTACACTAAACCAAGTAATTATTAAAAAATTTGAACTTATTAATATAAATCTTAATATCTGTAATGGCAAATCCTTTTTCTAATCATCAAAAGTATTTTCATTTAACCACAATTATTTTATTTATTAACTAAATGACTACATAAGTATTTTGGTAATAATTATTTTTTAAGAGAGAGCTAGCTACTCAGTAGATGTGATTAAACCTTTTATTAACCAAAATAGTATTAGTTTATTTATTCTTAAAGTCATTAAATTATCTTTTATGGGGATGAATTTTCTTGAATGTCAAACATCTTTGAGTGGTAATATATTTTTTACTTAATTTCATTAATTTTCATAATAGTTACGAGATAATTTTTCAATTATTTAAAATTATTTAGTTTTAATTTAAAGTTTAAGATGAAATAATTTAAAAATATAAATATAAATAATGAAGTAGTTAATCTGTCATTTGTTGGATTAAATTAATATATTAAGTATCATATTATAAATCTAAATTATTTTATAGTTTTTTGAACCTAGTGATAATGGATAATTAGAAAGAAACTTTAGATAAAATCTTTAAATACCAAAAAACAAATTTTTAATTATTTAATTAGGAATCTTTTAAAAAATTGAATAGTTTAATTTTTTGGCAATACGAATTTCTATAGAGTCATTTTAAATATATTGGTTTTCTAAAATCTAATTTATCACAATTAGTTTTATTCTTGAACCTTTAAATATAATTAGAAACTAGCTGTTGCTATAAACTATTTTTGAGCATAAAAATAAAAATCTAACTTGATTCAAATATGTTTTTTTTGATAACGCATTTTATTAATTAAAAAAGATTAGACGCGTTTAGTATATTTTGATATGTATCCAAAAAATAAAAATACTAATTGATTGCTGATTTATTAATTTAATTTAGTTGATTAATTTATTGATAGAACTTTTCTTAAAAGATAATTGGCCATGTCTTTACAATTTAAAACAGATGATGTAGTAAAGCTTATGCTTTAATTCATGAAAGAAAATGGATTAGTGAATTCTCTTAAAACATTATAAGAAGAGACTTAAGTTTCTTTGAATGTAGTTAGCAATACTGAGTATTTTGTAGAAAACATTAAAGAAGGAAGATGGGATAAAGTTTTAAATGAAGTATAAAGTATGAAATTACCCGGAAAAAAGCTTATGGAATTATATGAAATAGTTGTTTGTGAATTATTAGAATTAGGAGAAAGTGTAGCAGCATAATTTATAGTTAAGTAAGCTGTTAAGCCAGCAGGGCTTTTTGAAGAATTCAAAGAAAGAGCTTTAAGATTAGATTATCTTTCAAAAAAAATACCAATAGATATTAGAGAATTATATTAAGATAAATATACAAAGGATAAGAGGAGAGCTAATCTTGCTTCATCTCTTCTCAAGGAAGTTGTTTCTGCTCCTCCTTCTCGCCTTTTGTAGCTATTAGGTAAAATATTAATTTATTTTAGGATGTCTATTTATATGGATATATTAACAGGAGACGCATTAAAATTTTAAGAGCAATCAGGATAAATTACAACAGGTATTAAATTAGATTTATTCACAGGATAGGTCCCACACACAGAAGATACAGAAGATATTGTAATAAATATAATTGTTTTTAAATGTGAAAGATATTTATTGTCTTTTTTAAAAAAAGCCTATTAATAAGGTTGAAAAATTAGTTTAATTTGGAAGTGAAAGTAGAATTCTTTGCACTGAATTTAGTAAGAATGGAAATTATCTTGCTCTTGGAAGTGCAGATGGAATAATAGAAGTTTGGGATAGCGTTTTAATGAAATTAAGAACAGATTTAAATTATTAAAAAGATGAGTAATTTATGTTCCATGAAGAAGCCATTCATGCATTAGCTTTCTCAGATGATGGCGAAATTTTGGTATCAGGGGATAAAGCAGGGACAATTAAAGTCTGGAAAACTTAGACAGGAAAAAGCTTAAAAAAAATAGATAATGGTTTAAGTGAAAGTATTTCATCACTTAAGTTTGGAGCAGATCCTTCACATTTGATAGTAGGATATAGTAAGAATTTAATTAGGGTATATGGTTTAAAAAGTGGTACAATCATCATGGAACATAGATCTAAATAGGAAGGAAATATTAATGATATGTTCATTCCTTCCAATGAAGAGGTCATTTCTGTAGCAACTGATGGATTTATAAGAGTTTGGGATTCTAAAACTGGATAGCAAAGGCAATAAATATAATTACCACGTACTGAAAATTAATCTGCAAACGAAGTAGAAATATTTAACATCCTTGAATCAAGACATAAAAAAGGCTACTTTATCTGTGAAAAAAGTAATAGATTAGTAATTTTAGATAAGAAAACATTTGAAATAACAAGTTAGTTTGTTAATGATAGAAATGAAGATTTTTCATCTGGCTCTTTATCAGCCTAAAAGAGATTAATCTATGGTGTCACTAACAAAGGTTATTTATACTGTTATCGTGCTAAAGATTCTAAAATGTAATCTTTCTTTTAAGTGTCATAAGATGAAGTACTTGGTATTAAACATCATCCATCTCGTAATATTCTAGTTGCATACACACTAGGAGGAGACTTCTTATTCTTAAAAGCATCATGATAAAATAAATTATAAGTTATTCAAATTATTTATTTTTTTGTGTGTATTAAAACTATGAAATCAAGAAAAGTAAAATTATTAGTTAAAAATAAAATTATTACTCGATTTGATTATTAATTATAATTGTATTTTTTTGAATGATTTTGTTTTAAAAATTAAAATGATTAATTAATAATATTTAATCAAAATTAAATGGTTTTGTAAAATTAAAAATTGAAGTTATTAAAGTAATTGAATAATAAAGTGATTTTCTACTGAACATTAAATATAGAACACATTGATCATAAATGATTTGTTTTATAAATTTGAATTTTAAATTCAGAAAGCCACTTATGAGTAATAATTAACTTTTCATCTGGAACATTAAGAATAAGTTTTATTTTTCTCGCTTTTTCTAGTTGCTTCTTTATGCTTTGAGGAGAATCATCTGGAAATTTTTTGATATATTTTTCCATATATTACTCAAATGTCTTATGATTATCAAGCAAGTATTATGATTTATCATCCTTTTAATTGGTTTAGGTACTGTTATTTTCTTCAATGGAAATTTAATTTTTTGGGAATTTAAATTTCTTAACTTAATTTTTTTATTTTTTCTCTCCTTTAAAATCGTTAAAATCTTGAGTCCTGTTTGAAGTAGCTACTATTTTTTTATCAGGGTTATTTAGAGGCGTTTTTATTTATTTAAGTTCAATTTTATTTTATAAATCAGGAGCTTTTTATAAATGATATTTTTGATCTTCTTTTTACTCCTCGAATTCCTCCTCAATTTCTAATTCTTAATTTTTTTCAATCAAAAAATCAATATTTTTATTTTATACATCTTAAGCTGAGTGAGATGAGTGATTTGATACAACTTTTTTAAGCAACTCATTATTTTATTTACCTTGTATAGATTTAAATTAAAATTTGCTTTTGTTACTCTCAAATTAATCAACTAATTAATTTTTTAAGGGTGATATTTAAACTTAAGGCAGTTATTAAATTTGGTTTGAAGGTAGAACTTGGTTTTATATTAATGGTTCAATTAATTTTGAATCCTTCATGGGCTCTTTTGAAATTAAAGTTCTTTGGTATTAAGCCTGGGAATAGTTATAATAATTATAAATTTATCTTAGATTTTTACATTTTTCTTCCCAAATGTTAAGCTCATCTTTAGTTTCTTATTCGATATCAGCTAGTATCTACAGTTATTTATCAATTAATGTCTTCTTTTTTTGTAATTCTTCTAGGATTTATGTATCAATATCAAAAGTATTATTAGAATTCTGCTCTTCTTCCATTTACATTGTTGAATTTTTTAAATTAACAGATTGATTATTTAAGAAATGTTGTAAAATATTTATTTTAATATATTTATTCAAATTGGATTAAATTATTTAAAGTGGGGTTTTAACCTAAAAAAATTGTGTTAAAAAATTCCATTTTAACTCTTTTAATTTTCCTTGAAGCATACAAAAAAATTATTAAGTGAAATCAAAAATATTTTAGAAAATTATTAGAATTATTTTGAACTTTTTTGGTTTTTGAGATTAAAATTTTAAAATTTGAAAAATATCTGCATAACACAAAATAAATATATATTTAATATATAGGTTATCTCTAAATCTTAGCTCATTCTTAGCTTAATTCTTACATAATTTTTAAGTAGACTGCATTAGATTAGAATTTATCTGAGATTTATGGCTTTTCATCATGTTGCCATTAATATAAATTACATTTATTGATTTCATTGAATTTAATACTTTCAAAGTCAGAAGCATTGCGTTTAAAGAAATGAGCTTATACACCTTCAGGTAAATTTATTTAATTTCCTAAAATTTCTCTGCCATATAAACTTGTTTTATAGTGATCTAATTCACCTGTTTATTAATTTTTTTTTTCCTACATGATAGATTCAAAATATTCTTTAACTTTAGCAGGTCCATCTGATTCAATTTTAAATGGAACCATATGTACATTGACAGGTTATTCTTAAACCTACTTTTTGTTTGTCTCTTACTTTCCTTAAAAACTGTACATTTCAACAAATTTTATAATGAATTTCTAAATATAAAAATAAAGGTCTTATTAGATAAATAGGATTCTTATGTATTTTTATTAATATAAATTAATCAAGAATCTTAATAGATTTTAACCAAAAATAGATAATTTATTTTTTAATCCCGCCAAAAAGAAAGAATATTAACTGATATTTATTTCTACTTAGTATTAAATACACGTACAAATATAGCGCCTTTATTAATAATTTCATATAAAAATCTTAGAAAAATCACAAAAATCAAACAAAGAATGAATCTAACTAATTAATTAGCAAACAAACAAATAAACACATGAATTCAAAAATAAAACAAAGTAGAAGTTAAAGTTAAATAAAAATAATTTTTATTAAAAATATATTTAATTCAATCTTCAAATTCTATATTATACTTCTACAAAAACTAGTTATACCATTTCTCAGATATTGTCAAATCTTTCTTTGTCATCCCAAGTTGCTCTCTCAATTGATAAGCTTTTTCTAGTACAGAATTAAGGTCTTTGTATCCTTCAGAAATGAATTAGATTAATTATTCCTCAAGTTATTCTATCTTTGTATTCTAATGAGAAATGATTTATGTTTAATCATTTGACTGAGATGCTAAACTAGAATGAAATTATTCATTCTGGGAAGGCTAGGTTGATTCTAGAGCACTCTCATTAAGAGATGTCAAAAACTAGCAATTTTAGTTTTGTGCTTTTATTTCTGAATTGTAAATTGATTATTTGTCTCTTGAGTTTTCCTTGTTTTAAGAACATTCCCTTGAGCTCTTATCTTCACAAATTGACTTTATTGGTGTTAAGAAATTCATATCATTATTTTACTCATCAATTGCTTTTTGATTTTATTCTAAATTTGGTTGCAAGTTTTCTTTGATTTTTAAATTTTCTTAAGGTTTTTCTTCAAGATAATTCTTTTTATCTAAATTATGGGCATCTTTATTATTGTTTACTAGATTATTTTTTTAAGTATTCTACTAGTATTAGTAGGTATTCTCTTCGAATTCAAAATTAGAGCTATCTTCGAATTCTTCATCAAAACAAGTTTCTTCAATTTTAACTTGTTGCTTGTATAACAAAGACTTTTAGTTGTTAAGATTTAATTATTATGTTTATTGTGAGTCTTTATCAGCAGTTAATTTTAAATCTTTTTGAGAGTTGTAAAATAATTTTTTGTGGTTTTTTTCTAGTTTTTTTGACTTCTCAAGTGTTTTGTAAGAATATTTACTTCCCTTAAGTTTATTAGAGTATCTATTTTTGTCTCTATTTTCTTTATTCAGGAATTGGTCAACTCCATCATCAAATTCTGATACTTTTAAATTATTTCTATACTTTTTTTACTTTTTTGAATCATTTTAGTAAAGGAATTACTTTTTGCTTGAACTAGATTTTTTTAAAATATCTTACTTATCTTCTGAAATATTCTAAGGAGAATAAGATATCATCTTTTAACAAAATTTAGGAGTTTCTTCAAAAGAAGTATCAATAGATTTGTTCTTTGATTATTTATGGTTATTAAATTTGTTAGCTTGGTTAGTAGTAACATTTGTTTATTTTATAGTTTAAATTTATTGATCAATTTGTTATGAATTGTTTTGATGTTATTTGTTTATTTCTTCAAAGATATTAGATGATGATTTATTAATTTCTTAAGAAGTATTTGATGATTATTTGTTTATTTTTTAAGAAGTATTTGATGGTTATTTACTTCTTTCTTCTGAATTATTTGATGACTATTTATTTATTTGTTAAGAATTATTAGATGTTTATTAGTTTATTTCCTAAGAAATTTTCTTTTAGTGAATGAAATTCGATTCTTCAACTTTTAAATGTTTTACTGCTTTAATATAACTAGATTAAGTTTGGTTTGAAATTTTGTTTACTTCTTTTTCAATAGCAAGCTATTTATTTTCTAAAGACGATTAATTTTAAATAACTTAGCTTTCCTACTAAACCTAATTATCTTTAATATCTTGGTTGTTTTCATTGCTATTATCTTTCTAAAGCTTATTAGAGTTTTACTTATTTAAGTTCTTTTTACACATTTTATAGTAGATCTTAAAATATAATTTCTTTTTTTCTAACTCTTTTTCTTACTTCATTAAAGTAACCCAAGAAAGCAGTTTTTTAAGCATACTTTTTTTCTTAAAGGCAAACTTAACTATTTTTTTATCAATCTAGCACATTTCATGTTAAAATTGTGAAATTCTAGGCATCTATTACATCTAAATATATTAAGGAGCAAAAGGCTGCTATACTATATTGAGGTTTCTGTTAACTAGCATATTCTGAGGAAACTAATATTGATTTAGCATTTAGCTATTACAAATGGGTTTTTGGTACATTTTCTTTTATATTTTTTTGTTTTAAATTGTTTTATTTAATTTAATTATTATATTCTTCCCCCTGATTAGATTTGAGTTTAAAATTTTTTTCTTAAGGAAGAATTTAAATCAAGGAAAATTTAATGAGGGTCTAATTAAGAAGAAAAACCTTTAAGTTTTAAAAAGGTATTTAAATTAGATGATTTTCCATTAATTAAAATAATATTTGTGATCACCCAACATATTATTAGCCTTTTAAAATTTTCATAAATCTTTTTTTTTGATATTTCTTTAAAAAATATTTAAAATTTCAGATTTTGTTTCATTCAAGTTAAAAGAAAAATTTTAAAAGAAAAGAAACTTAAAAAGATATCTGATAAATTTTTAAAATCATGAAAACAAAATTGATTAATCGATTATTAGTATCATTAAAGTTTTAAAAACTTTCATAAAAATCATTTATTCAATCTTTTAAAATTTGGTTTTCTATTTTAAATTTGTTTCAAACTTTTTTAATCATAATTTTAACTAATCTTTAAATTTTTATCTTGAAATCTATGAAAAAAATTAAAATGGTAGACCAAAAAGTAATAATAACATTATTTATTTTTTAATTAATAAATGAATTAATTTGTATTTATATAATGAAATACCTTCAATCACATAAAAAATAAAATCTTTTAAAACCTTGTTCAAAAACATCTTTTAAAGAAAAATTATAAGTCAATAATACTATAAGAAAAGGAATCAAATACTGAAAAATATACTTTTAAAATAAACATAGTCTGTTAGTCATACAAATAAAAAATACTTTTTATTAAATAGTTCTGTAATGATGAAAAGTTGTATTAGTCAGATTTAAATATGAACTGAATAAAAAAATATTTAATAAAATTTATTTAAAATAAACAGATTACAGAAAAATAGAATGTTCTACATTCATTTTACTTTTTTTGTATGATTTATCAATTTGAAAATGCAAAATTTAGAAAGATTATAAATTAATCATGTCATTACTGAAGCTAATTAATAAAAATATTTTTTATGTAATTAAGTTTTATTACTATTTTTTAAAAGAAATCATATTATTTAGCATAACATGTATTGTTAAGTATTTATAATTACAATTTTATGTTTTTATTTGAAAATATTGAGAGCTTTCTTGGTTTAATATTTATAAAAATCTATCCAAACATAACATATTTTATTCCTTATTTATTAAAATTGCTTTTTATCTTACTAAAATGATTAAGCAGTGGTTTAAATAAAATTAATCAAAAAAAAAATTGTTTCTATTTAATTAAAATAAATTTAATTTTTTTTGTGCAAAAGATTAAGTAAATATGTGATGAGTAATTAAAGATAAATTACTAAAAGACCTGTAAGTTACTAATTTAGTAAAATATTAACTTGTTTTTTGATATTTAAACATAAAGTAATACCTTTTCCAGCATAAAAATAAGGCCTTTAGATTTTTAGGATATTTAGATTATCAAAAATTATTTCATATTTTTATAAATTAACTGTCTGAGAAAATATTTCTTGACATTATTAGCTTTTTCCAAAACCATAATTAATCAACTTAGGTTTATTTAATTACAATTTAAAGGGTTAAACATTTTTTGAAAAAATGATTATTTTATTCTTAATATAAAGGGGTCAAATAAAAAACTATTAAAAGTAAAATTTACAGTATATTTTTTTAATTCTATGTTAAGAATTCCTTATACCTTTTGGTATTGTTTAATTATTAATTTAATAAATTTAATTTATTTTTTAAATTATAAATTCTTCAATAAAGGGTTTTTCTTAATTTAAAAAAATAAAATTATCTATCAAATATTTTAATTAATTAAAATTAAATTATCAATGCTTAGCTTATTAAAAAAAATGTTTTCAATAATTCAAATAGTTTTGATTTTACACAAAAAAATGAAAGTAAAAATTAATGATTAATATTAATGAGATATTCTAAATAATAAGCATTCAACATTCAAAAAAATTTAAATAATTAAAGTTTGCCAATTTAAAAAGTAAAAATTTTGAAAATTATTATGATTTATGATTGGATTTAATTTGCTTTTAAGAGGAATTATTTAAGATTTTGTGATTTTGAAACAAAGATTTCGTTTAATTGCAAAAAATTTAAAATCCCAAAAGCAGAAATTAGTTTATATCTTTTTTATATTTATTTTAGTGTTGCGAAAGGATTATTTTAAATTTATAGTTTAAATGAGTGATTTGAAATATGGAGATAAAGAAAATTTTTCAGCTGAGTCTTTAGATTCAAATATGAAGCAAATAGAAACAACTAATAATATTATTAACAATTTAGAGAGTTAGTTAAATGATTTTTTTATTAAAAAATCCTCTGGAGGATATAATAATTATTAAAGCAATCATAATCACCAAGAAATGGTGTTACAAATTAGCAGCTATTCTCCAAATATGAAGGGTAGCCCAAATAAGTAGAATGAAGATAATTACTAGAGTTCAATGAATTAGTAAAGCAGCAACACTACAATTATGAATAAAAAATAGCAAATAAGTGACTATGCATAAAATATATATGGAGAAAGAGGAGCAAGTTCATCAAAAAAATAATACAATTTTTAAGGAGATATGGATTCCGAAGAAATTAACAGCGATGATGATAATAAGAATGAATAGTTTATTAATAAAGGTTTAATTAGAAACAAAAATCAAGAATATGGTCATGAAAATGATGATTTGGATGTAAAAGTGAATGATCATTAATTAAATAATATCTTTTCAAATGGAGATATGCAAAGATTAAAAGATAAATACCTTAATAAAAATTATCAATCAAACAATGAGCTATAAGTAATATAAGAAGACTAGTAGGATGAGAATGGTTATTACTATAAAAACTATAAATCTGAGTAAGGAGCATTTAATATAAAAAATAATTAAATTTAGTAACAATAACAATAAGTTCCTTTATTTTAGAATAAGAATTTAATGCAGCATTTTTAATAATCTGTATAATAAGTAGGAATTAATGAATAATATTCATAATAATAAAATTTATAATCATAATTATTATATTTGCAATAATAGCAACAGTAATAATTGTAATTGTAAGATGATTTGAAATAGAATAATTAGTTAAAATAATAATAATTCTCCAGTTAAATTAACTAAAAAGATATCACTAATGAGGATGCTATTGACAACTCACAAAGCTTTAGAGGTGATGCAAGTCATGGAAGAGGAAACAAAAGCATGCTGGATAACTCAGTTATTTCAGTTAAAAATAAAGATGAATTAGAAAATGAATTAATTCAATTATAGAAAAGATTAAACCAACTAGATTAAGAATCAACCGCTAGAAGAAATAACCTTGATCAAACAAGTTTTAGTCCATCAAAAGCATCGTAATAATATTAATATTCTACCGTTTAATAGACGAATCGAGGTTTTAATTCGATAGGAGAAATATCTTCTATTAATAACAACTCAACAATAGTATAAACATAAAAGCAAACAACGACAGCAACAACTAATAGAGAATAAATTCCATAAAACTATCAAAATGGTTCGTCACGTTCAAATTCAATGGTTTAAAATAACTAAAACAATAGCTCAATGCTACCATCTACATTTTCTACTCGAGGAACTGATAGTATTGTTTCAAAATTGTAAAAAATGGAAGAATTCTATTAAAACAGAACAAGAATTTTGGAAGAAAGAATAAATTCTTTGGAAAGTGAAAATTAAAATTTGCTCAAGACAAATAATGAATTAGCTTAGCAAAATGAATAATTGCAATAGAAATTAATTATTTAAAAAGAGCAATTTATGATGGAAATACAATAAAAATTGAAAGAGTAAGAGCTCAGACTAAATACAGAGTTTGAAATGAATTTAAATAGATTTTCAAACAAAAATTAAGAGTTTCTTTCATAATAATTAGAAGAAAAACACGCCTACTAAAAAGAACTAGACTAAATTAAAACTGAAAGATAGAATTTAATGAAAGAATTAGATGATCTTAGAAAAAATAATACGTAATTAAATTTTTTAGTTTTATAAATATAAATATTTTTATCAATCACTTACAATTAATTTATACTTGATAGCTTGATAGATACTTTTACTTTTAAAAGAGTTTTTTAAATATTAAATAAAGTAACCCTTCTAACTTTTTGAAGATCCTTACTTACAATATTTAAAATATATTTAGTAAATTTCTATTAATTGAAATAAAAACATTTATCTAATATTCTTTCTCTTGAAAAATCAATAGAACTCATGAAGTTAAACTTGTATATCCTTTAGAAAAAAAATAAAAAAGCAATAAAAAAAAATACTTCAAAGCTAAATTGGGTTCTTCTTATTTTATTTTTCAAATTAATAAAATTATGATAATCCAATACAGTTTCTTTTTTGATAAAGCTTAAAATTTTAAGCTTTTTATTTTTGTACAAAAAGAAAAACAAAAAAAATTTCTACAAGTATTTTTATGAATCAATTTTTTTGATTTACAATAATAAAATTGGAAAATACTACAATTTCTTTTAAGACATTAAACAAAAATTAAATGTTAAAATTCAATTAAAATGAATGCTTGACAATTGAAAGTATATTGCAATTTTCAGTTCATATTTCAGTAATGTGTAATAAGCTAATTATGAGTTAGATCAAATAATTGTTAATTTCTTTAAAAAGATAAATATATGCAGTTAAAATTAAATTTAATAAGCCAAAACATAGAGCTTGTTTAAAAAAAATCAAATCAATTTAATATCTAATATAAATCAGCTAATAACTTTTTCTAGAACTACTTATGAAATGTATTTAGATTATTATAGATTACTCATAATTAAAAAACAGACTTTAACAAAATTTGCAATTTTTTTAATTAAAATAAATCTATCCAGTCTAGTTTTGGACTTTTGATGAAAAGACTACTTATTTGCAAGCAAAAAATCTTAACACTCAACTTTTACTAATTTTCAAATATTTTTCTTTTTATTTTATTTTAAGGCAAAAGTGCTTTAAAAATGTATCTAATTGAGTTTGATAAGTTGTAACCAAAACTTTTTATTTGGTATTTCCTTACACATAAAAATTAAATTTGATTTATCTAAGTTTTTCTTATTTACTTTTTGATATTTTCAAAATGTTAACAATTTCAGTATTTTGACTGAAAATTAAAAAAAATAAACCTTGATTGAATTATTTAAACAATGTTAAAATATTTATAGGGAGCTAGTCGATGAGAGGGACAATATAAATTAAAGTTACTCAAATTTATTAGCTGTTCATAATTAAATGCTTTAAATTGACATTTAAAAGAATGAGCGTAGTTTGCATCATTCATTTTGCTAGAGCACTTATTCTGATAGAAATAGTAAACCAGCTGCAAATCCTAACTAGTTCATTTTTCCTTAATGTAAGATATTTGATTATTATAATGACAGTTTTGTTAATTGTTAAATATTATATCAAATTAGCATAAATAAACGATTCTAAAATCGAGAGCCAGTAAATTATTTAGGATAAGAGATATAATTTCAATTCTAATAATAGCTAATGCTAGTCCATTAGAGGAAATGATTAACAAAAGCAAAAAGAAGAACTAAATTAGAATGAATGGAGAGAAGAACTGAGTAAATTGAAGGAAGAGCTTGAAATAGAAAAGAGATAGAGAGATAAACTAGAGTCAGAACTTAGGAGCTAGAATATTTAGCATCAAGAAAAGAGCCTGTAAGAAGATAATTAAGAAATAAATTCACTCTACTAGAAAATTTTTATGACTAGAGAGCTGAAAGTGAGAGAAATAGAAAAATAAAATGATGAAAGTAGTTTGTAGTAAAAAGGAATTAAAATAGATTAGAATAATCAAGAAATCGTATAGGAATAAGAAAAGGAGGATGAATTTTAATAAAGTGAATATGAGGATAGATAATTTGCTCCAAGATTCATGCAAAATGAGAAAGAGAGAACTGAAAATAAGAGTGTTTAGTTTGAAGAGAGAAATAGATATAGTACAATATTTAAAAATGAGTCCATCAATAATAATATACCAAAAAATAGTATTTAAAATTTAAAGGTAAGAGGGTAGGACGAGCGAGGTTATAAATCTACTAATATCTAAGAAAATTAAAAAAGATCTTCCTCATAATCATAGAAAGAAGGGATTAAAGTTAATAATTAGTATGTAAATTAATAAAAGCCCCCCAAAACTGGGGGTTTATTGGTTTCTACCCCATAAAGTAAAAAATAAACGAAAGAAGCATAAAGCAGTAGAGATAATTCATTAAAGTAATATAATTAAAATTCATCTTAATAGCATCTGATGAAGTCTGTTTCTTTAGAAAATTATAATATTGCTAGCTATGATACTAACGAGTCTTAATAAAACTTAAATAGTAAATACACTCAAGAACATGTTAATGATAAAAAAATGGTGAAGTAGTTCATCAAAGAAATCGATAAACTAAAGAAAGTTATCCTCTAAAAAAAGAAAAAAACCCCTTTACCCCATAATAGCAATTAACCATAACAAAATACAAAGGAGCAACTATTAACCTAAGAAAGGAAATCTGGCAGAACTAATAATGATTAATAAATGCAAGCAACTGCAACTAAAAAATCAGTTAAAACTCCAATTTCCTCATCAAAAAAAGGAGCAACAACAACAACGCTTGAAGCTAATGTAAAAAGAAGCAATATACGCTCCAATTCTGCTAATAAACACCACTTTTGAAAACTAAAAATATTTTATTACAAAATAAAAAATAAAAAAATAATAAATTTTTTAATTAGAAATTTGCGTTTTCTATCTTTTTATGAATTGGTAGTCTTTAATCAATTCTGATTTTAAAATTTGATTTTTTTTCATAATTTTTTTTAAAGTAATTTTATTAAGATTTAGAATTCTATGTGTTGTTTTATTATTACTCAAATAAGAATGTTTTTTTCATTCACACTTTGCCTTAAAATTAATATTCTCTGTTAATCAAAATTCATGATAACTAATATTGATTCATCAACCAAAATTTAAATAATTTTTTACCATCTCTTTAATTATTTGTTTGATTTACTTCCTGTTTTTTCTCCAAACATCCGCAGATAATATTTTGGTGAGTGAGATTTATGATTGAAAGTCCCAGCAAACAAACATTTTTCGATAAATTGAAATAATTTTAAACAAAAAGCTCACTTTTATTTAGTGAGTGTCTACATCAACATAAAACAATTTTAATTTAAAAAAAAATAAATCGCGTTTATTTTAAATTATGAAAATAGACAATGCCTATTTTTTATAATAAAATTTTTTTGAATGAAATATCTCAATAAAATAGAGTAGAGACAAGTCAAAACTTTAGTTAAACAACTTCTATAAAATCCAATTTTTGTTTTATTTTAAAGAGCTTTTACAACATATTTTTATTTACTCCTATAACCTAGAATGGATTTTAATAATTAAGACATCAGGGAGTGATTCATACTTATCAAGTACATTTAAATAGTCAATAATATTGTTTAAGTAGCAATTTTGAAAAATTGAAGAAGTAAAAAATATCAATTATCAAATAATGCATAAATAATTAGAAATCTGTTTTTTAGTGCATTAACAAAGAAGTCTAAATTGATTTTTCTTTTCTAATCTAAAATTTATAAATATTTCTTTCCTTTGCAATTTATCTATGCTTGTATCTACTTTTCATTGAGGTGCTTAGTAATTAACAAATTTACAGATTACTTTCTGTGATTATGTAAATTATGGAAAAAATTAATAAAAACACAAAAATTTTATCTATTCGCCAAGGGGTTATGTATGTTTGTATTCTAATTAAAGATTTAGTAATATATCATGAACAAATTATTCAATATTAAGTCAAAAAGCCGCTATTATCTTTAAGTGGATACTTCAATATATATCAATCAATTAATTCTTGAATTAAAAGAAATAAAAAAATTTTATCAGTTTATCTTTTGGTATAAAAAACAAGAAAAAGAGAAAGAATTGATATGTATAATTAATAATTCAATAAAAAAATACAAATAGCTAAAAAAAATATAATATTAGCTTTACTACCAAATAAATTATACTACCTACTAACTTATTACAATGTCAAGCTCTATCATCAATCCCGCTATCACAAAGCTCTACAAAAAGAGTTAATCTAATTAAAGTATCAGCACCCTTGAGACTATTTGTGAAGAAAAGTCATTCTTCTTATGCTCTAAAGCTAAGAAGGTCAGTAAAAGTGGTCTTTTTGAAAATGAGAGAGTTCTTTGTGTTGATAAGAACAGAATCAGCTACTACAGTAAAATGAACTAAACAAGCTCTTTGAGCATGAAGGAAATGCAAAAAATTACTCCTAAGTTATCTTTCCGCCACTCTGAACTCCACTCCATCTAAACAATCCCTTAAAAACCAAACATGTTAATTATCAATATTCTTGGTAATGTTGAAATCAAAGGAACTGCTTAAAAATTTAAGAAGATTCAATAAATAAAATTCATATTCAAAAACCTTAATGAACAAGTCAAGTACATGACAATTTTATAAAAGATCATCGAAAATGAAAAATATTGCTTAAACAAACAAAATACTGAAGATCAATACATTTCTATCCTCCATAACTTTTGAATGAATAGATAGATATTTTACTTAATTAAGTTTGCCCTCATCACATACATATAAAAGATTTTTTAATTTAAAAAAAGTATCACCCAACAAATACTCTAAAAGTGAAAAATACTGTATATGAGTTTATTAATGAATCAACATAGACAATATCAAATAATTGCTTACAATATACAATAAACTACACTGATGCTACGAAAACATCTCAAATGTTTAACCTCTAGCAATATCCTTTAATTATAATAATCTCTAAAAACTCTAGTTAATCAATCAATTATCCTGCCAACTCATTGTATCAAAATAGTAACAAACCAAAAAAAATATTAAAAAAACAATTAAATTAATCAATTTTTAAATTATGCAAGAATAAAACATTTCTACAAAAATAAAATCTCAACAATTTATTTATTTATCCTAAATTATTATATTTTCTATTTGTATTTCTTTTCTATATTCAATGAACAAAGTATCTCTAAAATAATCTTACCAACCTATAATAATCCAAATTTAATTAATTTACTTAGCAAATTAATGTCATATTTTGTCAAAGATAAATTATGCAAAATATTGGGGTTTTTTTATTATTTAATTTACTAGATGAATTATATTACTAATTTTTTTCTTTGATTATTCTCTTCGTTATTAACTTACACCCTTTATCTAATATTTTGAAAACATTAAATTAATTCCTTTATTTACCAATAAAAGCTAATAAACTAATTTTAAAAATTTATCTCTTCAATAGATTCCACTTTAATTATTCTTTCGTTTCACTCCAATTGAATAGATTCTTTTATTAAATTTTAAGTGGGTAAAATTTACTCTGTAATTTTAGCTCATTTATAGCCATACCACGCTCCTTTATTTGAATACTTTTGCAGTATTATAAATAAATAAATTTTCTTTTGATTCCATCACTTATGAATTTTTTCCCAAGATATTCTTACTCAATCAAGCAGCACCAAAAACTACTAAAAATTCAAAAAAGAATAAGATATCAATTCAAATTAACTTTTAAAAAAAACATGTTTTTAGGATATTTTTGTTTAAAATCACTTACTTACAACTTTAAATTATCCATCCTAACAATAAGAAAAATAAGTTCTAAAATAGAATTTACTATTAATAGAAGAGAAAAAAGCAATAAATTTTCAAAATCTTTTTGATTATTGATAAGTTCTTTTTAAAAATGAAAGAATGTAACATAAAACAAATTAATCAAAAGAAGTTGTTTTAAATTAATGGTCAATAACATTCATGAATGTGAATAAAAAAAAATCGAATGTTTAAAACAAGAATATTAATTGATAAATGAATAGTAAGTTTTTCCACAAATATATTATTTAGCTTGATTACATTCTCAACTTACACTTAGTAAATTAAGAAAACCGAATATTTATTTTCTTTGATAGCTATGTAAAATCTCTTACTCTTGCTCAAAAACGATTTATATAATTACTCTAAAAAAATTGTAATCATATGGAAGAGATGTTCTTTTTTATTATGGAAGAATATTTTAAAAAATTAAAATCTAAATCTAAGATTTAGCCAGATTGATCTAATATTTATTATGTTTAAAAAAATTCTTAAAAAATCAAAGAATATTATAAATGCTTATATTGAATATTTTATAGTAGTTTTTTTGAAAAATTACTTTGGTCATTGAAAGACTTTTATTATTTTCAATTAATCTTCCATTTTAAGTATATTACATATCATCAACTAATATTCTCTCATATTTGGTACTTAAGCGGAAAAAATAAAATTGTAATTATCAAATTTCTAATCAAAATTTTTGTTTCTTAGTCAAAGATTCCTTCCATATTTATTTAAAGATTCATTAATATACATAAAATAAGCATAAAAACAAACTAAAATTCTAACCCTAAAACATAATAATCCTTTAAATTAAAATAAACAAATATAACTATGACATTATTTTGGGTTACTCACCAAATAAAATTTATTTTTAACTTGCAACCCCCATTTTTAAGTAGAGCAATAGAGCTTGGAATAAGAATAGTTGAATAATTATTTAAAGAAGAGGGTTAGAATTTTATTTAATTCAGAATAAAATAATAAATTTTAAAGAATAAATACTCAAAAAAAACCATTTTATTACTCTAAAATATTTCAATTTTTGAATAAAATGTAATTTAGTAAATAATCAACATAATCATAGAAATAAAAATATTTCCTGACTCTTTTTATTCAAAGAAATATTAAATATCTAATTTACAATTTATAAAACAAAAGCTACTTTTCATTCTGTAATTTAAATTTGAAAAGTAAAATAAATAAAATAGCTGTTTACTAATTTTTATGAATTTATTTTATTATAAATATGAAATTTAACAGAAAGCAATTTCATTAATAATTATTACCATTAAATTTGATTTGATAATTTTAGTTTTATTACATATTTTTGTAGTTGACATTTTGAATTTATTTAAGATACTTTTTAAAATGTCTTTAGGTATTAAAACTATTAAATCAAGCTATTTATTGTATTTTTGTTTAAAATCTAAGGTTTAACTGAATAATGATTATGAATTAAAATTAAGTAATATTATTATTATTAGAATAAAACCCTTGTTATTTGTTGGCTCAGTAGAACCAGAGATTAGAATTTGTTTATACTGTGAGCTTCATATTCAAATAAACTGTAAATTTTAATTTAAAGCTTTTTAAATATTTTTAAACAAAAAATGGCTTAGTTAGAGAAAAAAAATATATCTATTTTTTATTTTGAAACATGCTCTTTAATATTTTGTCTTTATTTAGATTTTATAATTAAAGTTAAATTAATAAAATAAGCCAAAAATAATTTATTTTTCCTGTAAATTAAATTTCAGATATTAAAAAACAACAGAATTGTTAATTATATATATATATAGTACCCTAGGGTACTGCCTTTTTCAAGGCTACATACAAATAGAATACATATGCAGAGTATTTATTATTAAATTTTTTAATTTTACTTCAATAAACTTTTTTGATTTGAAATAAATATTTTTGTTAAATAACTTTTAAAACATAGAGGCATATTTGAAGATTAAAAAATTAGATTATTTTAATTTATTTTATTAAATTAATCAATTATCTTCACATTTTACTTCAATTACAATAAGTTTTTATTTGATAATTTTTGTAATTTTATTTTGTTTAACAAAAAAAAATATTGTTTTAATTTGAAAAAATAGGAAAATCAGTGTATCTTAGAGTTAAATAACTTTTGAAAAGCTTACTTCTTAAAAAATTAATAAAAGAAAATAAAATAATGACAAATCTTGTTTATAAAATAAAATTTTTTAAATATAAAACAAGAACTGTAAAAATGCACTATTTTTAAATATTTAAAATAACTAACTATCTTTTAATGAGTATTGAATATGGTTTTGAAACTTTTTTTAAAAATCGGTTATTCTAAACCTCAAAAATTAAAAATTTATTTAGAATGTTTAGAATCATTTTTTTAATAACATTTCTATAAATTAAGAGATCATGTTTGTTTATATAACCATTAAAATAGTTTGTAAGAAAAGAATTTGAAGTAAATTACATAATGAATAGCTTTTTTCAAGTAAATATTTGAAAAAATTAAAAAAATGTGCTTTGTTCATTTTTGGAAAATATAATTTTAATTCCAAATGTCCTAAATAAACAACATTCTTTTTCTCAAAATAAATCTTAGCAGCAGCATGCCACTGAAATAACAACATTTATTGTTTTATTTATAAAAATATGTGTAAATAAGTATTGATGCAGAATAAATTACATTAGAAAAATAACTTTTAAAAACTTTTTCTAATTTAACAAATGATATCTTTTAAAATTTTGTTTGATTGATTTATTAATCAAATATTTTTTCATTGAAAAAGAGTTAATTTTCTTTTTATGTTTAATCAAAATCTATCCAAATAAAATCTATATTCTGTGTAAGTAGTTTTTTTAGATTAATTTAAGACAAATTATTAAATTACTTTAGATTTTTAAATAAAATTAATCTTAAAAATTTTCAAGACACAACAACTCTATGAAACTGCCATTAATTTTGTTAATATGAAAGTATATTTTTACAAAATGCTTAAAAAATAAAGTATCCCATATAAATTAAATTAATTTTTGTACTAAGATTTAGTAAAAAAGAAGCAAATAATACATAAATATTTAAATAAAATATTTTTGAGATATAGTAATTTAAATAATGATTTCAGATTAAAAATTTAAAACAAATTATTAGGATATTTCTTTATTTCTATTAAAAAATCATTTTCAAAAAATATGAATGCTTAAAAATTTAATTAAGAAAATATGAAATGAAAAACTGATAAAAATTTGAATGTCGATCTTAGTTAGAAATGAAAAAATTTAGGCTTGCTCTAAAATAATTAGTCTATCTTAAAAATTACTCCTGCAAAATTAATTTGTATTATTTTGTAATTTCTACAATCAATAGTTATTTTTCTATAAAATAAGACATCAAAAATCATTTATTAATTTTAAAGATTTATTTAATTGAAAATAATTTGAAATTTGCAAACAAGAAAAAAATTTCAAAATAAATTTGATAATGATATTGTATATTTTTTTAGTTCTTCTAACTGATTTATTTATTTCGCCTAAAACTAATTTTATCTTAGATGATTTCCTTCTAAGGTATTTTTAAATAAATTTGAAGTATTAGATTTTAAGGATATTTAAATTTTTCTTTTTCTTTTTACTTTACTCTAAGATAAAGTCTCTTGTAACTATTTTTATTTATCTTTTTACCTATAATTATATAATTTTTTACAAAGAAAAAATTAATTCAAATAAGTTAAGCTTACATTATTTTTTGTAGTAATTTGTTAGATGTTGCTTTCTATATTTGATAAATTTTATGCTTTGAAATAGTTTTTACTCTCATTATTTTTCAAACCCTATTAAGTATCAAATAATTTCTTTTTAGCTATAGTAAAAATTGTAAGAAAGGGAATAATTTATCTTTTTTCAAAAATTTTGTTTGTTTAAGAAATTGTTTATGATAATTTTTCTAATTAAGTTTTTTTCTTTAAAATTCAGTAAGTACTATAACAAATTCAAATAAGCAAATTGTACTATTATTGCTAAAGTAAAAATCAAATACTTTCTAATCTTACAAAAGTTATTTCTTTTCTTAAATTAAATTTGCTTCTTTATTTTTTTTCAAATCTGAGAGAACAAATTTATTTTTCTTCATTTCAATAATGTTTACATTAATAAATTAGTAAAAAATTTTTCTTGACAGACAGTATTTTAGATAACTAGCGAATAACAAGTTTTCAAATATTTTTATAAGAAGAAGCATCGTTAAATTAAATTATTATCCTGTATATTCATTTAAGTAATTAAATTGGATATAATAAATTTATCATGGTATCTATGTATTTTTTAAAGAAACAAATTTTTGAGGTATCTGAAAATTAAATCTTTTATATTTTCAAATTGTATGGATTTTATAAAAAGAAACAAACTACTTTCTTAAAACTGAGAATGAATCTAAAGAAAAAGACAAAATATAATTTATATTAGATATTTTTTAAGAAAATAGATTTCCTAATTTATTTCGATAATTACACAATAAATAGAATAAATTTGTTTAAGAATACGACTATAAATTTAAGAAGATAAATATTTTTAGGGAGTTTATTCTAAGTGTAAGCAAGAAGCAAATAAATAAAAAAAGCTCAAAAAAAATAATAAAAAGTTAGTTAATTAATATTGTAGATAAAAATAAAGCAGGAATTAAGATTTGAGTAACATAATACTGAAGTAAATTAGTTGGGCTTCTTTTAATAAAAGAGTAGTAAAAAGAATAGATCAATCAAATTTGTTAGATATGAGTCTTTTAGATATTTTCAATATTAAAAAAGATTAAAAGATACAATCAAAGATAAGTAAGTAAGAAAATTTAGGCAGGCCAGTTTGAATATATAGAAAGTTTTTATAATTTATTTATCTTTAATTAGGTTCTTAATTTTTTTTTATTAATATAAATCTTGAAATATTGGAAGGCGTTTATAATTTCAGAATTCAGATTGTAACCATCAAATTTATTACAATTATCTCCGCAAATTTTTGATGGTTAAATATAAATAATAACTTACTAACTATTTTAAGTGATAAAAGATGCATAAAATAGAAGTGAGTAAAGAAACTATTCATTATCTAAATTATAAATTAATGCATACATAGAAAATTTCATAGACTGAATGCATTTGGGAAATGACTAATTAGATTTAAATCAGAGTTGAGTAGGAAGGTTTTTTGATAATATTAATTGCTTTTGCAAATACTAGATTCTTATAATCAAAAATTATTATCAAAATTAAATAATCTCCAAAACAAACAAAATCAAAAAAAACAAAAATAATCAAATAAGAAAGTCTTACACAATATTAAAATAATTGCTTTTACTTTTTTAGATTTACAGAGCCTTAAAAATATTTAAAAAATGAGTTTATTAAAAGATTCCAGCGTCTTCAAATCTTCTGGATAGCTACTGTTAGCTAGTCCATCTTCTAGCCTTTAATTTGTTAAATAAGATAATCAAATACCAGGTTAGAATTATTTTTTAAGACCATCAAGTAGGGGATCAATTCACCCAAGATAACTTTTTATCTCTTAATAGGCACAACAAGGTTAAATGATTAAGTAGTAAGCGTAAGAAAAAACTTCTTTCCTTCCAAATTTATCACAATAGCTCAATAATAGTAGCAGCTAGCCTTAATAATTTGCTTCAAGAAAGAATTCTTTGATAGCTAAAAATATGAACTCTGAACAGCTAAAAGATTGGTTGATTGGTAAATAACCTTCTCTATAAAAAATTGTGTCTGATGAGAAGGATCAAAATAAACTAGGTTTTAATGCAAACAACAGCTAAATATAATTCAGATCTTCTTTTTATAAAAATGATTTCTAAAAGAGAGAAAATAATAATAAAGCAATAAGTAATATTGCAAATGATTAAATCACATCTTAAAATTAGGATAGTTAACCTGTTAATTAATTTTAAGAAAGATCTTCTGTTCGTAGAACCTAGCGTCGTGCTTAGAGTGATATAATATTTCAACGCTAATCAGAAGACTCAAAAAATAATCAAGTGTAAACTATTTTTAAAAATATCTCATAGAACAAATAAAACGAAGAAAATTCCAACTAGCCATTAGAATAAAATGGAGAAAATGAGCAAAAAACTTAAACAAAAGTAATAATCCGCAAAAGAATTAGAATGCCTTCATATAATCCTACTAACCCAATAGATAGTTTATTCAATCAATAATAAAACTAAAACCAATAATCAGAATATTAACAATAAAAAGAGGCTGGATTGTTAAAAAATATCAGCTAAACTAATTAAAGACCTCTAGAATTTACTAATTAATAATAACCTACAGAAGAAGAATAAAATTTTAGATCAACTTTGAGTATGTTCTAAAGCCCTAATAAGAATAATAGAGTAGAATTCTCCTCTGCAGAGCCTTCACCAATGAAAAAGCCTGCTTCCATGACTAGCTTAATGGATACTTCATCAACAGGATTTCATAAATTTTAAATAAAAAATTTGATAAACTCAAACATTTCAAACACAATAGCTATTCCTTAATTGTAATCCACAAAAAACCTTACTTAAAGATAAATTCTTTTAAAGGACTTACAAAATATCACAGATTCTAGAAAATTGCTTGAGATTTCTAGCAATAATAATGCTTAATTTAACACAAAATTGGGGTCCTCGTAAACGTTTTAGAATGATTAATTAAATTAATAATTAGGAAAAAAGCTTACTATTTTTAATTCTCCTAACTCAAGCTCTTCTTCACCACTAGATGAAATGCTATCAACTTCTAACTCTACGAGCTCTTAGCAAAATCTTCCTTTAATTAAAAATAGACAAGTTAAAAACATTTCCCTACAGCATATTGAAATGCCATCAAAATTATAAATTCATTCAACTGTTTCCAAATCTTCTGTCATTCAAAGCGTTTGGGGAAGTTCTTCCAATATAGATCAACATATTGAATAAAGCTAGCTCCAACCAAAAGGCATTTTAAAAAATAAAAGGGACTCATCAAAAGCTAAAAAATAAGTTGTTTTTGATAAGACTCTTCATATATTTGAGCTTGGCTAAAACTAATAAGCATGATCAACTTTATGATAGATAAATTCTTTAATTAATTAATTAATTAATTTACATATAACTAAATTATATGCAGCGTATGAGCTGAACATAAAAAATCCTTTAGTTACATAAAATACTTTGAAAGGAGTATTAAATATCATCTAAATATTGAACTTATTCACTAATTAAATACTAAAAATAAACTAAGACATTTTCCACTTCTTTTCTAATCTTACTACCTAGCTATTTGCAAATCACTCCATTAATTAACAAATTATATTTAAAATAAAAAATAGTTCTAATTTAAAATATTACTAATATAGAAACTATTATCGCTAAAAAATAATACAATAAACTTAATATTACATAAAATAGTATTGCTGAAATTATATATTACATTAAATCATCTCTTAAATTATAAATAATTAACTACTTAACACCATTAATTATTATATTTAGTTTTTTTCGAAAAATATTTGTTTAAATATTTGGTTTACATCTGATTTCTTTTTATCCCATATAAAATTCAACCGATTGCTGGTTACAAAAGAATAAATCATAACATTTAAATGTAAATTAAATATCAATCACTTTTAATCAACTTATTATGTTTTTTTTTAAATCTTGAAAAATCCACAAATGTATGGACAAAAACTAGATTCTAATAAATTATTGAATGATTTTATGTTGTCTAAAAATTGAGTTAGGTGAGATAAGTAGATTCATGTGTTGAAAAAAGATAATTTTAGTGTTTTAAGTTCTTTGATTATTATAATAATTTATTAACATTCAAGGAAATAGCAAAAATTTAAACAAATATTACTTCAGTAATAAAAAAATTAATTATTATCATCATTGCTTATTATAGCAATAGTAATCATTGCTTAGACATATTCTAATGAACCAAAATTAGAACCCGTTAATTATAAATTTATACAAATAAAATTTTCTCAATAAGGTTTTTTCTCTTTATGATAAAACTTAAAAATCCGACATCAAAAATATCTGTTTTCTTTAATAGTGCATGATTTATTTTGGTAAAAAATATTGATATTTTTTGAAGTATTTATGCTAATTTTCAAGCAACATAAAATATTAAGATTCTACCATTTATAATATCAAATAAAAACTTGTATTTGGATAAATAACTTATTTATTTATTTATTTCCTCTTAACTTTTACTATTATTTATGTTCTTCTGGAATTTAATCTTAAAAACAATTAAAAATATATTTTGTTTATAAAGGTATTAAATAGAAAATATGTTTTGTTACATTAAATTTGTTACAAATATTAGTTACTATTCTTTTTCTCATACTTTTAAATCTTCATAATTTTTACTTTAATAAATGTTTAATGATCTTTAATCATTATTAATTTAAAAAAAGCTACTTACTCTGGGAAAGAAAAAATTATAATTATGTCATTCTTATTATCAATCTAAAATTTTAGATAGAAAATTTATAACTAAACAAACTCTAATCGTATCATTTAAAAAATAGATAAATCTTAATTAATATAATATCTCAATTAATTGTTTACTAATTCATTATTAAACAAATGATATTAAATCAATTTTCTATTTCATTCAATAACTTTAAAAGAATTCAATTTAATTTTTAAGAAATTAAATTAAAATCATTTTTTTTGAGATGGGTTTGCACAAAACTTTAATATTGAATATACCAACTAAATAAATTAAATTCTTTTTGTTTAAATTAAATTTTTTAGATTAAGATGTTCAATAATATTCACAAAACAATAATATTAAGAAGTGACTTTAAATTTGAAAATATTTAATTTAAAAATAAAAATATTGAATCTTAATATTCTTTTAAATATTTCTCCTTGTATTAATATTTTAATTTTAAATAGATTTTACTAAAAACTAAAAGAAAAAACTAATTTTTTTAATAGATATAATAAGGCAAGATAATTCAATGAATTCTTTATATGTTATCAAAACTTTAGTAAATATAATGTAAAATATTTATTTGTTAAAAAAGAATATCTAAGATATAGATAGATATTAGGGTTATTTTAGAATTTTGATTTTCTAAAAAGATTTATTATTGATAATTAATTTTTTTTAATATTCTCTAACACTATATTTATTCTTTTTCTCCTGCTAAAAAGACTTATTCACAAAATTTTATAATCATAATAGTTATTTTAAATTATTGAATATGTTTAATAGCTCTATTCTTTTAAATTCTTTTAATTAAATTGAATTCCTATTTTCAGTTAAATTTTTCTGAATATCCTTGTACTTTGAATTTCCATTATTAGATTTTTATGTTTAAACAATAATAAAAATACCTTTTCACATCTCTATTTTAGAAGTACCAAAATAATATTTCTGATTAGTTTTCTGGAATATTTTTAGGTTCTCCTTAAATTATTTCTAATTAATATCATAATTAATTTTAATATATAATGACAATTTTAAACTTAATCCTTAAGAAAGAGATTTTTTTCTTAGATAAAATAATTTTTAAACTTAACTATCTTATTAAAATTTAAATTAAAAAATTTCATTAAATTTGTTTACTCTTTTATTCTTTGCTGCTTAGATCGATTTTTCATAATAAAACGCCTCACTTTTTTTTCTAATTAATTCACTTTCTAATAGTATTTTAGAAGATAACCTTTAACTACATCCTAAGTTTTAAATGAAAATATCAATCATAAAAAATTTATTAGAAATATCAAAACCAAAGAATTAGTTTTGTTTTTGTTTCCTAAAAACACTATTTTAGATAGATCAAAAATTTTTAAGTTTGAAAAAATTAGAGCAATTTCTTTTATTAAATTTGAAAGCAAATAAATACAAAAATGAATAATAATAGACTTATTGATTAAATGACTCATATTCTACCAAGATAATGTTTAAATTATTTGGTGTTTACTTTTGTTTAATAATCTAAATTTTCTTCTTCTCCTTTTTTTTTATTCATGTTTTGAGTAAATTTAGTTATCAGAACAAAATAAAAAAAGTATTGATTAAATAGAATACATTAAAATTTGAAAGAAATATCAATTTGGAGTTTTGTAAATATATAATTTAAGGATGGAGATATTCTATTAGTGCTAAATAATTATGTAATTAAATTGTTTTAATATTACAAACTATTTTTTTTTAAATTAATTATTTTATGAAATTTAATTTTAGAATAAGTAAAAAGTTGAGTGGTAAAAGTTAGACGAAAATGAATGTATAATATATATATATATTTCTGCAATGAAATATTAAGTGAGTGAGATATAAAGATATTTTGGAAAGATGAGGTTTTTATTTTTAAATTATTTATGTGTTTTTAATTTTAGTATCATTTTTTTCGAAAAATAATTATTTGTTTTGGATAGTTAAATTGTTTTTCATGCAGCGTTCATTTATTCTGGTTATTTTTCTTTTAAGCTTACTGCAGGCTTATTGCAGAATTCTCTATAAATTTCGACTCTGCTCTTTCCTTTGGTTTCAATGAATTCTTTATAGTAGTAAATAAGGAATAAGAAAGTTATGACTGCAAAAATAGCAAAAGTACCACCAGCTTTTATACCTTAGGCCATGTAAGGGAAGACTATACCAATAACAAGAGTGAAAATCCAAAGAACACATGTATTAATTTGTAAAGCCTTTTATTCCAACATTTCACCTTGATAAGCCCAGACTAAAGGTCCTTAACTCAAAGAGAAGGATATTAAAAATAAGCAAATAGCTAAGAAACTGGGAATGAATAAATCGAAAGATAAAAAGATAGCAATCAAGGCTAATGAAATGACTAAGACAACAGTACCCCAGAGCATCATAGGTCTTCTTCCTTTCTTATCAACAATAAAGACACTAACAAAGCAAGCAAAGAATTGAATGAATCCCAAAGCAATAGTATAGTAATAGGCATTGTCAGCTTAGTCGGCGTCTTCGAAAATTTAGTTAGAATAGAAATTGACACCATTGATGCAAGTTAATTGTTATCCGATACACATTAAAAGACCTAATAACCATCTTCTATTAAAACTCTATTTAGCATAGTTTTATTCATCAGAACCAGCTGATAAGTCATCGCTAGCACTGTGTTCATTCTTTTATTATTTGTTGGTAGAAGAAACTTCAGAATTAGTAGCTGGGTTTGCATTTTGAGCATTGTTTTCTACTTTTTCTATGTCAACCTTGGCAGCAGAACTGGTTGTAGTGGCATTGACTTATTCTTTAATTAAATTAATTTGAATTTCTATTTCAGATTCATCTTTGTAAATGCTTCTAAGGAAATTCTTTAAATCATCAAGCTTTCCTTATTTGTATAATTCACAAGGAGTATCATATCTGAAGAATAAGGTGAAATTGATGAATCTCAAAATTGTGAAGATAACAGGGAAGCCAACAATAATTCTCCAATTGACCTAGACATAAATTAAACGATTTTTAGATTAATATTTTAAAAAGTATCAAATAGAATTGATAAATGTGTATTGCGATAAAGAAATAATTACCTAATTGTCATAGGTGGGATCATCAATCAATTCTTACTTAGTAGGAAGAATCAAACCAAGTAAATAAACAATGCAAATACCGAAGCAAACGCAGAGTTAATTAATGCAACCAGTTACACCTCTTAATTAAGTAGGAGATATTTCAGCAATGAATGAGGAGACATAAGTACAATTTAAACCGATGATTAAACCAGCAAGGAAACGACCAACTACTAAATTTGCAATATGAGTGTCAACAAGTTATATGATACAGGCAATAATAGTCAAGAGGTCAAGAAGCATAGAAGCTTTACGTAAGTTATTCTTGAAAATCTTCAAGACATTGACAGCAACTGGGGCAGAGATAATGCAACCAGCTGCAAGAGAGCTTGTAATAATTGAAGGATAAAGAGTGTCTTTATCAGTCCCTCTCCAACCATTCAAACTGATGATAACTATTTTTTAATAAATTAAGAAATTATTTAATGTCATATTTTAAAATTAATCAATAAATTTGTCTGTTTATTTTAAGTATTTTTTTAATTGGATAATTAAGAAGAGGACATATTCCAATTTTTAGAATATTCTTTGATTAATATGATTAAGGAATAGATAGATTATTTGCTTTATTGAATTTCTTTAACTGTGCAGAAAATTATTTTAATGATTTGAAAGGAATAAATTTTTTACCTTGAGAAGCAGAGTTGTAAGTGGAAATGTTATAACCAAAATAGAGACTGGCTAAGCAAATGTTTGTAGCCATAGCAAAGACTTTAGGCTTATTGATGTTAATTTATCTATCCATTTAAAATGATTAGTTAATAGGCAGATTTTTCTTTTTTCTTTGAGAAGTATTTTAATTATTAGTTATATTTGAGGTATTATTTATTAATATGTAATTTTTATTTTATTTAAATTATTATATTATGCGATAGTACATAGTGATGGATTTTAAAGTTACGAAAGTAAAATAATACATATTTGTACTAGCGTTGATAATTCAAATCAAGGAATTAAAAATAGCATCAATTATCTAGTATTTCTGTGTCTTGAGATAAACTGATGAATTACTAATTAATTTAAAATCTTACTGTAAATTTTATTTCAGGTATTAAACAAGTTAAGAGTTTAATATAGTTTGATTTTACACTTTTTTTTAATAATCAACTGTACTTCTTGATGTAATTTTTATTCTTTGACTTTCCATTCTTCATAACTCCATTTTTGGAACAAGAATTCAAATTATTTTACATTTTATACACAACTTTAGTACAATTTAAAAAATTTTATCTCCTTTATTCTTGACTAATTAAATTTAGTATGGATTAAATATCTAATGAATGAGGAAATACTTAAGTTTTTAATCTATCAATACGCACCATATAAAACTTAAAGAAACATGGTTACTTAAAATAAGATATTCACTATTAAGTGATCAATACATCCCTATTAAAAATGTGAAAATGAAAAATGTAGCAGATATATTTTGAAAGAAATAGAAAAAAATAGCTCATTAATCCTGAATTAAAAATTTTATAGAATATCAAAAACAAATATACTACATATATAACGAAGAACACCATATTGATTGAATAAACAAATAAATCTAAAATTTATATTTTTGCACTTTGAATCAAACAAAAGGTAATTAATTTACTTACCTCTTCTAATTAAGAATTTGAGGTATTATTATTATACTTTGGCTTTTTATGCTCTTGAGTATGAGATGACAGTAAGAATTTTACAAATATAAAATGAAGGAAGTTAAAAATCATTAAAAGAGATAAAAAATCATCATTTAAGGTTAGTATCAACAAAATCAAATTACCATGTTTGATCTAGATGGATATCGAGCAAATTTTATTAATTTATTAAAGAGTTAGGGCCTACTATTTATTAAGTCCTCATTAGAACGGTTGATTTTTTAGACTATGATGTCTGTTCATGAAATTAATATTTAAATACAAAATCTTTAACAATTTGAAATTTGAAAATGATGGAACAATTGATTAATTAAAATAAAATGAGTCATAATTAAGTAGCCCATGAAGGTATTTCATATAATATTAAAATATATTTTTAATTATATCATCCTATCTAAATTAGTTGATTACATGACCTCTTAGACATTAATTTAAAATCAACCTTCAGTTTATAATAATTGAGCCACTAATAAATATACCAAATCTAAAAATAACTTTTGAAGTCACTTTGACGCTGATTTCATCTAATTATTGCGCTTTCTATTCTATCTTTATTTATTTACTGCATTAGAATTTACAGAGATTTTAATTTTTGTGTAAAGTATTGAATAAATAATTACAATTTATTTTTAAAAGCCATTTGAAGCATATGATAATTAATTCTGATAATTTTTAACCATTACTTAAAATATTTGATCTAAATATTAGTGTTATAGAATTCAACCAATTCTTAAATCAAAAGACGTTTAAAAATTTCTACTTTACAAAAAAAAGGAGTATCCAATATTAATATGAATCATACTGTATAATTTGATGAAGAATGATATAATTATATTTAAATTTATGTCCATAAGATTACCCCACAAATAAAAAAATAATTACTAAAAATCTATCTAGAACAAAAAATACAGTTCTAAAAAGACATAGATGGTATCACTTAAATTAAAAAAATTTACATAGTAAATCAAATGCAGTATTAAATAAATTATTGTAAATCCATTTTGATAAATTAATTCACTTCCACTACCAACCGACATTGTTTGTAAATCATACAAACATTTTCTTATAATCTTTGCTATTGACATATTATCAAATAAAAATATCACAATTCCCTAATCATAACAAATCACCAAATCTTGTTTCAATAAAATTTCTTTATCAACTTTTTAAGGTATTATATTCATTTTAAACATAATTAGCATTTATCTGTAAGCTTATATTTTTTTCTACCAGCTAAAATTCATGTTATCGCACATACAATCACTATCACATGAGAACCCTTATTAATTTATTAATGTAATTAGTTTATTGTAAACACTTGCAATACTTTTTACCTATTTTTCTATTTAGATTAATTATTTAATTCCTACTTACATCTTCTAGTGAATAGATATCAACTTATAACAATAAAATGAAGTCATATGAAGTAGATTTTAAGAATTAATATCTATATGGACAGAGCATGGATACTATTTTTATACAACTAAATGTGACCAAATGATTTTATGACTAAAATAAAATTTAAAAACCTAAATTAAAGAAGTAATAATACAAAGTAATAATTAATTCATAGTAATAGTTATATTTGCAAATACATATCGGTAATTATTATTATATTAAAGTAATCTCAAAGCATCATACAAGAATTATATCAGAATTTATTATCATGCATGAATAAAGAATAATAGTTCATTTATCTTATTTGAGTGGCTCTAAATACTTTAACGAAAATTAGAAAATTTTATTCTCCCAACCAACAAGAGACTAAAAGAACCATTTTTTTGCTTATGTATTTCTAGTAGTAATACTGAAATAAAAAACTATTCTTACAAAAATCAAAGAAACAATTGTATTTAGATAATTTTTTTCTTATTTACATATGAAATTAATTTATTGAAAGATTTAAATATTTTAATTTTAAAGAATAAGATTTTCTTCAATTGTTTTACTCTTTATTTTTATTGATTTGTTGGTTATTATTTAAAAACATTTTAAAAATCTATCCATCCATTCACAATTTCTTTACATAAAATAAACTCTACTTTATCTATTAAATTAATACATTTTAATACTTTTTAAATTATTCTCCTAATCCTTGGTAATAAATATTTAATAAATAAAATGCTTATAAAACTATTACTAAAAAGTGCTATAAAAATTTATTTTATAATATCATATAAACGTATTTGATGATAAATATTAAAAAGAGAGAATTTTGAACAGTTAAAACAATATTTATAATAGATAATATTTTTTTGAAAATCACATATATTTAACTCCATTTTTTCTAATTTTATGTATTGAGTCTATCAAAGCTAACAATAAATTAATTAATTTCAACTAAGAGAAAAAAATCATACAATTTTTTTGATTTTCTGCTGTACGTATTATTTTAAAATAAAAGTGGATGCAATAAGCTAATTATTAGATATATTTTTGAGTATTAATTAGTTAATGAAATCAAATCTGTCTTTTTTTAGTTATTATGATCTCTAGATTATAAAGATTATAATTACTAGAACTAAGTAAATAAAAATAAAATTCTATGTATTTTTTAATTTACATCATTCTAATCTAACTTTAGTTAAAATAGAAACTTTCTTTATTTTAAATCACGTAAATTGTATAGTAAAAATGAGATGTTGTAGACAGGCAATTATTACGCTAATTTAAACATTTTTTATAATTCGAATAAAAACAAAAAAATAGATTTCAAATTTTAAGCTACTATGCTATGTATTTATTAATAAGTTTACACATATTATTAACATTTTAATAGCTTCTTCCTGAATCTATTTTAAAAAGTATTTTTCATCTCATTTTATAACATGAACTTTATTTTTTATTTTAAAATAGACAGATTTTGATAAACAAAATAATAATTTCACTCACTACTTTATTCATCACTTGCTTGTAAAAAAATTAATGATAAAAAATTTAAACATTGACTGATTTTAAGCATATGAGGAATTATTTAAAAATCAAATTATAAAATATTGTGATAATTCTTTATAAATAATTTTTTATTTTTACAAAATATGACATAAAAAATAAATTTTAGATTTTTTAATTTTTAATTATTACCTAAGTTTGATCTTGATTCAATTTTATATGAATATATTATAATATTTAGTTCCAGAGTTTAAAAATAATATTATTTACAGAGATTGATAAATGGATATCATTTTGGTAAAATTTAACTTTTTCTATGATATTCTTTCAAGATGCATTGATTTTCAAGAAGTAAAATTACTAGAAACTATTTTTTTCATTCATTTTACACTTACAATTAAAGTATCTAAAAAATTTTAATCCTAGATCTAATACCATAATTTCATAACGTACTTCTATTATTCTATTATTATATTCAATATACCAAATACAATACTTGTTTAAATATTTAATTTTAAGTTAGAAGATTTTAGAATTATTAATAATGATTGAAATTAGGTTGAAATATATCAATCTATTTATTTATGAATAGTAAATAAATTATCTAAACTCTAAGAAGGTCGAAGAAGAAATATTGATTAATTAGTAAAAACATGAAAAGAAACCCAAATAAATGAAAGCCAGGCTAAATAGTTAGTGATAAGTATAATTGAAAAAATAATAGTTAAGTATATAAAACATGCAAATAAATACAGATAAGATAATTAAAATAACTAAAATTTAATTTAAGCATTTAATTTAAATTTCAAATTTAAGACCAATAGAGCCCATCTAGGTCTCTATAGACATTTATTTTTTATTCTTGGAAACGTTTTCTATCAACTAGAATCCACACATCTTCATTAAAATCACCTTTGTATCTGTTTACTATACCTTCTTTGTAATAGGATACGTTGATTTATTTTTCAGAGTTTTCTTGAATTTGACGACACAATTCTTCATATATTTCATTAGCAACTCTAATTTTTTTAAAGTGCCTCTTTAAAATAACTCCAATAACCATCAAAGAAAGTAAAGTAATTGCACTTATGATAATGATCTTTTAGTTATTTTTGACAAATTGCCTGCATTAACAAAATAAAGTAAATCTAAGTCTAGAAGATGTTAGCGTTTAAGATTATTAGTCATAATTAAATCCATATATTTCTTGATTTTGAACATTAACTAGGAATTTTTCTAGTATCTCCTTTTGTTATTAGACTGCTTTTTTATCTGCAAGACGATTTTAAAGTTCTTACAGCAATTAATCCCTGCTTAATTTGATTACTTCTTCTTCCTTTTGTTTTAGGTCAAACTCATTTTCTTAAGAAAAACAAACTCTATGTGCATTATCAGTTTGGATTTCTGTTATTTTTTCAATTATGAAGCTCTATGAGCTGCTTACCAAGTTAGGGTTTAATTTACATTAGTATCCTTCTTAAATGAATCCATCATTGCATTTCATCACTTAATTTTTGCATTTAGCATTATCTGGACAAACTACACATTTAGGTGTGTCAGATTTAACTTTAGTATTACAAAACTTTGGAGTGTTAGATGCAACATAGTCCAAAGAAACCATAACAAAAAAGACAAAAACGCAAAAGTAGATAAAATAAAGCGAGTAATTAATTTTAGAAGGATCATAATTTTAATTTTCAGCATCAGAATATTCTTTCACTATTTTTGAAAAAACTTTCTTATAATCTTCTTTACTTTGACTTTTCAGTGAATATTTAGCTCTTAGCATTTCCTATTTAGACATACCAGTGCTTTTATTAGAGGTATTAGATTTATTAGAAGAGTAAATGCTACCAACACTACGATTAGATTCTACTCTTTAGTTATTACGTACTATGTTCTTGTTTGCATTCTAAGTATTTGCATTAGATGATATTTATTAGCTGGTTTTATTCATTTAATTTAATGAATGATTTTTTGAATTATTATTGTCGTCGCTGTTAAACTAAATGCTATTCTTTTTTGAAATTTCAGGTTAGGGTGCTACATTTTTATCTTTATTATTACTATTAATTTATTTTTACCTAAATACCAACTAATCACCTCCAATATTAACAATATTATTTTTAGCTACTTATTATTACTGCTAAGAAGGAGAAGCAGCCTATTACTATTATATTGGCTTAGATAAATTTGAGTATGGGTTACTTAATTTGTTTGACTCATTTGAGTTTTTAGATGGAATTACTTATTATTATTACTATTGTATACTTGGTTTTTAAATTTATTTCTTCTAACTATCACTTCCAGCTTTGTTATTTTTAAAAGGATCATAATCTAAAATTTAAACATCATCATCACTTTTTCTGGCAGCAGCAATTTAATTTTTCTTCTACTACTATTCCAACCATTCATTTTTTTAGACTCCTGCTAAATTAGGAGGTATGACGGCTTCTTTAGGAATAGCTGGATTTAAATTGTTACTTTATATGGATTATTTATTTTAAATTTTATCTGGGTTCTTTATGAGATCTAAAAAGTTGACAGGCTTGCTCATCTTTTTAAATAAAACAGAGTTCTTTTCTCTTGAATAAATATTTCTTTAGACTTTTTTAACAAATATATTAATTACGCTTGTAAGAATGTTTAATTTTTGTTTTTGAATTTCTATTAAAATATGATCCCAATTAATAAATATTCGCTCCAATAAAATTTCTATCAAAATAATTCAAAAATTGACAAAAATTTTTAAGGAGACATTTCAAAAATTATAAAAATTTAGGGTAAAAAAACTAAATTAGAGTAGATTATCAAAGTAATCTGACCTTATGAAATATTTTTTCCTCAAAATCTAAGGTATTAATATTTGAGATAAATTAAAAATCATTATTTTTCAATTAAAATAGATAAAAAGAAATATTTTTAAAAGCCAAAAATAATCACAATTCTTGCTAATTTATATTTTGAAAATTTCATTTAATTTAAGAAAATGCCATTTTGGATATTGATGCTAAAAACACAAAATCTTGAATCTCTTTTATCAAAATGCTCCTTATATTAATTTGGATAACGATATATTTAAAATAATTTAAGGAAAATATTTCTTTTTAACATTTAGATGCTAATTAAGCTAAATTAAGATCAGATATTCTTGATAGATCTATTTAGCTTTTTTAATACGAATTGATTGAATATTTTTCAAAAAAATTAACATAGTAAGATTAATTAAAAATCTAAAAAAATTTGTTTGATCAGTTTTAAGAGAGTGTAAAAGATATGAAAGTTACTAAATCTTTTCTAATATTTAATATGTACAAAGACTATATGAAATTCAATAAAAAGCTTCTAAAAGCTAATTATAAAGGATAATATCTATTTGAAATTAAAGTAGATGAACAAGCAAATATTCATCAATATTATTTGATTGATTTCGATAACTTATCTGTGGCATGGAAGGATACTCCATTTGAGAAATATGATGTTAAATTTAGTACTGATGATGCTACAATGCTTAAAATAACTAATAAATAAGTTAATCCTTCAAAGTTAGTCACTGAAAAAAAAATAAAGGCTGAAGGAAAATAAGAATACATTAGTAAATTAACTTCAGACTTTTTCCCAACTGCTCCAAAACTCTGAAAAAAGCTTTGATCTTATAAATAAACAATTTGTGTAAAACTGATTATGCTAGTTAAAACTTTTAATCTTATTTTAGATTAAATATTTGAAAAATGTAATATTGTTTAAGGAGAATTTAATGCCATTAAAATTTAATAGTAATATTTTATTTTTAATATATTGAAACATACAAAATTGAAATTCTAAATAATTTGATACTGCTTATCAAATAAACGTATACTGTAAATATAATGATTTGATTCTAGTTATGTTTTGCCTTTCTATCAAATTGATTGTAAAATTAATCAAAATATTATTTAAAAACTATAGTAAATTAATGAATGATATCATATATTTTGTTTGTTTGTTTTAAAATAAAGTTTAATTGTGCAGACATGAAAAAAAGTAATCAATAAAGAACATTTAGTACTATTTTTTTTCATAAGAATCATGAAATTATATTAAATAGTAAAACAATTATTAATTTCTCTTTTGTATAGTTAATATTTAAAAGCATCAAATCCCTATAATGTTAGTGTATTGAAACATGAAAACAAAAGAAAAATAAAATTCTAAATTAAATATTTTCAAACATAAAGTATAAATTAATTTAAAATTAAATATAAAATTAATTGAGTCTTTAAATATTTCTATTTTTAACATAAATCATTATAATTTATATTGCTTAATGTAATAATAGTCATTAATCATTTTTATTAGTTCTAAAATATTTATTTGAATAAAGACATAAATGATCATTCATAATTTTTAATTTTTGATAGAATAAATAAATTTTTGATTTATTTTAGAGATATTTTACAAGAAGAAAATATAAATTATTTATTAGCAACATTTTTAGTAATTTATAAGAAAGAAGTCAATTAATTATAAGGGTTCATGAATGGTGAGTTAATGAATAAATTTATTTAATTACATATTCAAAATAGTTTTAATTAGTTTCAGTAATTATTGGTTTGATAATTCATTTAAAAGTTATTTTATTATCTATTTATCATGTTATTATTTATTTTATATTGATTTGGGACTTATTGTCCATTTTACATTTTCTGCATATTCATATTGTTGTAGCTGTTGTTGTTGTTGTTATTATTGATATTTAAGTTTAGTGTTGATAAAGCTGCAAGAGATTATCTAGGATGAGCTTATCCAAATATTCCAGCTCCTTATTTAGGAGCATGGTTTGGATGAATTCCATTTATATTAGTAGAAGATGGAATAGAGGAGGAAGATGGGATTGTTGAGTTGTTATTGCTATTAAAATTACTGATATTATTATTGTTAATATTGTTGTTTTTTGTAACACGTACTTCATTTACATTTCCTGATGGTATTTTACTTATTTAATTTCCCTAAAGAGCATTTTCGTTATTTTAATTTTGAATGCTCTTCTTAAGTAGATTTTAAGATTCATTAACTTGTTTTGCTGCAGGTTTACTTTTTTAAGCTCCTGATTCAGTTAAGAGTTATGAAGACTATTGAGGTTATGGTTGATTTTTACCTACTTGTTAAATTAAATCCTTAAATTTATTTTCTATTTCTTATTGGTCTTTATCATTTCCTTCTTCAAAAATGATCCACCTTTCTCTTTATCCATTTTTCCATTCCCCCTTTTTCTTTTATCCATTAGAAGTGAAAAAAGTACCTTTTCCATGTTGCTTACCATTTTTCCATCCACCAATGTATTTTCTTCCATCAGGCCTATTATCAATAAATAAATTAATTAAAAGCTTTTAAAGTAAATTTACCATTCAAAAATACCAAGACCATCTTTCTTATCATCAATATACTCACCTATATATCTTCTTCCATCAATCCATGTAAAAATACCTCTTCCATTCATTTTATTATTTCTCCATGTACCTGTATATTTTCTCATATCTGGCCAAACATAAGTACCCTGTCCTTCTATATCATTATTAGAAAACTCTCCATCGTAACGAGATCCATCACTCCAAGTAAAAGATCCAAAACCATCTTTCATACCAATTTTATATTAGCCTTTGTAAGTAGCACCATCGCTCCATGTTTCTATGCCTAAATTTGATAAAAATGTCATATTAATTTTTCAAAATTAAAATGAGTTTGTAAGATTTTCAAAATTATAGTTAAATTTGAAATTTTGCAAGGAGTCTTATAAAATTTTTTAGAATAAAAGAAATGTAAATCAAACTATAAATTATTTTGTTGATTTTTTATTTAATACCTTCTCCATGCTAAAGATCTTCATACCACTATCCTTCATATTTGGAGCCATCTTTATGAATATAAACACCATAGCCATGAGATTTATGGTTTTTCCATTCTCCATAGTAAATATCACCATTTGCATGTACTAGTCTGCCATAACCGCAAGCTTTATCGGCAATCCAATAACCTTGATAAATAGAGCCATCTTTCCAAACTTAAATTCCTTTTCCATATTTTTTATTAAAAGCCCTAAAATATTTTAGATAAAATTATTTATAAAGCTCAATCAAACTTATTTTTATTACCATTCACCAATATATATGGCCCCATTTTCAAGGAGCACAGGATTTCTAAAATAACGAGAGTTAAAATCATCAGTGTCTTATTCTGGATAAGGTCTATCAAACTCGAATTAAGAAACTTTAGAGAATTTGGAGAGATGCTTAATTGAAAAGTCAGCTAAAAGTTAATCAACTTTTTTATTATAAGATTCTATTCTGAGTTTTGTAAATTTACGACGTGCAAGCCATCCTCTCAAAAGAGATTAAATCTTAACGATATTGCGATATAAAACGAATTCATAATTTTGTATTTTTTGACTTCCTACTTTTTGGATTGTTCCATTATCTCTTGGCAAAGGTTTTTTATCAACTTAAATTTCATACTAACTTCCCTCTAAAGATTTAACACATGCACCACAATTTGCTTATCCCATTTTATATTGGTTTAGTTGCTAAAAGTCTACTTATAAATCAATTGTTTTTCAAATTATTTATTTATTTGTTTGTTTTGCTAAAGAATCTGTCTCTTTCTTTTAAAGATCTAATTAATAACAAATTATCACTTTTTGAAAAATAAAGATTGAATGAAATTTACATTAAAAATTTACAATGTTTATCAATTTCTTCTTTCGCATTTTTGAATTAAATAATTATTAGAAATTATTTCAAAATTCATTTTTAAAAAAATTGGTAATTTAACATCTCTTTTTCTCTTATGCACAAGTTTTTTCTATCTTTTAGAAAATGACATTCTAAATTTCAAATAATTAGATTTAAAAAATAGAAAACTTTACTTCTTTTAGATATTTTGCAATAACTAAAATAGTAATAATAAATAAATATTTACTAAAAAAGTATCTATTTCAAACATTTCAAAAAGCTTAATTAAAATCTAATAAAAATTTCTGAAATCATTGCTGATCATAATATTTTTTAAGGCTCCTTCTAAAGTAAAAATGTAGTTTTTGTAGGAATAAAATAATTTTTTTTCTTTATTAATAATAAATAAAGTATCAATTTAAAAGTGTTTTTGATCATTATAAATTTTATTTTTGGTTTGAAAATAAATCTTTTCAAAATAATCGAAAGGTTTAAGTAATTTCAGAGATTTTTAAGATAAAAGAAGTTATAAAAAAGATAATATTTTTTTAAATAAAGAATTTTGTAACTTGACATTAAAAACTCTACTTTTGAATTATGGAAATCCAATTTAGTAATCTATTTTTTAAAGAAATTATTATTTTATATTTTCTTTATTCCAAATAAACAAAAATTTATTTTTATAACACCATCATCATAAATCCTTAGTTTGAAGGAAAATAAAATTTAATGCAATTAAAACTTAGGTTTTGAAGCAAATCTTTAAAAAGTAAAATCAAGTTTTAAGTAGTTTTGAGATAAAATATAGAAAATGGAAATAAATATCTAAAATTTAATAAAATATTTAATTTATTAATTACTATTTAAATTATTATGTTAATTATATATTTTTTTATTTCAAATTAATCAAAAATATTTTTAATACAAAAAGAATTGTTGTTGTTAATTTTATTATTACAATATACTCATTATTCAGTAAAACCAATTAAAAGCTCTACTTGGATTTTATCTGAATCATTATTATCTCACTCCTTGTAAAGTTTACTTGAGGTAAGAGTTTTTACCTGTGATATTTTTCAAAAATTTTGAATTTGGAGTGCCAAAGCCGAATGCTTCATTCAGCTTTTTGTCAATATTTTTCTTAAAAATCATTTATGGAGATTTTTCATTAATACTAGCTGAATCTGTTGATTTTTCTTGTTATTATAAACTGTAAAAAAGCTCTTGAACATTTCTTACACTAACTTCAAAGGCTATTAGATAATATTTTAGCTTTATCTTTTTAGAAGGGTTTTTGTAGAAAGAATGTACGAACTTACAATGTGCATCTAAATTAGTGAAGCCAGTTTAGGCAATTAAATAAGTCAGAATAGAAATGATATTTTATTCATCTAGAGTTGAGTTAAAAACTCTTCCGTTTTATTTATAGTATTCCTTAATGCACTTTTATATACTTTCACAAGCTTAAATTATTGATTTAAATTTACCAGTTGGGGTAGTACTATTTTTCATTTAAATAATGTAGTCAATGCACTTTTGATAAGGATTAATTTTTTATTTTTCTTACTATTATTGTTATTAATTTTATTATTACTACTATTATTAATCAGTTACTCCAACTTAATACTACTCTTACTATACTTAATCCGTATTGAAAATTGTTGAGTTTCCTCTAAGAGGATCATTTTGTTAATAAAATTATTAAACCTGCATTTTGCTTCTGTTGTTTACTTTTAGTTCAAAGATGATATCCTATTCTTCGTCATTGTTTTCAATGTCATATTCATCATCTTCGTCTTCTTATTTTTTTCCATTTTATTTTGTCTCAGGCTAAGGCTAAGAGGGTTGTATTAAAGGGCTAACAAACTTTTAGTGAGAATTATATTTACTATCAATATTGTCTGCAAAACTGCTTGATTTTGATTGCTTATCGCTATTTATTGCATTTTAATCTGATATTTTTGCTTATATCTTTGGATGAGGATGATTATTGCTACCTGTGATACTTTTATCATATTATTCTTCTAATTCTTCTTTTATAGATTCAAATCCATCACTTGACATCATTCCTTAGCTACCAAACCACCTTTTGGTTTCTTCATCAAGAGATAAATATGCTGGAATACCAAACATTTAAGGAGTTAATTTTGAGCAATCAGTTGAGTTTATCAAATCCCTATCATCTGGTATTACTAATTTAATTAACTCAATTAATATTTTGGGAATTTTTTCGTTTTAAAAGACTTTAGATATTACAAAATTTTAGAAATTTTGATAGGAAAAAAGCTATTTAAGATCTTCATTCATAAAATGATTTTTTTTATAATGAATATCATAATATTATTTTATGACCTCCATGTAAACTTTTACAAAATATTAAAACTCTCTGATAGCATTTTTGTATATTTTGAAAGCATCAATAAGAGGACTGTATTTTTCTTCACTGCTAAATCTATATGCGCTTATGTTATTGTAGAGATAGTTACTTTCTTAACCATGTTATAACTGATCTAATGGAACTACTTAAGGAGTTTATTATTATTGAACTTCGCCTGCTGGTTACTAAAACTAATCCTTAGAAAGGTCTTCGCTAAAATTAGGAATCTAGTCTATGTTTAGTTCTTCCTTTTTTTGTCTATCTATTTACTCGCGGTATTTTTTAATTTATTCAGAATGTCTTTTGTAGAAAGAAGTAATAAAAATTTATCTAATTTAGAAGAGAGTAAAGTTGTGGTCATCAAGATGCTAACTGATACGAGTAGTACATTCAAAATAAAATTAAAGATTCTTTTTTTAGGTATCAGGATCTATTTCTTTAATCATTGATCCTTGTCCTGCCCTGAGCCCTTAGAATTGATTTTCAAGCATATAAGAAGGAAAAGAGTTGTTATGGACATTATGATTATAATTTGTTGGTAGATATCCAGATATATTGGCAGGGTCTTCTTTGGGTTGCTTATTCTAATTAACATTGTTTATATTGCTTTGGCAACTTTAAAAGTTAGACTAATCATCATGCCTTTGAGATCTTTTTTAAGCATCCCCTAAATTATTGTTTAAGGGTGTAGGATTGCTCAAAAGATCTGATTTAACACTCTGAAATTCAATATCATTATTATTTTCAGAGCGCTTATTTGAATACTCAGACCCTCTTATATTATTATTTTCTCCTTAATTAAGACCATTATAGTGAGGATTTTTTTGGTTTGCTAAATTATTATGAAGATTTTAGTTTGGATTCTCAGTAGTATTTAAATCACCTAATAAGTTATTCATGTTTACTTCAGGCTCCTCTTAAAAAACATTAGGTCTTTCACTCATAATCTACTTTATTTCTTGAAGAAAAAAAAAATAATTTATTAAAGACCCAATAATTCATTCAACAAATTAAAATAGCTTAACATTTCTTCTAATAAAATAAAATTCTCAAACGAGTTTAAAAAAATTTTAATTCTTACTTTTCATGTTTTCATTAAAAACCTAATCATACTCTCCTCTGTAATCTCTTTTTCCTTTTAATTCGCTAATCAGTTTACCTTCATAAGCCCAAGGTATATTACTCAAAATCATTTTATCGCACTTTGAATGGAAGAATTTCAGCCAATTTGGCTTTGCACCCTTTTTTTAAGAAAATTAAAATTAAAACACACAAATTAAAAATAAAAAATGGAATTCATTAGTGCTAATTATTTTTAGGTTTATTAGTTTTATTCACTAAACTAAAGAATGGTTTGCTAAAATGCTCATTACAAAAGTAAAACTCTAAAATATATTTGATGAATTTTTACTTTTCTACAAGATAAACAACCAGACTCTTTTACTATTCTTAACTCCTCATAATTTGAGTAATAACTGCTTGAGCTATTATCTAACTCTGTACTAACAGATAATTATGATACATCACGCCTATCTTTCTATTTTTGTTTAGAATTTTTAGTCCCCATAAATTTTACTTTTACTTATGATTAAGTTTTTTAAGAAATTAATTTTTGTTATTTTTTTTTGATCTTTCACCAATAGTAAACAAATATTTATGCATCAAAAAATTATAAATTTTTTGCTATTTACCTTTTTAGAACTATATAATTTGTGTATATTTTTTAACATTTGATATTAAAGTTGATTAACTTTGTGCAATTGCAACTTTATATACATTTCTTGTAAAAAATTTAAAGGAGCTAAACAGCTTATTTTAACAATCACTCGGATTTTGCCTTGCTCATTTTAATTTCACAAAACTAAGTGACTTTACTCTCTCTACTAATTTTTGGAATATTTTTAGAAATTAATTTCAAAAGATCGATGATAGATTGTGAGTCTCCACCAATTTAAAAAAAGAAATTAATTATCTACAGCAACTTAATCTGTGTTGCTTTACAAATTTATAAATAAACTATAAAATTAAATTATTGTTATTTTCTCAAATAGACACTTTTAAAAAAGATACACATATTCCTAAGCAGATATTTAAAATACTTATTTCATTAATTTGCATAGAATTTTCTCTATGGAAAATTAATTTGACCGAAAATTACCGATCAAAATTTAATAAAAAATTTAATCCCGCTTAATATATTTCAAAAGAAATTAATGAGATGAACATTATTTATCTCATTATTTCTTCTTTTCTTATTAATCTTTTCCCTTAGAATGAGTAGGGGTATTCTTCCAGTAAATTAGTAATTAAGCAAAAATAGTTCCATTTAAGAGAACAGCTTCAAAGTTATTAAGCTAAAATTAAATAAATAAATAAAATTATTTTTAAATATTTATATCTAAAAAGTGATTACTAAAACAAAGAAATCAGGAGCTTCAGTAAAGACAGTGAAAGTTCTAGCAACACATCCAGCAAGATTCAATAAAACTGTAACAGCAGCAAGTTAACCAGTGCTCTTGTTCTTGAAGTTTGAATAAATTTGAGGAGCTCTTCCAAAGAAAACTATTTATATTTTATTACAATTAATTTCTCATTTTAAATATTTAAAATAAAAAAAATAGTCTTTTAATAATAATAGTTTTTTTTAAATTACAGAGAACGATGTTAATGATCATAGCAAAATCGTAAAGCTTAGTGGGAGCGATTTATAAAAGTAGAGGACCAGTTACAATACCAAAAAGAATGTAAGTTGATAATAACTTAACAATACTGAAGTTCTTTCCATAAACGTAGAAGAGAGCCATAATGACAATATTCTAGAAAATGATGAAAACATTTTCACCATACAAACTGAAACTATTTTGCTTGAACAAATTGTAGCTGACAGTGAAGAAATATAAAAATGTCTATTAATTTTATAAATAATAATAATAATTAAGTTAAAATATTCATTTAAATAATTGCTATTATTTTATTAAATTAATGAATTTACACATTTTATATTAATTTTGCATTATTTTATTGAAATATTTCATTAATCTTTTCAAATATCCTTTTTTTTAGTCTATATTTTTTGTTATTTCTAAATTAATCAAATTACTTCAGAGATAAGAGCAGGGAATGATAAACCTTCTACGGACTTATTCTTGACAATTTTTAAGATTTGAGGAACCTTCAAGATGGTAGAAAAGACAACAATACCAGTGCCAAGAGCTTTGGATAAAGTCTATTGGATTTAAATAAAATTAGTATGATAATTTACCATATTAACTTTCAATCTTTTAAGTTAAGATGTAGCAAATCAAAATTAATGCTGTGAATATTTATTTACAAACTTAAGGCAAGGGACATTAATAAAATCATTCTTAACGAAAAAGGTGTCAAAACATTCTTCAGTAAAAAGGATGTACTTATAAACTCTGGTCTATTGAGATAATTATGTAAAATTTGATTAGATTAAATATTGAAATAATTTATTATATTAGGAATAAGGCCATTCTTCCATAATTTAAATGATTTAATGTTATTTACATCTGCAGTTTTGACTCCTGCAGCCATAGCAGTGCAGATTAATATTGCAATAACTAAAATAGATTTGTTCATCTTAAAACTCTATCTTATTTATTAATTCCCTAAATTATTACTTTTGAATTTATTAGAAAATTTATTTTTTTCTTAATTATAATAAAAAATCTTGATCTAATTAATAGATATGCCTATTTATAAAAATAGTTGTATCAAAAATGGAAGAATAATAAATGAATGAATTGAAATTTAATACCATGGTAAATATGATGATTAATCAAATTTCTTAGATTTTCTGTAAATATAAATATCTTTAATATTATATCATATATTTTACATTGCGTATCACTAAATAATTAGATATCAAGTAAAATAATGCAAACCCAACTTTATTCCATAAATTTTAATCTATGATAATTATTACTAACATAATATTTTATAAATACAAAATTAATTTAAAAAAAAATTATTTATTATTTAATTATATTAATGAGATAAAGAATTTAGCATATTTTTCTTAGTTTAAACTGAATTTTAACTCTTTAAATTCCAAAAAATTAATTACATACAAATTTTTTATCAAATTTCACAATAAAATACCTTAATAACAATGACAATAATAAAACTCATTTAAATTTAACATTTTATTTTCCTTACTAGAAAGTAAGAGTAAAAATTTTTAAAAAAAATAAGTTTCCTTTATTATTTTAGCAGGATTACTTTTAACAAACAAAATTTTCATAATTTAGTAAATGACAATAAAGAGGAAATAATAATTTTTTTAATTTCTTCTTTATACCATTCTATTTGCTATGGTTTTTTTTTGGATATTGTAATAAATTTTTTTAATTTTACTAAGTTACTTTAAAAAAAGGGAAAATTTTCCTTAAAGTGAATTATTTTTAATTTCTAAATTACATTATTTTTTTTGAAAAATAAAGTTTTTAAAAAATTAATTTAACTAATAGCAAAAATTTAATATGTGATGGAAATTCTTAAAATTTAGGTTCTTCTTTAGAAAAATTAACTAAATTGTATAATCTAATGATGAATCTTAGGTAAAGATAGCTATTTCTTTATTTTCTAGCTAAAAAGTTACAAAAAAATATTTTTCCTACATTTGTTATAAATATTTACAATCTTTACAAATTAAATTTTAATGAAATATTTTGAAAAGATATTTTGAAGGATGGCAATTATAAATAATTAATATTTAAACTCTAAGCTGCAATAATATAGGATATCCTGAAGCTAAAAATTTTATTACAAGTTTAGATAAGTGCAAGAATCTCTATCATTTATTTCTTTATTTTAAGGAGAATTTTGATTTTTCTTATTCTAGAAGCTTAAAATAAACATTTTAAAAAAAGTAAGAATCAAATGGATGATGTATAAAAAAAAGAATTAAGATTAAGAATTAACAAAGTTAAGAGGTTGGTAAGTATTCGTTTTGTTTTGATTAATAGAAATAATCAGTAATTTATAGATAATAAAATTAAGGGTATTTGTAATTTATATTGTATTATTTATATAACTGAGTTAATTTGTCGAACAATTTTAATTAAATTTTACAAAATATAAAAATGAATGAAGACTATGATTATTAATTCTAGAATTAAAAATCAATTTTAAATCAAAATAGATTGAACTATTTTTATCTCATTTAAAATTATGATTTATTTGATTATTTTACTGAATATTTTATTAAATCAAAGTTTAGGGTGATATCTTTGTAATTCAGATTTAGCAACTGACATTAAATGAACTTCATCAGGTCCATCAGCTAATCTAAGAGTACGAGCATTTATGTAAGCTTAAGCTAAATGATGATCTTAAGAGAGACCTGCACCACCATGAATTTAGATAGCAGCATCAATAACTTCGCATGCAACTTTTGGAGCAACTATCTTAATCATACCTATTTTTATTGAAAATGTTTTTTGATAAATTAAAATGTTATTTTAGTTAAGTCATTTACTTATTTCTATTCTAGCATTTTTAGCACCAACTGTATCGATCATCCTGGCAGCATTTAAAGTTAATAATCTTGCTTAATCTATTTTACATCTGCAGTCACCTATTATATAAACCATGATTTAAAAATTTAATTATTATTGTAAAAAATTTACCAATAATTTAAAGAACATTATCATTATCTTTAAGCTACTTACCAAAAGTAGATCTTCTTCCAACTCTATCACACATTGAATCAAAACATCTTTCCATTAAACCAATTAATCTCATGCAGTGATGAATTCTACCAGGTCCTAATCTTCCTTAAGAAATTTCAAACCCTCTTCCTTCTCCTAGTATGATATTGGTAGCAGGTACTCTAACATTTTAGAAATCTACTTCCATGTGACCATGAGGAGCATCATCACTTTAATAAAAATAAATTAAAAATTATGAAAAAGATTTTCTGACTTAAAAGTTCATAAAATAATTAATTTTTACAAAATGAAAATAGAGCTAAAGAGTAAAATAAAAAAAATATTGATATTCTTACATTCCAAGGACTTAAAGAGGTCTAATAATTTTCACTCCAGGAGTATCCATGGGAACTAATATTTAAGTGTGTTGTTCATGTCTACGTTTTTTAGGGTTAGGAGTAACACCCATGACTATAGCTATCTTACAGTGAGGATCTCCAGCACCAGAACTCCACCATTTGCGTCCATTTACAATATAGAAATTTTCAGGATCTTTAGGACATCTGCTAATAGATAGATTCATGTTTGTAGCGTCTGATGAAGCTACTGCAGGTTCTGTCATTCCATACATAGATCTTATATCACCATTAAGTAAGGGTTCTAACCACTATTTCTTCTATTCTTTTGTTCCATATAAGTGCAAAACTTCCATATTTCCAGTATCAGGAGCACTGCAGTTGAAAATAACTGGAGCCAAGAAAGATCTTCCCTAATAAGATTAATTAATTTGATTAAAAAGTTTTTAGATATTAAATTTACCATGATTTCACAAAGAGGAGCATATTCAAGGTTTGTCAATCCAGAAACAGAAGGAAGGAAAAGGTTCCATAAACCTTAAGCTTTAGCTTTTTCTTAAAGTTATTTAATAATAGGAGGAACAACTTTCCATCTTAGCTTTTTATCTTCAGAAACTTAATTATAGAAGGTTTGCTCATTTGGGTAGATATATTTATCCATAAAGATGATCAACTTTCTTTCAAGTTCTTTATATTTAGGAGAGAAGTGACTGAAAATTCCTTAAAGTTTTGGGTTGGGAGGGATTTCGCCCGAACTTTTCTTAATCATTAACTTGCATCTATTGGCAAGGAATTTAGCATTCTTGTGGTAGACACCTGCATTTGTGCTACTTGCATTACCAAGTTAAGATCTCTTTATATTTTAACAAAAATTTAGATAAAAGTTCATTTGATACGTAAAATTACTCTGAAAACTCCTTAGCTGATTGCTGCTAATCTGAAGAAGGAGAAACATAGATAAAAGTACCAATCTTTATCAGAAATTTCTTATAAACCCATCTTTTCACAGTAAGTTTGACGGACAGTAAACTCGTGAGGAATACCGTGATAAGTAAAATCTAATTTACCAAATCCTAAGATTGAAGGATAGGAATAGTAAGCCATACAAGTATAGGCAGCATCAGCAATAGGATTACCTAAAGCAGTTAGTTCCCAATCAAGGACTGCTAAGATTCTAGGTTCAGTAGGATGGAAAATAACATTATCTAATCTGTAATCACCGTGGACTATACTGATCTTTGAATTATCAGCAGTTTTAACAGGTTTATTTTTAGGTAACCATTCAATTACTTCATCCATATCTTTAATTGGATCTGTCTCAGCTAACTTATAATTACGGCTCCAAGTTTCAATTTGCTTGTCATAATAGGCTTCTGGGTTAGTAGAGAGATCTCCAAGTCCAATCTAATATGGATTTAATTCATGAAGTCTTACTAACACATCAAGTAATTCTCTATAAATTTCTCTTCTTTCATCTGGAGTTAAACCTTTCAATTCAATATTATCAGCTCTAAAAATTCTTCCTTTAACATAGCTCATTACATAAAATTCAGTTCCTTTTCATAATAAATTTTAATGAAATAAAAAATTTGATATGATTCCAAAATAATATTTTATCAAATAGAGTCTTTTTGCTATCTTATTGATTTTTTGTGATGAAAACTGCATTTTTATCTCAATTTTTATTGGAGGTTCATATATTCTTTGCTTTTAATTATCAATTATCAATTTATATTTACCTATAACTTGAACATCACTGCAATATAAAATAGGCTTAGCTACTGGGAAGTTAGCTCTATGAAGAGCAGATATAATTTTATATTCTCTATCAACTAAATGGGCTCCTTTAAGAAGTTTACCAGGAGGCTTTTTTCTTAAAACATATTCTTCATTTCTGTAATTCACATAAAATGTAGGATTAGATTGCCCATGAGAGAATTGCTTGACTTCTATGGGATAGGCTTATCCATCAGTAGTTTAGTTGTATAAAACTTTATCAAAATATGCTCTTAATTAAATAGTATCGAATTGATGATTTTTTCTAACGTCGGTTGTATCCATTGTTCCTTTGTATTGCTTTTTATTATGCCTTTTTGTGAAATAATTTAGTTTTTTTAATTATTGTAGATTAGAGAGAAGGTATATTTATTTATATATATTGTTAAAAAAATAAAAATGTTGATTAAAACAAGTATTGTTTATTTTAATTAATTTTGATATAGGATTTTTGCAAATACAACCACAAATTATTGATAAATTCTAACAAAAGTGATTCATATGACGTAAAATCAATTCTAATTATTTAGTTACTCTTAAATAAATCTTATTTTTTCTGTAAAATATCTGTTTTCTTGCTGAAATGATCAGACGGAAAAAAGAAAAGAAGTATTAATTGAATGAAAAAAATATAAAATGAGTGTCCCAAATAAGATTCATAGAAGGAGATTATATAGTAGTTAAAGACATATTTTAGAAAATTGTAATAGTAATATAAATAAATAAATTTTATACAACAAACAGATAAAATAGAATTTTTATTTTTGTTTTTAAACATTAATCAATGTGTTATTTTTTCAAAAAGAAGAATGGATATTTTCAGTTTATATTTTTTATTAATTGTTTAATTGATTAGTAAATTAAATTATAATTGCATTAGAAATTTTGAGTAAATTACACTTGTAAATTACGAAAGTATCACAAGATCAAGATCAGATTTTCTTGAATTCAAATAATATCTCATTTTCGTCACAGTTATTATTATTCATGAACAAGATATTCTTTCAATTTATTATAAATTTGATTTATTTTTAAAAATTAGTTACTCATTGATAAAATCTTAAATCATTTAATTATAAGCAACAAAATATTTATCAAGATTCTTAAATTTCGCTTTCATTCATACTCTTTACACCATCGTTTTCTTGTAATGTTTAATCTAAGAAAATAAAAAATTCTTATTCAGTATGACTTGGATCAACAAGTCTTAGATGCTTCTCATTAGCAAGGTGGAGAATACTAATGAAGCAATTTTGGATTGATACTCCTTAGGCTTAATTGTCAAATTCAACTGAGTTAGGTAATTGGTGCATCAAATCACTAAATTTAAGAGAAACATCATCATTATTAATTTAAGTAATAACACTTTCAATTTTTGACTATTCCTCATTTTCTTAATTCGGAGATTTATTATTTTTTCTTCCCCTTTTATTTTATTTTTCTTTTATTATTTAACTTAATTGAGTTAATTAAGTGTTATTTTCATTTTTCTTTTATTGAGTCATAGTCTACCATACTGTTTCTTTTAGGTCTCTAATTCTTACAGGTTTTCTCTTTATTGTTTAAGAAAAGAAGTTTTATGTTTTAGATTAAGAATAACGACCATAGTAAGTATTAGTATAAGCAGACAAAGGATACTACTATCTTTCATATGGTGAATTGCTCATTTAAATATCAAATTGGCTTAAACCATCTTTTTAAGTATTAAATATTCTATTATCTCTTTAATTATTATATTTCTAAGGGTTATAAAACCTATCATCCATTTCATCATATAAATCATCAAAGCCTATAGCTTCATAATCATTTTAATATTCTTCATTTTAATTATTATTATTGTTTTATATTTATTAGCTCTACTAAAATATATCAAATTAGTTATCATAATCGCTATTAAATTCTCTTATTCTATTTTACAATTATCTTTTTGTTGTATTTTCAATTTGTTTTAAACCTATTTAGAATATCCTATTCAAAAAAAAATAATTTAGTTAATTCAAAATAATAATTAAAGAATGCTTTACTCTTCACTGGTTATCTTAAAATCTTTTTAAATTACACATTTCTATTTTATTTTAACTTCTTTTGAACCTAAATTAGTCTTATACCTTTAAAACCTTTTACCTATTACTTCATTATAGTTTTCATCTCTCTATTAAAATATTTAAATTAAAAATAAATTTAATAGTCAAAATCTGTTTTACTCCATTTTTAAAACTGAAATCAATATATTTTTAAGGTTTTGTTAGTCTATCATACTGATTATTCATTGAAGTATTTTCATTTTACTCTTCAGCTTCCATATCTTCTTTAATTTCTCCGAGTAAAATGTCGTCTTATAGTTTTTTAGAGCGTATCTTTTTTCTCTGGTGAGAACTTAGTTTTTGAATATCCCATTATTTAGGGTCTCCCCAATTAAGATTCCTTTCAAATATAAAAAATTTATTTTAAGAAAACAAAAAAAATATTTACAATAAAGCATTAGAGAAAATAGATTTATCTCCACCACCAACCTTGCTAAAAGAATTATGAAGTAAAGAGTTATCAATTTTTTTGGTTTCTTATGTTGATGGGTTATCATCCTATTATTTATTTATTGGTTTCATATAAAAAATTTGATAATTTTTATTTGAATGAAAGTTATACATGATAATTTGCATCATCATTAGATGAGTCAAATCCTAAGTACTCATCATTTACATCAAATCTAATCTATTTTGTATTTTTAAAAATACTATCATCTGGTGTGTAGCTTTAAGATAATTATGAGAAAATAAAGTCTTCTTTATTTTAGGAAGACTATGAAGCATTTTAAAATAAAGAATCATCACTTAGGTTTCTATACATATAATTTTAAGAAGTAAAAGTATTCATTTAAAATGCTTGGTTTATTTCATTAAATAAAATTTTATCATTTTCACTTTAAGGAGCTTAATTTACTAAAGAAGCAGTATTTTCATCCATTACTTCCATTCTTCTATTATTTTAAGTAAGAATTTTTATTTCATTTTCTGAGTTCAAACTTTATATATTATCAAAGAGTAGTTATGATGAAACTTCATCAATTACTGACATTTTAAAATCAATTAATTCAGGAATTAAGTCTATCATTTAATCTTCAAGTGAAGCTGAAAATTTATTTTTAAAATCCTCTGAATTGAATAATTTCTTATAATTAGATTTTTTCTATTTCTTATTACTTAAACTATTTTTTTATTATTTACTCAGTACCTCATCTAATTCAGATATGTTTATACAAAGCTCCTTATCTACCTCCAAAACATTAAGTAGAAGTCCTTAAGAGCTGATATCATCAAAATATTAGCTTTTTTTCCTAAAAAGAGGGTCAAGGTCAAAAAGAATATCATATTTATCAACAACTAATTTTTCTGGTTTTTCAATCTGCTTCTATCCAGCAATTAATGGATCAAACTACTCAAAAGATCCATGTTAAATTTCTTTATCTTCAATAGAGCCAATTTTTTTTTCTAATTAATTATTTTTAATTTAAATTGTTTAAGAAATCAATTTAGTTCTTAAGAAAGCTAAATTATTACTTTGTTCATTTCTGTCCTATTTACTCTCATCATTTTGATTTTCTTCATCTTAATCTTCATTTTCATTTTCCATTTCTTTATTATTATTTTCTCCTATTTATCCTCTCGCGATACATGCTAATAAGTTATAAGACTCTCTTGAAAGCCTATCAACTTTCATAGAATAAAGCTTAGAAATACATTCTAAAATACTGCCAGAGTCTTTCCATTCATATAAAACTAATTAAAGCTCCTTTTCTACTTCAAAATCAAATACTTCATCTGCTTTTATTCTCTTTTTAAAATAAATAATGTGTCTTAATTTTCCTTCATTTCAACTTAAATCTAAAAAAAAAATAATTTCTTACATTTTTTGATACTTTTTAAAATATTTAAAGCCATCTATCTTTCAATTATTTTTATTCTTGTGTTAAATTTGAATCATCATCACTCTCTTAATCACTTTCCTGATCATAATCAACACTTTCATCTTAATTTTAAACAGAGCTTTAACTCATTGATGTATTTACTCTTTTGATAGGCTTAATAGAGCTTTTCATAACCAAATCATCAGATCTTACTAATTAACTACTATTCCTACCTTTAAAACTGTTTTTAACACTTCTGATTTTTCTTTATGATATTGATTTGTCATTATTTTTTTAACTAGAGTCTATTTCCCAAATATCATCTTAGTAATCTAAATCATAAGTTGATATATTGCTTTCCTTTTCTGTTTCCAAATCTTCAATGCTATATTTTTCTTTTCTGGAGCTCTTTAAAGCGCTTTTAGCCCTCCTTATTTTAGTTTATTTTTTATTTGTATTCATTTTATGGAGACTCTACTGGTTTAGGTATATCTATCTATATAAGTGTAATAAGTTGATATCAAAATAGAGTGCGCAAAAATTAAGATTTTTATTATTTTAATTGAGTTAAATATTTTTAAATTAAAAAAATAAATTCTTGGTAGAATGTTAATCCCCACCAAAAATTAAATTTGAATATTTTCTAATTTTTGGTATTGTTGTTATTACAAATCATAATGATAGCTAAATACTTTTGTTATCAGATATCTTCTTTTTAGTAAACTTAATTCTTAGAAATTACTATTTATTCATAAATAAGTAAGCAAGTTTGTAAAGTAAACTTTATCATTTTTTCATTCTTCAAGAGGAATTTTTATTTATTTTATTTTCGTGAAAAAAACCGCTATCTTTATTTCTCTCAAATAAAATTATTTAGTTGCTAATCATGGATTAGGTTAAATTTAGAATTATTAATTTTTGGTGCAAAAGTAAAATATCTTTTTTTCTTTAAATTTAAATTAAATAAAATATTGTTCTTTGATTTTATGAATAAATTCAAAACAATTATGAAAAAATAAAATGGCTCAAAGCTATTAATACTGAAAAATATTTTAAGTAGTTTCTTTGTTATTGTTTTTATTTAAAAATGTTATTCAAGATTAAATATATCTTTAACAAAATTGAATATTTAAGGGTTTTTTCTAACTTTTACTTAAAATTTTGCTTCGGAATTAAAATATATAAGTATATTTTATATAATTTGATAAGTATAGAGTCTAGGAGATAACATACATATATTTTTAATGGAATAGTAGACTAAGACTTTAGGAGAAACCAACGTAGGCATTACTACCTATTTAAGTTAAGGCAAACCATTTAAGGGAATTGTCAAGTACAGAATTCAAGATTTTATTGTAAATGAAGTTACTTAAGAAAAGGAAACCCTCTATCCTTCTGAAAAATCCACATTTTAGAAATAGCATACTTAAAAGAATGAATAAAATAATTAAGAAGTCCCATAAGAAGATAAAAAATCTGAATATGAAATTTCTGAAGAGCTCACATAGAAAATAAAGGAAATATTTGGATAAGAGAAAGGAGAAAAGATGATTAAATTCTATAATGACTTAGAAGCAGGCTTAAAGGCTAAAGAAAATGATTTCAGTATTTTGATTGACTGCCCTGATGAAAAAGATGAAAGATTAAAAATACATTAATTTGTGAGAGAAGAACTTGTTCATATGGACTCTTCCACTGAAGGTGATAATGCTAAAAAGTCAATTAAAGTATTTTTCACAAAAAATAAAGCAAAAAGAGGCAAAATTGACTAAAAAGTTTACTATTGCGTCCTTTTTAAAAATGGTATTGATAATTTTACAGCCATCTAAAATATCAGTAAATATTTAAGATTACCTCCAAAGAATATATGCGCCGCTGGTATTAAGGACAAAAGAGGGTTAACAACTCAACTAATAAGTATTGCTATGAGTAATACATCAGCCGAAATACTAAATCAAAGATTCTAAAATTCTAGATGGAATAATATGAAGGTGTAAAATGTTAAAGAGGCTACTTCTTAATTAAGAACGGGAGATCTCTATGGAAATAGATTTTCTTTAGCAATAAGATTGGTTTAATTTGAAGAATAAGAAGTCATCTAAGCAGTTGAAGATCTCAAAAAATTAGGATTTATCAATTACTTTGGAATGCAACGTTTTGGTACAAACAACAGTATTCACACTCATGAAATAGGTAGAAAATTAAATAGAATAAATTAAATAAATTTTTTTAATTTATTGGTAATTTTTAACACATGTTTTATTTAATAGGTTTACTTATCCTAAAGAGGTAGTGGGAGTAAGTTTTTGATGCAATAGTTGGATAAGAAACAAATGATAAAAGAGTTAATGAAGCAAAGAAAGCCTTTTTAAAAGATAAAACATAGATCAGGGATGCTTTGAGAGACATTCCATTTAAATACAAAATAGAAAGAACTCTCTTGTAGGGATATGAAAGAGTAGGAATGAAGAATAATTTCCTTTAAGCTATCTGTTTTTTAAATAGAAGTACTAGAAACCTCTATTGCCACGCTTACTAGAGTTACATATGGAACTTACTTGCTTCATATAGAATTCAAACATTTGGAAACTCTCTAGTTTAAGGAGATATAGTTGCTAAAAAAAGAGAGAAGTTTTTGGTTGATGTTGAAGCTGATTAAGAAGAAGAAAATGGAGGAGAAGAAGAATAAGAAGATGAAAATAAATATCAAAGTATTGGGGATTATGATACTGAAATAATTGATGAATCGAATATTGATAAGTATACCTTATATGATGTCCTAATTCCAATTATAGGTGGAAAGCTAAAAATCCCTCATAATTCTAATTTAAACACTTATTTAGCTTCAATTTTAGAAAAAGATGGTCTTGACCTATAATTATTTGAAAAAATACAAAATGAATTCTTTGTTGAAGGTGGTTACAGATTTTTGATTTGTCAAGCTGAAGATGTTTAATATTCTATAAATAAATACAGTGAAAAAAATTAGGATATTCTCACACCCTATTATAATGTTTAATAGGATCACTCAGAAGAAAATGGGAAATACAGCGCTCTTTGTTTAAAGTTTACACTAGCAAAAGGTTCATATGCAACAATGCTTATTAGGGAGCTAACAAAAATTCCCTCTGATTTTGATACTTAAATGATTCTTAATAAAGAATATCAATAATTAGAATGAAAATAAAAATTAAGTTTATATTATTTTTTATTTTGAATGTAAACATATGAGAGAAATAATCATTTACTGATAAATTTAAAAAAATAAGTTCTACTCTATATTTATTATTAATTTTAGTCTAATTTCGGAATCAAATATTAAAATAATACTTTTTAAATATCTTTTGATCTATCATATAAAATATTTCCATTTTATTTTTCTGAAAGAGTTTCAAAAACTGACTTTATACAGTCGAAAATAGGAATAACAAGTGCCTTATCAGCTTAGATATTCAAGGACTGTTAAACATATCAAATTATCTAAGATTCTGGTTTTCTTAATCCTCAGTACTCTGATAATCACGTGGAAGCATTCTTAAACTCCTCTAGTTACACTCCTTAAATTTTAGAGTAAATAAAGAACATTCTTCGCTCTAAAATTACTAATTATCCAGTGCAATTTAACATTTAGAACTCCATGTTTATTGACATTTATTCACAAAAAAAAATTATTACATCTTTCTCATCTACAGTAGTTGTTTAATTTTTTGTTGACTCTTTAAAAGCATAGTTTATTAATAAAAATTATCCTGCTGTCTTAACATCTTTTTCTTCTAACTATGATTAAATTCAAATCTAAGGTGGAATTGATTCTGTAAACTCTGTTCTTCTAGATGGAGTTAAAATTTCAAATTACTCCAATCCTTCTGAAATACAAATAAAATTTTAAGTAAGTGATGGTGTTAATTTTGATCTATACAAAGGTGTGTGGGGAATCTTAAATCATCACTTTAAATAGTCCAACATACAAAAACCCCAATTTATCCTTGCAAGATGATTTTAATCAAAAATTTTCTGATGGTAGCATTTCGATACTGACAAAATTCGATTATCAAATTAGCTCATGTATTTATTAATAAAGACTCTTCTAATTTAATTTTAACAGCATTTATTTTGAGCCATAATGGAACTTACACCCATTTAAATAATTAATTTTGGTTATCGTATGACTAAATTTAAAAGGTTTTCTGGTACTCCTTCATCTAAAGACTACAAAACAACTATTAAGCTTAAAGTTGTTGCAACAGATGGGTATACTGATGCAGAAGATTATTTTGAAATAAATATTAATGAGATACCTCTATCCTATGTGTTAACTATCTTATTTTAAATATTAGGTCCTGCACTTGGTTTGCTTGGTCTATGGAAATACAGTTCTTTTATTTACAATATAATAAAGAAGGGATAGCATGAAACATCTTTAATAAAAGTAAATGCCGGAGAATAGATAATCTCGTAAATTCCATTAGTTAAAGATGAGAGGGAGATGGCTAAAATGATTTGGACTAAATTCTATAAACAGATGTCGAAAGATAATTTTATCTTCGCTCTCATCATATCTAAAGAAAATTACTCAAAGAACAGATTTATAAAAGGTATCCAATAAAACTTTAATTAATAATAGCAATAAATTTCTTAAGCTCAATCTGAATAACTTAATAAATAAAATAAAATGAGTATTCTAAGTCCAATTAAATATTGTTCAGAAGAAAATGAAAGCAAAGTAATTAGTGGATCACCAGCAAATTTATTTCAGTCAAACTTCAAAATTAATTTGAATTAATAACAAAAAATAGAAGATAAGCCTTTAGAAAATTCTGTTTTAACTCGTTAAATCAAGCGAACAATAAGCATATCTAAAGTCAATAGGATTTAAAGGCAAGTTACTCAAATCGAGAAAAAGTAAATTAAAATGTCTATGATGATTTCTTCAAAGTAAAGGTAATAAGAGCTGAAGTTTCATGAAATCTAAAATAATTATAACTTTTTTAATAATGATGGAAATTTGAATAAGTTGTACATTCTCCTGTATTGAGTTGATACAAACATAGCCTTTTCCATCTATCAAAATAGATTAATCAGCTTTGGATGAAACTCTCAAAATATTTAACTTAGATGAAATAAACTAAGCACAAAAATCGACCTCCAATTTTACAATTTTTAAACCACTTATTGAAGATTATTTAGTAGCCTGTTCTTATGGATTTACCTTTGATTCTTTCTTCTTTATCCCTCACCCAATAGGAGAGTGTCTTTAAATGAAACCTCACTCACTAAAATGTGTAGAAGGATATGTACCAATCACTAATACTTCTTGTATGAGTTTAAGAAAATGTTTAGGAATTGACTATGTTTAAAAAGAACTTATTGACAACTCTAAACTTAATTCTTGGGTATAAATGATAGATATTTCTAATAATGTCATATTGCTAAAAGGACTTCCTTAAAATAAAGATATTGGGAAATATTTGTTCAAAATTAATGATTTCTATGGTTATACAATTAAAAGAATAAATATTGAAGTACAATATAATAGTGAGTTAGCTTCTTAATATAAAAAGCAAGAAAACCATCAAAAATCTATGCTTTTAGCTGATACAGAATAAAATATCTGTGAAAGTTCTGGTCATGATGAGATATAAATGATGGTTTCTAATAACAGTAATCATACAAAAAAGAACTCATAGAATTTAAATATGTTATATCTAACAAGTGAAAAAGATGAATTAATAGAATGAAATTAAATATTCATAATAGTTTAAAAATAGTTTATTTATGATTTCTTTTATTTTATTTTATATATCATTAATAATTCTCTATCACCTTTATATTTTGGAAAATTATATATTTCCAACCATTTTTTAACCAAATAATATCTTAGAAAGTAAATTTGTCTTCAAAATAATTCCAAAAATTATTAGGTTATTTTTATGGTATTTTCCCAAAATTTTTATGTTTGACAGTATAATTTTATAAGTTTGGTCATTTCATAGATATTATTTTTCAAATTTCTTAATTTAAAATTAAATAAAACCAGTAGAAAAACAATGATAAAAAAAATAATTACTTCTGTATCAAAATAACATTAGTAGCTGACTTCTCTTTAGAATCATAATTTTGCAAATTACAAATTCAACATCAAGTATTGCGTTTCATGTGGTTCTAGAAGTGCTTATAATTAACTTTTAAGACACATCACAGAAAAGTACTAAAGTAATGAAAATACAGTTTCGATAGAATCTAAAACATCTGATTCTTTTGATGGAAGTTTTGAAGTCTTTCTTTCTTTAGATAATCAGTAACAAAACTAAATTTGGAGTGCTTTGAATGGAGATGGTAGATTTACAGAAAAGAACTTAGCCATTTTTGACTAAAGGATATAAAGTCAAATTAATCAAGAAAATAAACAATGATTGATAAAAAAAGAAAAAAGTAAAAAATGACATTTGTAGGAATTCTTGATAAGAACTCATTAATTTTTAAATGAAAAATAAAATCTAAAGTTTCAATACTGGTTTTATTTTGAAAAGTTAAATTAGATGACTCATTATCAAGACATTCATCAAGTAAAGCATTATATATTAAAAAATTATTTTGTAAATCACTTAACTTAACTAATAATAATAAAAATATTATCTTTTATTATTTAATTAGTGAAATAAATTGATTATTATATGGCTTAAATTCAACAAAATTTTTATATGAGCAAAATGAAAGTTTTAATCATTTAAGAATGTTAAGAAATGAACAATAATTAATCTGAACATATTCCAAGAAATTATTTATCAAAATTTATAATTTCAATTTTCCAAAAATGATTTTGTTGTAATAATTTATGAGAACGAAAAGAAAAGTTATTTAAAAGTAAAAATGTGTTTTTAAAGTATTAAAAATATGAATTACAAATATTTATTTATTTATTCACTTTTTAGTTTCACTTATTGTAACATCAATTTTTAAAATATCTTATTTTAATTATTCGTTGTTAGGATCTAATTTTAGAGCTTCCTCTAAATCTGATTTTGCATTAAAAATTAAATTTTATTTCAAATAAGCATTAGCTCTTCTTACTAAGAATCTTGATTCAAAGCTTGTAAGTTTGTCCTTTTCTTCTTTAGTTAGCTTTTGATTAGTCCATGAAATAACTCTATTTTTGTAACTTCTAATAATCTTAAGACCACGAAGGCAATTTGTGATGATATCTTCATATTTTTCTAACTTTAGGAAACAAGCACATCTATTTAATAAAATGGCTAAATATTCAATTGTTTCTGTACTATCTATTTTCTTCAGACATTCATTGTAAATTTCAAGTGCATCACTTACTTTATTTTCCTAATATAATTTATTGAAATCCTATAAATGTTAAATTTATTTAAATTGAATTACTTTAATAAAGGCTACTGCTTGGTTTTTAAGCTGATTGACTTCTTCAATAATAAAAGACTTTTCTATTTCCTTATGTATTTCTTTAGCTTCAGTGTTTTTATCATTAATTTGTATTGCTTGCTTAATTGTATCAAAAGCTTCTTTTAACTATTTCAATTGCTGTTGAGCTTTAGCTTTTCTAATGTAAAGTTTTATCAAAAAGCTATTTGAATCCTAAACACTTTGCTTATTGATAGGATTAAAACTAGCAAATCTTGTAAACTTTTAAACTTTCTCAATACTTTTGTCACAAAAATCAATACATTCTTAGTTTTCTCCCATTTTGAGATAAGTCAAACTTACATTTCCCATAGCTGTTTCATTATGATCAATCTCAAGACTCTTAAAATATTTCTCTAAAGCCTTTTCATATTAAGCTTATTTGAAAAGGGTGTCTCCTTGTTTCTTTATTAAAATACTCTCTTTTCTTTTCTATATAGTTTTTTAAACTCCTTCAAATTAATTAATCAATTAATTATCCCTCAAATAAAAAATATCTTCTGTTAAACACTTATCTAAAATTTCTAAACTTCTATCTACATCCCCCTACAATTAAAAAAATAATAATTTATAAAATATTTTAGAAATTTAAATTAGTACCTTCCATGATGTTGCAATAACTTTTCTTAAAATTGTTTTTAATCTCAATGCCTAGTTTGTAGCAAGTTCTTTTTCTTCTTACTTAAGAGAATTGCAGTAACTAAGAACCATATCTGCATCCATAAGGGCTTCTTCATAGTTAAATAAATGAATGTTGCAAGCACAACGATTTGCTATACAATTAATCATAGATTAATCTAATTTGTAAGCTTAGTTATATGCCATAATAGCTGAGTAAAAATCTTGATTTTTGTAAAATTCATCTCCCCTATCCTTCAACCAGAGAGGATTCTTATTTTCTAAATCATCTCCACTCTTTTCTTATTATTATTTAACTTTAGGAAGAGGTGGCTCTTTGAAGTGCTATTCTCTAGCAGCAACTCCTGGATACAGTCTTTATGTAAAAGCTATGTCTAATTTCTTCTGTTCTCTAACCTTAGGTTTATCATCATATTCTACTGCTAATTCTTCGTTCTTGAAAATATCTTCATCATTGAAAATTGTATCATCATACTTGTGAGTCCAAATGATTTAAGGTTTAACTATTTAAAAATTGCATTATTAAAATAATAGATCTGATATTCTAATAAATAAAAAATACATTCTTCTTTTGCCTTTGCTATCTATTGTTAATTTGAAACAATATTTCCTTATTCATCAACATTATCATAAATTGTTTTCAAAGCTTACTATTTTAAAAATAAATAAATAAATAATTATTCGATTATTTTTTTAATTCTTACATTCTTTTCTTCAGTCTTTTTGACTTCCAAAACCTTTCTGTTTTCATCTTCTAATCTCATTTATTCTTTAGTGGCATGGGTATCGAATTTAATTTTTAAATCGTTTCTTTGTTTTAAGTGCTCTTAGTATGCTGTTTCTCTTCTTTAGAAAGATTCCTATCTTCTTTTCTTGATTTCTTCCTTGTCTAAACCATCCTCAATAAGGTCTTCCCAATGCTTTTTTTCTTCTTTCTTGACTAAAACTATTTCTAATACTTCATTTGCATATACAACATTATTTTCCTATCCTTAAAAGTCTACTTCATGCTTTAAATCTAAAACTCTGACCCATTTCTTTTCAGTGATATTAATTTTCAAAACTAAATCAGAAATGAAAATATCTATTTTCTTCATAGTAATTCCTTTAATTGGGATTCTGATTTTTACTATTTTATTATCCTAGTACCATTCATAGCCATGCTTTGGCTTAACTCTTGGAACTGGCTCAGGTGGAAATTGAGGTACTCCAGCTGGATTGCTTCCTATCATTTTTTAATTTGAGTATTTTTTTTTGATGAATTAATGACTAATTATTTTAATTAATGATTTAAAGATATTGGAAATGTATTATATTTTTTATCAAAAATTTAAAAATTTAATACCTCTTTAAATTTTTGTTTGTTTTAAAATTTAATTAACTCATAAAATGAATGAATACAAACTATTTTTTCAAAAAAAATATCTAATTAAAAATACTCTTTTTTTCATTTATAAATCTTTCTCAATCAATTTTTTATAAAACAATAAATAATTTTTTTAAAAATTAACTTTTACTTCTTTTTTTAAAATCCATTCAAATCGCTTTAAAAAATTATTTTTATCAATTTTTGATTAAGTTAAAAATAAAATATAAACTAATTAATTATCAATATCAAATTTAAAATATAAAGTTGATTTAGTAAAATATCAAAGGCAATTCTATAATTTTGCAACTAATTTTTAAGGGGAAAGAATTTATAATTTAGTGTGAGTTAAATTTTAAGTATTTGCCAGTAATTATATATCTATAATTAATATAGTTAATGGTATTACAAAGGACAGTCTTTAAGTATATATAACTAAATAAAAATAATAAATAATTAATAGAGATTCATTTACTTAGAATTTATAATAAATTTTTCTATAGATAATCAAAATAATATCTTTCTCTATATTAAAAGTATTAAAAAATAAATGAGAAGAAAGTCAACTCTCAATCAAAGCAGTATTCCAGTAAATAGATTTAAACCAAACTTATTTAGAATGACAATTTATATTCTGATGCAAATATAAATAGGAAATAGTAAATCTCCTTTAGCTTCCTTAAAAAGAGAGGATGACTCAGGATATTTCAAGACTATATGATTTAACTCAAAATCTGCCATTATTTGGATCATTAAAAAAAAGTGGTTAGCTAGATTCTCATCTGTAAATTTGCAGTGAGCTGAACTACAAAACATATAGAGAAAACGAAGTAGTTTTGAGTATTGGTAAAGTATTCTTCTTTTTATCTATTTTATCAATAAGAAGAGGAGTTTTATTTTTTAAAAATAAATGAAATTTAAATATGCTTTTACTTAAGTATTTTTAACATGTAGGTTAACATGCCCAAAATTTCTAAATAATCCTAAGCGGTTAAGTAGGTGTATATGTTAGATAAAAGCGTAAAGATCAAGTATAGAAGGAAGAGCAGTTATTTTTAGTAAAAACTTTAGGGTAAGGCGACTGGTTTGGAGAAGTAGGAATGGTTTATAATTAAGCAAGTTTAGTAAATTATGTAAGTCTTTCAGAAACCTAAACTGCAGTTCTAGATAAAAAAAAATTCAAAAACGTTCTTGACTAATTCTTTTTGATCCGAATGACATTTTAACTAAACTTTCTGAGAGAAATTCCATTATTCTGGGGCTGGAGTGAAAACGATATGAGAATACTATATTAAGTTTATTCAAGATAGAAGTTTGTTCAAGAAGAACCAGTCTACTTATAAGGCGATATATCATAATACATTTATATTGTGAAAGAGGGTCAATTTAGAGTAATCAATTAATTCTAAAATAAAATTAGATTTGCAATTCTTTCTTCTGATTGATTATTCAGAAAATCTTTGTTTTGAATTGGATTTATTTATTCATGATTTTTCATATTTATAAAGATCTTTAAGCATTTTGATGAGCTTCGTGTAAGAAAATATTATGACCAGAATTTCAAGTAATATTTAGATTAGGATAGATATCATATTAAAGCTATTAGAGAATTTGAAGAAGAAAAAAATCTTCAAGTAAATAATTTTTTTTTAATTTTCTTAATGTTCTCAATAAAGTTATTTCATTTTGAAAAAAAAATACATAAATCTTTAAATAAAACTATTTGTATTCCATTTAATAGGTCGGAACAATAGAAAGAAACGAAATGTTTGGAGAAGAAGATATCCTTACAAAAAGAAACAGGAAATATTCTGTAGTATGTGAATCAGATTATGGAGAGCTATTTGTTTTCACTAAATCAGCTATGAGCTGCCTAATTATGAATTAAGAAAAGTCTAAGAATTACATTTTAGCTAGATTTAAAAATAAATAAAATTCATACACTAAGAGATTAGATAATATTTCTTAGTATATTTCAAGTGTAAAGATTGATGTTATAGAAAAAAATTAAGATTAATTAAGAATGACTGAGGATTTTCTTTCTACTAGGGCATCCAAGATCATAGATTAATAAAGTATGATACAAAGCATGAAAACCTTCACTAAGTTAAGTGATTCGAAATATGGAACAATGAGAAACTAAAATGGCATCAAAAATAGTATCAGAATAGATCTACCTCAGTTAAATAATAATGGCTCAGCATAAAATTTAACATTTTATAGATAACCATCAAATTAGGAAAATGTATTGTCTTCAAGCAGGACTAATAACTAGCTTAATGAAGATAAAAATAATTTATTTTTGAGTAGAACTCAAGTTAACTTTAAATCGCTCAACAACTTGAATTCAAATGATAGTATGGTTAATACATAATATTTTTCTAACTAAAGTCAGTAGTAGTTACCTGGAAGTTTTTCAGGTCTTCAAAAGAATTAAAATGCCTATGAAAAAAGACACAAAAATTATATGCAAAAGTATTATGATTCATTCAAATTTAATGTTGTGGACAAAAACTATTCTAGTAAGATTATAGATTAATGCACAGATATAAACAAAGAATATTCTAATAACAAAATGTATGCTAAAGGAGCTTTTAATAATAAATTAGGACAAAGAGGATTCCGTTGCTTAGGTATCGAAGAAATAAAAGATACAAATTAAGAATATGAAAGAGCCAAAGTTAAAATTTAAGAAGAATTTGATCCCGACTATAAAATAAAAAACTTGAACCATTAAAATAGTATCAAAAAATGATTTATGAAAATTATAAGAAAACTTAATCTAATTTATTTTAATTATTTGTTGTAGCTTTTCTAATCAAACAAATTTTTTTCTTTTATTTGTCTGCATTTTCAAATAATTTACATGACAAAATATTTTCTTGTGATAATTTGAGTAATTGTGATATTTTTTCATCTAACTTTTAAAAACAAAAATTTATTGATAAATTAAAAAAAAATGAAAGTATTTAAATTTGAAATTAACCTCTTAAAAATAAATGAAGAAAAGTTATCTAATTATTTAAAAAGGGCAAGTACCTTAAATTATTGTGATAGTTTTTAACAATCTTTTATAAATGATTGGACATGTAAATGGATACTTTTTCTAATTTATTTACTAAAAAAATAAGTTTTCAGTAAAATGAAGCTCTCATATATTGATTTTCAAAACGCTAAGCATTTTACTATCCTTAGTAATGATTATAATTTTGAGGAGAGTTAATTCCTGAAGATCTGTTCATATCAATTTAAGATTATTCTTCAACTACTCTAGAATCTTCATAAACATAATTTTGAGCTGCAGCTTATTTGGCCATTTAATTTTTGACTATTCTGTATATGATATAAATCAAAATTAGACCCACAAATGCACTAAAACCTACAACCAAACCTATCATAAGTCCTTTTGAGTTTTATTCTGTTACATCTGTTTTACATTAACCATCATTTGTTAATATAAATCCATCTCTACATTGAGTACATTAATTCTAACTAGGACCATTACATTATAAACAAGAAGAGTTGCAATTTTGGCAAGATGTAACTGCATCATATGTACCACCTAAGCAAACGCATTTACCATTAACTAACTGTCTTAAGGAGTCTATACATCCTATACAATTATAGTTAGAATCACATGAAGAACATAATGCTGAACATATTCCAGTTGAACTTGTTTATTTTATACAAACACCTGACTGATTTAAATATCCGCTTGCACATTAAGTACACTAAGCATTTGTAGGTCCAGCACAAGTTAAGCAACTAATATCACATGATTTACATATGAAATTAATTTTATCTTCATAAGCATTGGATGGGCAGATGCAATTATTTAATTAATCTCTAATGTAACTATCTCTACAAATCACACAATTTGAAGCTAATCCTCCAGAACATTTCTTACAAGAGCGATGACAACCTTAAAAAATTTATTTATTAACAAGTATTAAAAAACAAAAATCAAATGTAGAATGTTAATTTTTAATAAGTGTTTTTATGTTTTTTTCTTTTAATTAAGAATCTTTTATTATTAAATTTTTGATCATAAAAATATTATAAGTTTCAGCTTGGATTTAATTTAAAATTTACTTGGACATTGTTAGGATACATAATCTTCATAAGTGTAATCAGGACAAATACAATCATTTAGAGTTGAGATAAACACTCTATTACCTCTACAGCTTAAGCATGTATCTGAAGTAGTTTAGCAAGTAGCACATTACCATTAGCATACATCACATTACTTGGTGTTAGCTATTTCATAGAATCCTGCACTACAAGGGCATGATGGCTATGAAATTCTATTTGCTGCACAAACTGTACAGTTAGTAGAAGTGCCTGTACACTAAGCACATCTTGGGTCACATGCTTTTATCATTTAATTATTATAATATTTTAATAAAAATTATAAATTTTAACTAAATACCTGGGCAAACAGCCACTGATGTATCTAAAAATCCAGAGGGACATACACAATTATTGCCTGTTCTATTGCCATTACATTAAGTACATACAGATAGGTCAGTACACTTTGCACAAAAATTGCTACATTCTAAGTTAATTAAAGTTAAATTATTTGAAGTCTATAATTAATATAATTTTACACTAACATTATCCATAAATGTTATTAAAAAATCCATCTTAACATAAACACGAAGTAACTGACAAAATTCTATTGGATGTATCGCAGCTAGTACAATTATTATCATTAGGACCATTGCAAGTCAAACAACTTGAATGACATCTAGGGCAAGTTACTTAATTTACTTTACCAGATTAGAAATTTTACTCAAAGTTATTAATTTAAATAAATTTTACCAACTTAGAAAGTTCCAATGGGGCAATTACAATTTGGAGGAGAAACTCTATTTGGTGCACATTGAATACATTAATTTGAACCAGGTCCAAAGCAAGATAAGCAATTAGGATGGCATGCTTAATTAAAATATTAAATTCATTTTTAGGCTTATATTCTTAAATTATTTTGAATAGTATTTACCTTGACAAACTCCATTCGAATCACTATAGGTACCTTACTTGCAATCACAATTAGGAGGATCACCTATTTAATTAAAAGAAAATTTTTAACACATTATCTCTATATGCCTTTATACGCCCAGGTGCACATGAAGTACAAGAAGTTCCATTAACACAAGTTGCACATTTACTCATACAAGCTTATATAAAATAAGTAAAAATTAAAAATTGGCTATCTAAAAATAAATTACGTGAACAATCAGGAGTATTATTTTCATAGTAGCCATTCTAGCAAAGGCACTATGGAGTAGTTAGTCTTGTAGTTCCAGCACATACAAGACAATTTCCAGAAACATCACAAGTTTGGCATTAAACTGGGCAAGCTGAGCATGCAGCTTAACCCACAATATCAAATCCACTAATGCAAGCGCAATTATTTGTCAGTAATCTACCAGGCTAACATTATTAGCAATCAGTTTAAGAACTGGTAGGTCCTGTACACTTTGCACATCTATAATTACAGGCTTTTTATAAATATAAAGTAAATATGAAAGATATTTATTTTGAATTTATTACTTGGACAATAAGCTTATAAAGTATCATAAGAACCTTGAGGACAATCACACTTGTTAACATTAAAAACCCTGGGTAAGGTATTTGCTGGCGCTGCTCCAGAGGGACAGTCTATGCAATTCTGACTTGTGCTTGAGCAATTCCAACATGTGTTATCACAAACTTTATTTGAATATTTGTATTATTATGATAAAAATAACGTATATTTATTTACTGTTGCAGGCTAAACTGTTAAAGTCGCCAAAATAATGATCAGCGCAAGCACACGCTTTGGCTGGATCTCTTGTAGGAGATTTACAAGCTGTACATTAAGGCTAATTGGGACCTGTACACCCAGAACATACATTGAAACAAGGCTAGCAAGCAGGAGTTAAATTTACTTCATATGTGTTAACAATACAATTACAGCTTGGTATTGATGAGGGATCTCTATTTGCAGCACATGTAGTGCAATTAGTATCAGTATTTTGACATGTTGCACATCTAAAATTACAAGCTAAAAATTATAAAAATATTGTAATAATTCATTTTTGATTATTTTATTTTATTTGAAAAATTACGTGTACAATTAACTGCTACACCACCTAAACTAAATTAACCATCTGCACAATTACCTAAATTATAGTAAATTTATTTTTATAAAATTTATTTTAAGATCTATATATATTTACAAATGGGAGCTCCTATACGATTTCCAGCACAAGTCAAACAATTTGTAGCAGAATTAACACAAGTAGCACACTAAAGAGCACAAGCTAATCGATAATATTATTATTATATAAAAATTGTTTAACAAAGAATAAATGAAAATAAAATTAATTACGATAGCATACACCATTAGAGCCATACTAACCATCTGGACAAGGATTGTAGCACTTAGAATCAAGAGTATTTAAGAAATATCCAGTAGCACATGTAGTGCAAGCATTAAAAGTTGTGAAAGTACATTAAATACAATTTGGAGTACCTAAAATTTTAATTATTATTCTGATAAATATGTGTCTGTTACTAAATTTAATATACATTAGTCAACTGATAGATAGAAATTATTAAATCCAAAAGATTTATTTGTGCTTATATATGGAACTGAAGAAGACATAGTAATACCTATAGCTGAAGCAGTATGAGCAGCTGTTTAATCAACAACAACTAAACAATCGTTATAGCTAAGACTTCCACACATCTATTGAATCAAATTACAATTAGCATATGTGAAAGTGTATGATGTGCTATCTAAAGTGATTGTAACTGAACCGCCTCCTGACCAATCATCTAGAAATAGTAATGAATAAATTTAGAAAATAATAATAAGCAGAATTAGGATTACCTATCAAAAAAAGTTTAGCATACAATCTATATCTATAATGAGGAGGAAGTGATACTGTTTTGCTCCAGGACATAGAGGTTTAAGATCCATAGCCTCCAAATATTCTCTCACTTCCACACCACCCACTATATCTAAGTAAGTATTAACCACTACAGCCAGGGCAAGAGTATGAAGTACCTTTCACATTGAATTCTTGATTTGTTGACCAAGGCCTATCAAATATACTAAATACCAATAATCCTATTAAATTAATTGATAAAAATAATAATCAAAAAATTACTAAAATCTTATTTTATTCAATCATATTTAACTATTTAAATAAAATCGATCTGAAAGAAGCCAACATTTTTTAAGATACTGTTATCTTCAAAAAAATTTGAATGATTTTTTAAATTCTCAAAATATATCACCCTAGTAAATGCCTTTAAAAACTCTTTGAGTGAACATGAAGAAATTCAAAATTTTAAAAGTGGCAAAAAGTGCAAATAATATGATAAAAACTCATAAATTTCTAATTAAATTTGAACTCTTGGATGAAGTGTGATTACTGGGATCAGATAGATGATTTCAAAAGACAAAATTCTTCATGTTTTAAAATCAAAAAATTTTTTATTTTTTTTAAAACTGATAATTGATACAATAAAAAAAATCAAAAATTTGAAGGTTTTAATTGAAATATTATTCATTCATAAAAATGATCTAAAACAATATTTAATATTTTATTTTTAAAATCATTTTTAAATTTTTTAATAAAATTTCTTAAAAAAGTATTGGGTAATTAATAATTCTCTAAAGATAAAATTAATATAATATAAATTATTAAATATCAATCCCAACCCAACTCAATAAGTTCCCCATTGAGTTGGTGTTGTTTCAACTTTACTATCTTTCAACTTTTAAAGTATGCTATATAGGGTAAAATTTTTTTTGGGACACCCTATATTAATCATATTGTGTTTAAACATACTCTTTTATGAGTAAAATTTGCATCAAAATTAATTATTTTAAAATTTTTTATTCCTTAAACAGTGGTTTTATGTAGTTATTAAGAATAGCTAAAATTTAATTACCTGTAACTGGATCTAAGGTATCTTCATAAGGTTAACATTTACTTCTATTGAAATAAAATGAATTCAAAATTAATTTTCAAGTTTTCGAATAATTAACTTACCCAACTTATTCTAATCCCATAGGACATGTTTGATAACAAGTTAAATCCTGAACGTTCAAGTAATAACCACCATTACAAGTAGAGCATGCTGTAATATTTAAAGCTGTAGCACAATTTAAAACATTTTTCAAACAAATTCTATTAATTGTATCTGGAGTATATCCTGCAGGACAACTGGCAATACAATTGTAATCTAACATATAATGTGAATTATCACAAACACAAATATTTCCTACTAAGGTAGCATATCCTGGACAACTAGTGCAAATCTATGAATTAGAAATAGAACATTAAGTGCAACTGAAGTGGCAAGGCTTAACCCATGCTCTTATTTTTAAATTACAAATTATAAAATTAAGATTCTATAAATAAACATTAATATTTTATGTTAACAAAATATTTACTAAAAATTTCTAATGTAATAGGCTTGATTTGAGTTAGGAACTATAAAGTTGCTTATCACATTGAGTGAAACAGTATTAACTGTATGAGTAAGATTTGCATTTGAATTTATCAAATTTTCAGTAGTAAATCCATCATAAGCAGTAAAATATAAAGTATTCGCTACTGTACCATCTAATATAACTTTGACATTATCACTACCAGTAAAAGGAGTAGTTAGATATCTATAAAAAACATCTATACTAAAAATTAGTTAATTGTGAGGTATTAAACCATTAATAGTCCTACTTGCAGGTACATTTTGTCCTAAAGGCCCAAAACATGTATTAGCCCATCCATAAAGATCACCTCTTACATTAACTACATTTTTAGATAAGCAAACCCAATTAACAAGATCACTCATTTGAACATTTCCTTATAATTCATTGGCTATTTAAACCATTTCCGTTTCTTTTTGTTTAATAAACAAAACATTTAAACATTTGAGAGGTAGGTGTAATCAAAAATAAATAAATAATTTGATTGAAATGATAAACATTTTCAATCACTCAAAATGAAGCTAAAAGTTTATAATTAATGTTATTTCTTTACACGCATTTGTTAAATACTTATATGCAAGTATCAAAAAGAACAAAATTTTCTGAAACAAGTTTTTCATCTTCTAATTGAGGAGGAATTTTAGAAAATATGAAAATTATTTGATTTATTTCTTTATCTATCTATCTTTTTTCTACTTATTCACAAATTAATTGAAATTATTCCTAAAGCTATTTTTCTTAATAAGATAATTAATAGATATATTTTCTGGATAACCAATAATAATAAAAAAATAGGTTGTTAATGAAATTATTAAAGGATTTCTAACCAGAAATATTAAATATCACCAACAAATCCTTATTATTAACAATACTTTACAAATAGTTTTTATTTAAATTGATAATTAATTTAATTTAAGGTTATTTTTGATTTCAAAATCTTATTTTCAATAATATTAAATATCACCATACACTCAGCTTTAATGTATGCATAAAAAATTAGCCAATTTTTTATAATAATGTGAGAAATATTAAATCACCTCAAATACTTTCTATTTTTTGAAATATTATTATCCCTCCATTGTAAAAAAAGATTACATACTTTTTTTCATTAAAAAATATTGTAATATCATTTAATTTTATCTAAATATTAAACAATCTCAATTTTATACTATCTAATCAAAAGTAAGTTAAATTTTAATTGCAATAAGTATTTCACAAAAGCTAATGATAAAGCAATAATAAATTTTCTAACTTTATTTAATTATTATTTTCAAAAATAATTTAATTATTTGATATTTAATAATTTTAAATCCAAAAAAATCTATTATTTATTCTTTAAAAAACCTTTTTTGATTTTATTTTAGATATAATTATTACTTAATTCTTTTTGTTTTTATTTTTTTGAAAAATGATATGTATTTTTTTAATAATTTAGATAAGTTCTTTGAATAAAATAAATAGCAATTTAATATAAATTATGGATTAATTAAGGATATACACAAAAAATATAGTTAAAATGTATGAATTACTAACTGATTTAATTCTATTCTTTCTTTAATTATGATTAATAGAATTATAGCTGAAGTTTATTTATATCACTGGGTGAATAGGCAGATTGATTGATTGGTTATAAATATTAAATTACTCTTAAATAATAATTTTACTCTACTTTTAATTTCTTTTTTCCAAAAAAATATTTTTAAAGATTTTGTTTGAGAAAAGGATGCCCCAAAAAGTTTGAGCATTGAGGTATTACTAACTAATTTTTCATTAAAAAGAAATTTATTATATTTGAGGCTTAAAATTTTGTCTAGAATTTTTGAAGTTTAGAAATTGTTGTTGTAAATCTCCTTGTTAGAATGGTGGCTAAAGCTGTCTATTATTTATTATTTCTATAGCAGGTTTTTAAAGCATCCTCTAATTGGCTTGAATTACTTTTGCTCCACGACTTAGTGTACTTTGAAGTGAATCTAATTCTGGTATTTGCTTATTATAGTTTCTTTTTGAGTCAAGATTGCTGTAAATATTAGATTCATACATAATTTTTTCTTGTTACTTGCGTTCTATTTCTTCATTCAGAATATCTTTTTCAGGCTGAGAGAAAAAATTTGCATTTATTTTTTTGAATTCGTTTATTGAAGGAGGGTTGACTTGAAAGTGAGGAGGCTCTGTATTGAGATTATATTCAGGTAAATTATGGAAATGCTATTCTTCATTAAATAATGGAGAGTTTGTTGTTTATTAAGAGTTAGCAGTTTGTGGGATATTTTTATTAAAAACGTTTTTGTTTGGTTTTACATCTGCTTTACTAGAAAATACTCTATTCAATATCTTTGTTTATGGTTTTCTTGTTAAGAATTTTTTAGTTGAAGCAGTTCCATTATTTGTTGATAGAGTTTACTGATTGATTGGATCAGTAATTTTAATTGGATCAAGTTAAATCCTTTTTGAAATAGTCATTTAACCTACTGACTAATGCTTTCTCATTAAAGAATCGTATGGTTAAATATTTTAATTAGCAGAAATTTAATTAGGATTATTTATATTTTGAGAAAACATATTTTGTTATTCAAAATATGATTTTAAATTAATTTATTATTTTGGAATCTATTATTCAAACATTTTTTATTTTTATAAAGTGGAATTGATTATTGTATCTATTTTTTATCTTTCATTGTTATCAATTTAATGTTAGTGATTATGAGGAGCACTAGCAAAATTCATCAGGTCTTTTAACTCTGGTTTTTGATCATCGCTTAACTCATACTTATTTTGAACTTTATTTTAGAAATTTATTTATGTTGGATCTTATTTTTAATACATTTTTATCTCTGAATTATATTGTGGAGAAACTCTTAATAATTCTTTTTATGATTACTAATTGTTACTTTAAATAGTAGCTAGATTTTTTTGGTAATATACTTCTGCTGCTTAAGCTAATTAAATATGATTTAATGCTTTTGGACTATTAGTTCTTATTAATATCCTACTATTTGCTGAATTTATCATATTTATTTATTAATTCTATTACTACTATTATTATTGTGGTACTTAAGATACAGGCACAGATTAAACTATACCATTGTACTAGTTGTTAAAGTTATTCTCTTCATGTTGTTACATAGAAGAAGGACTTAACATCTAGTTCATATTCATACCCACAATTTTTTAACCAACTGGGCTATTGTAGTTGGTACTTTTTATACTCATTTCAGGTGTTGTTTCTTGGGTAGAATGACTATTATTTTAGAGGGGGAATTATTCACTATTAGCTTAGCTATTAGAAGAGGGAATCTAATTTTAATAATTTAGTTTACTGATTGTCCCTGCATGATTATTTGTTGTAAGAGACTAAGCTTATGTACGTTAAATTTTACGATTTTTAAGAGAGGAATTGAAACCCCTATTTTATTATTTAAAAAATAAATTAGAAAAAATGAAAATAAAATATTATCTTATTTTTAAAAAAATCTAATTAGAAAATATAATTAAATTACTGCTGCTCATTGATGTATTTAACTGTGGGATCATTATTTGCTAAGCTTATCTAAGCATACTTTGCTATACTTTTAGGATTAGCATTTTAGTATTATTTGATAGATGATTGATATGCAGAAGTAGCTGGTTATTGTTGCTGCTACTACGATTACTACTATTATAGATTAATCTACTAGTTTTAATTTTAAGAAATAGAAGGGAGCTTAGTTCCACCTTCTCTGGAGGGTTTTCTACCGTTTTGCTATTGATACTGTAGATTTTAATTGAAATTAAATGTAGCATTAAAAGGCATATTCGCATTTGAAGAATCTATGCCTTTATTCTAAGAAAAAAACGGATTTTAATCTTCTATATTGTTTACCTACTATTATTTGCTTTGGTAAATCTATTACTACTATTACTAATTTAATCTAGAGTATTCAAAAGGATTAAATTATTGGTCGATTTGCATCTCAACTACTTATTGTTTTGTTTGTATTTTTATTTTAGGTGAAAACTAAGGTTCATTTCCTCATAGTTTCTAGTCAAGTTTCCCAATGGTATTTCTAGTTGACATCGAATAGGAATGTACTTACAATCTAGGAGATCCAATCTAATTTTGAATATTCAAATTTTCACTATTTTTATTTTAAGAGTTGTAGATATTAGCAGGCATTCCTTTTGACAAAGTAGTACCTAAATTAATATTATTATTGTTCATGAGTGTATCAAATTCATCTTAGTTACTATTGCCTCTTGATATTTTTTTCTGTCCTTCAAACTACTATTTTGTAGCAAATCCCTTTTACTATTATTAAATCCCTGAAGAGTAAGTTGGAACATAAGATCCTCCTGAATTTTAGCCACCTATATTGATTAAATTCTAATTTGGTATCATACTCTAAACATTTATCATTGCATTATTATTCTATCTTCTTGCTGATTACTAGGAATTATTGGTTTAAGTACGCTGAGGAAGATTTTCTTAAGCTTGTTGATTTAAATTATTAAGTTATTATTGTAGACCTTCTTAAGAGGGATTGTTTGAGAATTACTCAGAAGCTGCCCCTGTAGATAACTTACTTGCTTTTGTTGAATTTGATTACTTCTGAAATTGAACCTAATTATTCATAATCTTCTATATATGCTCTTTGCTATCAAAGGTTTAATTATTTTATTCATAGTTGATCACTTATTATCCTACATGGCTTGTTAATTACATGTCATTAGAAACTATTTACTTTAGACTATTTTTTGGAGTGGATTCCTTTGGAAAGAAGAAGTTGGCTGTCTTTCCAAGATCATCAGAAGATTATATTTATATATCCTCTTTTTGATTATTGATTTGCATTTTACTAAACAAACAAATAAATAAGCTAGCAAAATTGATGGCCTTTAAATATTCCTTTCTATCTATATTAGTTTGCTATTTAATATTTTTTGTATGATACTTTTTTCTTTACTTGATTTTTTTTTTTTTTTCTTTATTTTTTTCTGTCACTCCTGATGATTGTGATTGACAATGATAAAAATAATTTGCTTTTTGTTTGACTTTAATTTTAATAAATATAAATTTTTCATTCTTTTGTTTTGAATAAAAACTATCTTAAATTATATTTTCAATTTTAATTGAAATTCATTACTATAATTATCTTTTTTCTTTATTTAAAAATCGTCATTTATTTTTAATTATTTTTTATGTATTTATTCACTCACTCTATGTATTCAAATAAATGCCTTAACTCGTAACTTACTTATGAATTCATTCTTTCATCTTTTTTTTTCACTTTGTTTTTACATTATTTTTATATTTATTAATCATAATTTCTTAATTTAATCTCAATTTTTATTTTTTCATCACTATTTTCAAAAAATTTTAACAATTCTTAAAGTAACATTTTTCTTTTGAATTCCAAACAAAAAATTATTACATCTAATATTAATTTTTGAAAAAATACTTAAAGCAAAATTAAAGTGTAACCTGTTTAAGTTTCTATTTAAAAAGTTTACAATGAAATTTCAAAGACAAATTCTACACAAATATCAACAAAAATCATATGAAAATAATTTTGAAACTGATAATTTTAAGTGGTCTTAAACAATTATAGACAATTATTACAATTAAAATAATACACAAAATTATTAAGCTGCCAATCTATTTTTGTTAACACTTAGTAATTAAGATAGTAATTAAAATGAAACTTGTGAAAAATTCTTCTATTTTATTTGCATTGAATCAAAAAAAATAAAAAGAGTGAAGTAGTGTCCAAATAAATTTAAAATACATACTTTTATATAAGTTTATAATTAACATAAAAATACTCACTTGACAACACTCAATTTAAAAAATAATATTTAATCAAAAAAGAAAGTTAAAAAAATTTGAAATCCAATCTCTAAAAGGTTACTATTTTTTCTTTTTTATTAATTATAAGTTTATTTTAATTCAATTACTGATCAGATTATTAATATAATTCTAAATCTTATTATCAATTAAAAATATTACTAAGATTTATTAATTGAAATTATAATATTTGGTAAGATTTCCTATGATCAATTTCTTTTTAAACTGAAACATTTAGCAAATTATTAAAACTAAATATAGAAACTAATAACTTTGAATTTATTAATAAAGTTTTTTATTTTTCTACAACATTTTTGTTGAAATAATAAAATTGATTTCTTAACAATTATCTTCTCCATTTTCCTTTATTATTTAAAATATTTCCTCTGTGAAACATCATTTTTAATTAATTTGAATCAAATT
>AFXF02001781.1:0-255849 GCA_000231825.2 Tetrahymena elliotti 4EA
AATTTGATTTTAAAAATATGTTAATTTAAAGAGATAATATTCTATAAGTTTTTTTTATTAATTTTTTTTTATTCACAAAAATAAAGGTTGATTAGTTTGAAATGTATTTAATTAAATTTAAATATTTTAAGAAAGTAAATATTTAAGACTAATTTATCTAATCTGACTAAAATAGAAAATAAAGATGATCAAAGAATAAAAATAAAATTTCAAAATCCTCCTAATTTTGATATGATCAAGCAATAACTAAGCTTAAGAATTTAAATATCAGAAGACTAAAAATGGTAAAAGAATTTATTATACACTGTTTAAAATAATACTTTATTTAAATAAATCATATTCTTGTAAGCTAATATGAGGAGCATTTACATTTATCATTTTACTTTTAGATTTTGAAAAAATAAACTTTAATAATTATTTTAATTTAAAAAACAAAATTTTTTTATGAGTTTTTTTAATAATGAAAAGAATTTTGTTTTAAATGAATAATTTCAAATTTGAATTTTAATGTGCGACTAAATTGATTAAAAAGAGAGAAAGAACATAACTATTTTTAGATTTCTCAGAAAATAAATTTTGATTAAGTTTTTTCTATTGAAATCATAGAACCTATTTTTATGATATCCACATATTTTTGTGAAATAAAACTAGAACCTCCACATTCCACATTTTATTATTTTTAATTTAATTTTTTGTCTATTAGTTGTGATGAAAGATATTATATTGATCACTATTCCATCATCAAATATTGATTACATTTTTTCTAATTAATCAATAGAGATAATTAAAAATGGTCAATTTTTCTACGTTTTTTCAAATAAAGTCATTAATTTTTATTTTAATTTAGGTTTATTTTGGTGCATTTTGCTTTAATATTTATTTAGAATTATATTTTCATTAATTAAGTATTATTTTTGGTTAGATTAATAATAAGGAAAGAAGATAATTGTCTTAAAATTTTTCTAATTTGGCTAATAATGAAGCAGCTATTTTGCAAAAAATTGATTTGCTTTTGTCAAATAATAAATTAAATCATTGATATAAATTTAAAAATTACTCAGCAAAAGCCTACCTACAAATTACTATAAGTATTTTAAGATAATGGAAATAATGCTTGAATCAATAAAATAAAAAATTTATTTTGAATTTAAATAGCAAATAAAAATTAAAAGGTTTAAATTTTGAGCTTGGTAAATCTCGATATTAATAATAATTAAATGCATGTAATTAAATTACTCTATCGTTCTATTTTTATATTCTTAAAATATTTAAATATGAAACTCAAATATCAATAAAAATATTTAGCATAAACTTGCTCAAAATATATTTCAGCTAAAATTTGTTAGTCAACTCTTAGCAAAAAATTTAAAAAAGTTTGTAATGAAAAGTATTGTGTATTAAAAGATAGAAATTATGTTTTGAATAAATAAATTTATGCATTTGCTTAAAATATTAAATTGATGGAATGAGAAATTTGTAAATATGTATGCACCATCTATATAGATGATATATATTCAATAAATTATTGAGTAAATTATACTAAAATTTTTGAGTGAAAAATAAAGCTCATTGATTGGAGATTATTTTATAATAGATAGATCAAAAACTAATTAAAAAAGTAAAGATAAAGAATAAATAAATTAATAAGCTTATTAGGTTTGATTCGTACTTTGATTTCTATTTGTCTTGCTTGCGGAGACCTTACAAAAATTAAGTAATCAATCATAGAAGTATTTTTTTTCAATATTTTTTATAATGATTAAAAACCAAATAATTTATCAAAAATACAAACAAAAATTAGTAAAAGAGATAATCAAAACTGAAAACAAATATTTGCTAAAAAATAATCATAAACATATTTGAAAAATACACACATTAATATATAATACTAACTCAATTGCGCATTTAAAAATGATTTTTAAGAAACTAGAACAAAAATCTCTAAATAAAATACTCTCAATTAAGAGTATTTCTGAATTATCAGATGCTTCTACTATGCCTAAGATTCTTTCATGCAAGTAAAAGCCTGATTATACAAATTTTCTCATCAAATCATTACTTTTCTTATATTTAAGCAATCTTTTACTCAAAGATTGCTAAAAAATAGCAAATTAATTCTACAAAAACTTATAAGCTTATCTTTTTTTTGCAATTATTAAAGAAAATTAGATGATGCTGACTCGGATGCTGCTACGACTTTATTTAATATTGATAGTATAAGTCCCGTTTAAAAACCTAAAACTCTTTCTTGTATTATTCCTATTTCAAGGTCGATTTCAAAATAAACATACACAAATTTAGAAAGCTTATAAACAAATTCACCTATGTAAATATTATAAAATCTCTTTAAAATATTTTTCCTAATTCTATTAAATTATTAGATAATAAAACTAAAGTGACATAAATCTCATGCTGAAAGTTGCATAAAATGCTTTGATTATTAAAGTCTGTTTATAGTAAACATTATAATTAATTCGTTCTACAAGACAAATTTACATTTTTATTTGTATGTTAATATATAGATAACCATTCAAGAACCAGAATCTAAAATCATAAGAAGATTGTGAATAAAATAAAATTGAGGAAATTTGCTTGTCTGAAATTTAGCGCATTTCTACAATACAAATTTAATTCTAAAAAATGATGATATCTGAAGATCATTTAGTTATGCAAGAAATAAAATAAATAATGGATTACTTCATAGGTATAACTAAAGTTTCACTCGATTTAAGGTATTTTATTGATTTAATAAGATATTAAAGTATATGTTACAAGTATTCTATTTAATGTAAATTACAAGTATTCTATTTAATGTAAATACTACATAAAGCGAAAAGTTAGACAGTAAAAAGGAAATATCTATTTGTATATACATTAATTTACTATGAACACTTACATTTCTACTACCCTTATGTACACCGATTTAAATTTAAATATTTTCTATTTATAGCTATTGCAGTTTTGAGACCCCAAATGTAACTTCAAGCATTTCTAGGATAATGAAAGATATGGCCTTTATTAATGACATAGAGTTAAACTTTACAGGATGTGGGATTAAAGATCAGTTCATGACTTCTTTTATTACAGAATTAAAGCATTTGAATTTAAATAACCTTAAGAGAGTGTCTTTAATCTTAAAGTATCAAATTAATTACTTTAATACATTTTTATTATTGGGGATTATTATAATAAGTAAAATAAAAGACGTTTGTTTGTGAGAAAAAGTCTGGAAATATAATTATTAATTTCTTAAAAAAACTTCTCTACTCAACTTATTTAAAATGAAAATAGAAATATGAATTTTTATTAATTACATGCAAATAGAATTTTATATCATTTCTCTAAAAACAAAGAAAAAATTTTTTTCAAAAAAAATGTAAGAATGACAATAAAATTTACATTGCAATTCTATTTCATAAATTTATTTTTAGACAAGTCCCCTTCAATTCTTTTTGATTTTTTCTAATTTTTTGTTTGTATAAATTAGCTCAAACAAAATTGAGATGGAATGCATGCTATTTTTGGGTAATCTTTTTGAGGATATGACAAATTTAAATGCTTTAAAGCTCGAACTTAAAAATTGTAGCATAAACAACAAAATGCTTTCTATCCTTTCTTACCATGTCAGTTAGTTAAGAAAAATGAAATCTTTAAATTTCAATTTTGAGAATAATCTCATTACTGATGATGGTATTTATTAAATGTGTGAAAATTTATATGCTGATCATTTTAAGCTTGAAGAGTTTTCCATCAATTTTAAGTAAATTTAAATTTTTTTTAGGAATGAATTCATTTAAAATTTGATTATGAATAGTCAAAATAAGATTACAAACAAAAGTTCTCATTACCTTTCAAGCTTATTAAAAACCCAGAAGACCCTTCAAAAGCTTTCTTTTGCTCTTAGGTAATCAAATTTCATAAAAAATTCAACAAAACTAAAATATTTTCAATAACAAATAGAAACTATAAATTGAAATCATCTGACTTCACAAATCTTGGAAAAAGCTTAATTAAAATGTTTGAATTAAAGGAATTGGAACTTGATTTTTCGTAATTAAATATTCTTTATTATACCTAATTCTTCTAGAAAATAATTTGATTAGTGTGAAATAAAAACATAACTTATTTATTAATTTTTATCTTATAATAGATTCAATGAGTTAGATGATGAATTTTCCTTAATGTTAGAAACATCTTTCAAATCTTTGCGCGTACTAAATAAGCTCAAAGTTGATTTATCAAATAATTAATTGTTCAAGAAGGGAGCTTAATTTTTAGATTAGCTCTTCAAGTCTGATTCATTAGAAATTTTAGAAATTAATTTAAGGTAAATATTAATTTTTTTTTTTTTTGGTTTTACATACAAATACTTACCCAGACAAAATTTAAAAAATATCTAAAAATATTAAAAGACTCAATAATAATTGTTATTACATTGTTCCAATCAAATAATTTTGTATTTTCTAAACTAAATTAATATAACAATAGTAACAATAAAATTGGAAGAGGAGCTGGATATTCTCTTGCATTATAAATTTTCTTTTCTTCAAATTTAAGAATTCTTAAGCTTGACCTAAGTAACAATGGAATGAATGGCTCTTCTATAAGTTGTCTTCTTAATTAACTTAAAAATAACTACTCTCTCTAAGAACTTACTATTAATTTAATGTAAATAAAATAATTATAAGCATTTTAAAATATTTATTTATTTAATTTTATTAAAAAGTGGAAATAATTACCATAGAGCAGAAGTATCATCTCTTTGCGAAAATCTCTCTACTAATCCTCTCCTCAGAAAAATTACATTGATCCCAAGGTAAATATTACAATTATTAATGAAGAATTATAAAACATAAAATAAACCCTTTAAAATTCTTGAAACAAATTTAAAACATTTTATTGAATTTTTTTTATAATTAGAAACTTAGAAGATTAATCCCAGTAAAATGCTTATAAGTTAGATATTTTAGAAGATGCTGCTTAATAAAGGCATTCTAGCATTCTCTCTTTTTTAGCTTACAAAAATAAAGTAGCTAGGCATTTAATTGGCAATACTTTTGATATCTTTAGCGATTTATATGACGATTGAAAAACCAAATCAAAATATTTATCAATCGCTCTTAATCAATCTACATAAATTAATGTTCATAGAATAAATTAATATTGGCTCATAGAATTTTTTGAAATAATTTATACAAATATCCAATCAATAAAAAATCTTTTTGATTAATAGAAAATACTAAATTGGAAGTCATTACAACAAACAAATAATAACAACTAAAATAATCTCTCACCAACTAACTCCCTACCTACCTACCTTAAAATCCCAATCTTTCATCATCTACTCTTTCCTTAATCTTCTATTATCACAAATATATAAAAAATCTATCTCATCTCTAAATTATTAAAATTAATAAATGTCTTAACTATTTCTTTTGTATGAATCTATAACTATCTATGTCCGAACTCATCTACATATATTTTTCTTTAATATTTTTAAATATTTTTCATTCAAAATTTATCTTTAAATTTGAAATTAATATTAATGCTTTCCCGCCATTTTGGCTATACAAAAATTATTAAGAAACCTGACAAGCTAATTTCTATAACAAGAACAAATTAATTATAAAATAAAATTAATAAGATGGATATATAATTTAATATACATATAATTTTTTTTTATAAAGTAAATATTTTTGCTTTGGAGAGTGATGAGGATGGATGTTCATAATTTTACCTACACTTTTAATTTACATTTAAAAATTACTTGTTTAATTTTTTTTACAAGTATTAATTTGCATATTAATTTTTACTGAATAAAAAGTATGCAAAGACCTTTAAAAAAGATAAAAATAAATACTTTTCTACTTATAAATATTTTCAAGGTTAAAATGCTTGCCAGTAAAAACATTTATTTCTATTGCAGAGAATTTAATAAATATCAAATAAGTTCATTCAAGCATATTATATTCAATTACTTTTCTATTCAAATATAAAATAGAGTAAATGCTCTAAAAATAGGAAGGCTAAATTAGAAAAAACAATTTATTAGTAACACAACATTCTTAATTCCCTTAAAATATACTTTTAAATTAATTTACACAGAATTAATTTTTTAGATTTTTTATTTCAGAATTGTAAATTAAATTCAAGAGGACTATAAAGACTGAGTTATAATAAAATAGTTGTTTGTCTATTTTATTTAACTTTTAATATAAATCTCTAATTTATTTTAGATAGCATGAATTTCTTAGCTAATTATTCATGATAAATAAATCAATTAGTAACAAAAAAATTTTTTTCATTATTGTTTCAAAAAAAAAAGAACAATTTATGGATCTTGTCAATATTCATTTTGATAGAATATTAAAATTATTGATTTTTAATGTCTAATAACTTTCTAATAAAAATCTATTTATTAATATTAAGATATTTATTTATTATTATTTGCTAATACTTACTCACTCAATTATAAGTAAAAATTTTGATATCCTACTTCAAAATAAAAAAATTTTAAAGCTAAAGAAATTAATTAGTCTTTATTTTGATTAAATAATAAAATAATTGTGAATTTATCTTTTAACTTTTAAATTTATCTCTTATTCACATTATAAATACACACTATCCAACAATAAAACAAAATAAAAATAGATATCTTATTGCATCAATGTCAATATAGCTATTCAAAGCAAAAGAAACATTATTTAGAAGTAAAAATTGAATAATTGTTTGGAAATTATAAATAGATTAAGTATGATTTTCTTAATTATTTATATATCAAATAACTCACAATAGAATAAATATAAAGTAAAAGAAATAATTCAATATTTTGAAAGAAGAATATATTTAAATAAAATATTTGCCTTTTTTTGGCAGATGGTATTTTATTTTAAAATAAAATCATTTTTGGTTGGCAATTTTTAGGAAATTAAAATACAGTTGAAATTCAGTTTATAAATAAGTAGAAATAGAATGAAATCTTTAATATTTACCTTTAATAAAAATTTGTTGGTAAATTTTATTAATTTTACTTTAAAAATAAATGAAGGGAGGGATTTAATAAAAAAATAATAAACTATTAATAAAGTATTAAATAGTAATTAAAAGTAAAAAATAACAAAGAAGAAGAGTATGAAAAATAATTTACTAAGCAAGCAAAAAAAGTTTTTAAATAAACATTTTAACAAAGTTTTTAAATCAGTATAATGGATTATAGGAGATATTATTCCCAAGCAAAGAATCAACCATACACAATAACTCTACAAGTAAAAGATGTAAATCTTATTGTCAATCTAAGAAAGCATATTTATTTCTAATATCGCTAATACTCAAAATCTTATGATATGACAAGCTTTAGAGGAGGGAGATCTTTAAATAATAATATAATAATTCAGCCATAAAATTTTTAACAAAATATCTGCTTAGAAAACTTATTTTGCTCTTTATTATCTTAAGATAATAGGATTAATCAAAAACAATAGTTCTAAAACAAACCAAAACATCTTCATAAAATATTCTTTTATCTAAACATAGTTAGTGCAAACAATTCTAATATAAAATATTAACAATACTTTTTAACTCTTTTCTTTAGCATTTTCAAAAATAAAACAAATTTTACAATCAGTTTCCTTCCAGAATTAATAAAACTTTTTTTTTCAACTAAATAATCTTAAGAAGTATTTGTTCATAATTATGAGTTTTCATAAACCCTATTAATAAAACTAACAGAAAAAATTAAAAAATAAACCGTTAAAAAAATAAGAAAGAAAAATAAATAAATAAACAAACAAAATTATTAACAATCAATTCAATAACTAAAAATAACTAAAAGAATTAAAAAACAATAAATTATGAAAATATTTTATGAATTAAAAAAGCAAAAACAAAAAAATGACTAACATTAGGATTGCTTTATTTCAATATTTTTTCATTAAATCCAATATTTGCATTCATCTACTTTATTTATTTTATTTATCTTCTTAACTTCTAATTTGAAATTTTAAGTAAAAGAAACATATTTTCATCTTCACTTTAAAACAAAAATGGTAAACAAAAGACTTGAGTAAAATGTAAAAATAATTTATTTTTCTAATTATATGCCTTTAATTTGTAAGAATTCATGTTTTTATAAATCTAAATAATCTACATTCATATCTATTCTTGAAAAATTAATAAAAGCTATTTCTTTCCAAAGAATTAAATTTATCATTTAGTTTAAATGCTAGTTAACCATTAAAGATAAAAAGCACCAAAATAAAATTTGATTCCATAACTTAAAAATGAAATAAGATTTTAAAAATTAATTAAAAAAAAGACTTCTAAGTAAACTGAATAGACAGACATTTTTCGGATGGGATTATTTTTGAGTGAAATTTTGAAATAAAACTTAATTATTAAGATATATTTTTTTATCCCTTTTTTATGATTTTGAAAGATTTTAAGAAAAATAAACAAATAGATAATTAATTAACAATTTTTTCTTCTTAAGAAGGTATGAATAGTGATTAGATTAAGTTTGTTTTAATTTAATATAGAATGGAAAAATATTGAAATATCTTTGTAAAAATAGTAGCTTTTAAAAAAAGTGGTTGTATGTAAAAATACTGAAATATATTTAGTAAATTATTTTTAAAATTTTATCAAAATTTGGTTTGCTATTATTTTCTTTTTTATTCTTCTTTATAGCTTTCTTTTCTCTCAAGATACTCATCAGTTTCCATGAACCACCATTCAATAAACCTTTAATTTCATGAATAAATTAATATACTTGATAGATATTTAATAATATTTTATTACTGTTCTCTTGTAATTGTATCAGAATTAGTCAACCAGCTTAGATCTCTGTTAACGATATCCCAGAATTTATAGTGATAATCCAATCTATCACTTACAGCAAAGAGATGTAAATGGAGTTTATCACACAAAGTGGTTAATCTTCCAATTGACACAGACTTTATTAAAATATTAAAAATTTTAATCATTTCAATGTTTATTAATTAAATTACATCTTCTTTTTTGAATACTAATTGCCAATAATTTCTAAGATCATTTTCATCAACATAGAGTCCTTTTACTTCGTGGTCTCCTACCTTGTAACCTTCTAATTTGCTTTTCCACAAGCTTGATATTTGTTTTTAGAATCTTTTTTGGGCTCTAATATTTGGCCAATATTCTTTATCATAGAAATCAATTAGTACTCTATTATTCTTTTTAGCTTAATCAAGTAGACTTGAGTACGCTTACACAATTTCTTAAGCTCTCATGTGGTCTTATTGATTATATCTCATGGGGAGCTTTGCAAGCTCATTATTTCTTTCAGCTTCATCCTTACTAAATCTCTCAATAATATGGTCTTCTTGCATTTTTAACTATTTTAAATAATCTTCTTTTTACTTCCATTCATCATATACAGACTTAGCTTTTTCTCTTAACTCTTCAACAAATTCTTTTAGAAGTGGTCCTATTAAAATTTATTTTAACTTTAGTATTATAAAATTAAATATTTTAAAATATACCATCATGATATCCCTTTTCACAGCCTTCAGATTCCCATTCTTATCTACAACATGTCCAATGTGGTTTCCAAAGAGTATCAGTTGAAGCTTAAGATACAGTAGTAACACCAGTGTGACCAAAGTCAAATGTACCTGGATGATATTTACAATTTTTTTTTCTCTTTTCTCTAGATTTGTCATTTTCTATGTCTGAGAATTCTACTAAATGTTTATATCTTCCTTCTACTTTTTTAATACATCCATAGTGAACACAAACTCTTAACTCATTTTCATTAAACTTTCTCTCTTCTTTTTTGCGCTTTTCTTGATTAACAAAAGGAGTATAAGGAAGACTTTCCCTATAAACACATGCTCTCAAAGCAGCTTTTTTGTAGGGCTCTATTGATGTTTGGTTAACAACTGGTAATTTTTTTCCATCATATCTAATTAGTCCAGGATTCTAAAAAAATAATCAATTAATATTTATCTATTTACAACAATTATAATTTTACTGTAATTTATTTTTCAACAAAGTATTTTTTAGCCTCAACATCAGGCCATTCTGCTTTAGTGTGAGACTATTAAGCTTAGCAGCCTCCAGAATTAGGATTTCCATCTTAACAGCAAGTCCACTCTCCTTCATCTGAATTAGGTTTATTTTTCTTAAAATAGCCAGGATGAATAACACAGTCAGAAGAGAAATCATCATTGTATAGTTTGCCACAAGCTGAATCAGGTCTCTTTGTCTTTGGATTGATTTCTCCTACATTCAAACATAAGTATAAATATTTCTTTTCAACAACTCCTCTATGAGGTCCTTTTCTACAGCCTATTTTTAGAATTAAAAATTAAAAAATATTTTATTTTTTAATAAAAGTGTAACCTTGAGAAGCCCATTCACCACGACAACAAGTCCAACTTTCAGGCCAAAGAGCATGAATAGAACCTAACTAATAAGTTCCTGGATGATATCTGCAAGCATATTTAGTAGAAATAGAATCTGCAGTGTAATCATAGTTCTTTCCACAACCCCAATTTCTACAAATCATTTTTGTTCCTTCCTTTACAGTATTTTCCTATTATGATAAAACAATAATACCTTTAAAAAAATGAAATTTCTTAAATTTTAATTTATTTACTTCTTCTATTTCTCTTTGGATTTCTACCTTTCTTTTTGGTACATCCATTGGGAAAGAATGAGATTCTTACCATTTCTAAGGTATCATACTCTCAAATCTGCTTAGATAATATTCTTAAACTTTTTCCATTTCTATGGTATTTCCATAACCAGATGCAAGTAAAACTAATTTGTCATATGCCTTAATTATTATTTTAATTAATCCTTAAATGATTGATTTTTATTGAATAAATTTACTTTTAATATTCTTAAATTGAAATAATATAAGAAAGAAAATAATCCTTCAGTCTTGCTATATAACCAAATTCTACCTTGGTTGTCTCTATCTTATTCAGGTCCTACACCTCTAATGTAAACATCAAAGTTTTCATAGTGTACACCAGGTTTATCATAATTTCCAACAATTTCACAGTTAGGGAAACACTGTTTCATAGATTCACCAAAATTATTAAATTTCTCAATGAAATCAACCTCATCATGCCATGTGGTTGTAGTATGAGTATCACAATGAGTACATCTATTTACATTTAATATAATCTTTCCTTGATTCCAAGATGCATCAGGCACAGGGAGCTATTCTCTTTCTTCAATTTAGTCAGGGCCAATGTCTGATTGCTTTTCATATAAAATAACAAAAATAAACAAATAAAACTTTTTTTATTTTTTTTACTGCTCTGGGTGATACAACAGGAGATTGAGGCTCTGCTTATTAATGAGCAATAGGACCCAAGATTGATTTGTGTTTTTCATTGATTTACTTAAAAATTTACTATGAAGCTTCTGCTTCATGCTTATAAAGAGGTTTTACTTAGAGTAATGAGTATTCAATTAAGTGATTTCCAAATACCTCTTAATTAGCAGCCAGATTGACTGTAATTTCAATACCGTAACTATCTTGTGGACTAATAGGAGAATAAGATAATTCTTATATTTCATATTAAACATTTTAATCCAAGACAAAGTTATCAAAGGCTTTCAAATCAACAAGTTCATTTTTTTCATTGCGATATGTTTGCTTTAGAGAGTGTAATATAAATAATTTTTAATCAGTTTTAGGGTGTCTCTTTGATGTGAAAGACATAGATCTAATTTAATTGTAATTATTAGGGCATATTTCAGAACGAACTATATTATCTTCAGTTTGGTTATTGTAAAGTCCAAACATAACATGCGTATCAGTGTCTCTTTTTTGATACAAGAATACTATTTCATAGCTTTAGAAGTAGTAATACATATCTTTAATAGTCAAAAATCCATTTTTAGTTACTTGCAAATCTTCAAATACCTATTAAACATCGGATTTAGAATCATTTCCTGAAACACTCTTTGTCCAATAATTAAAGAATGAGTTAAAATCAAGCTCTTCTTATCCTTAATTACACATATTTTTAAAGATAATTTCCATTTATGAGAAAATATTTCCCTTGGAAGCTACACTCTATATTTACAAAAAAATGAATATAAATTTTCATAAAAGCAATAAAATATACTTAGAAAAATTTTCTGTGAAGTTCGAGGATGCTAGGATACTAAATATTGGCACCAACATAAGTTCTTTGAAGGAAAATTCCTTTAAATACATATAAATTAGCTTCAGAAATATCTTTCTTGGCTATTTCTAACATATTTAAAAGAGCATTATAAGAATTATAAACTACATTCTATCCAGCTTAGTAATGAAGTAATGGTTGACAATTCAAAATTTTTAACTTCTCCTCATACAATTAATTAGCTAGTTCTTGTCTTTTGTGCATTTCTTCTTCTTAAGCTTTATTATCAACTACATCTTGTTATGAGTTTTATGAAAATATCCTTCTTTAAGGTTATTTTTTATCTGAAGCAGGAGTAGCTTCTTCCATATTGACTTCATCTATAACTCCAGGGACATCAGAATATTCACGTCTAATATTATCAACTTCTTCAGGAAGTAAAACTGTATCTCTGATTGCTATAAGCAGCTTATCATAAATTACACCTCTAAATTTAAATTCATCTTCTTCAGATTATTTTGTTATGTTCATATGAACACAGCCATAGTTTTTTCTGAATTACTACTAAAAATCTGAATATTCAGGATCATCTGTCTTAAATTCATAATATGTTTTAGTTATATTAGCTATCTATAGAATATTTTATTCAGATATTCCAATATCTGCATATCTCAATACTTTCATGAATCTTTTAAACTCAATTATCTATTATTCATTTATTATTCAACATCAATAATAATAAATTAAATAAAAAATAATGAAAAAAGAAATCTTTTAAAAAAGAATAAAATTTCTTGGTCGAGTTTATTTGATAAATGAAGATAAATTTTATTATCATTTCTCCTTGATTGCAAATAATATATTTTTCATTATAATTTTTTACATAAAGAGGAAGTTAAAGTTTAGATTGAATACGTCCAGTTGCTATCAAACTTTACAAGCAAGTAAATGGAAGATTTGATTTGCCAATTTCTTCAATAGGTGGTGATAATTATTGTAAAGTACACATCACCCATTTGAAGTGATAAGATAGCTAACGGAATTGCTATTCAAGGTAAGGATCGCGAGAGAATATAGCACTTAGTTCAGCCTATTCGAACTACTATTTATTCATTGACTTAATAGATTTATTGTCAAGAACAACCATTTAGCTTTAACCTGAGATATGATTCTAAAGGATAGTGATATGAGTTCTTTAAAGAGTAGCAGGAACACTTCTGCGAGAAGCATTATGCAAATCTTAAGTGCCACCCCCAAATTAAGACTATTAAGCTTCTTCTAAAATAGCATGAGGGTTTTTTGGATCCATAGGGTTTAGCTTTTTTTCATTATGTAGACTAACTATTTCACCTTCTGATAAGTTTCTAGTGACAAAATATGCATGAGAGATTTCTCCAACAAATGTTCCTAAAGCTGATTCCGAACCAAAATATATATTTCCATTAGGTCTAGTAATTTCAAAGTTCAATGAAAGCTAGTATCATAAAAGAAAAAGTAAGCCATTAAGGTTGTAAATGTGAAAGCAAAAAAAGAAATAAGAAACTATAAAATTTTAAATTTAAGAGGATTTATATAAGATAATTGTAAAGATTTTCTTTCGATTCTTTGTTTTTTGTTTGGTTGGATTATATTTTTCCAGTGAATTAAAAACTAAAGAGATGGAAAAAAGAAGTAATTATTTTAATAATTGAGAAAAAAAGTTTGATTAAAGATAATGACAAAATAAAAGTAGGTTGAGCACTTTAAAAGAATCTTTATTTAGTGAGTTGATTGTTGATAAACATAAAATTAGTAAAAAAAGCATGTTAGCAGTGTTGTCTGCACGTTAAAGTTTAAAATATTATAATAAAGAAAGATATATTAAAATAGAAGTATATTATTACATTCGTTTCACTTTTGCCATTTAAGTAGAGGGTAATGTTATAAAACATAATTTCATCTTATTCTCTGACAACTTCATAGACTATGCATAAATCATAAGATATATTTGGTTTTACTTTAGTCTAGGAGTACAGGAATTCCTATTCTTGTCCTTATCTGTTTATATTATTTGTTTTTTATGAGTTCATATAACCAATTTATTTAAGTATATTATAAATACCTGAAAGTAACTTTTAGAGTATTTTAAGGTGTTATAGCAATAATTAAATTCTTTTTATGAGTTTAACCTGTCTAAAACATTGTCAAATTCTCCTCTAATTAAATTACAAGTTGTTTTAGAATCAATTTAATTAATTTTTTAAAATCTATCATTTTTATTATTGTTTACTTCTTTTAGGTTCATTTTTTTTCAAAATAAAGTTTAGAGTAATGCTAAATGATTCAAATTAATCAGGGATGCCAGTATCTCTAAATGGAACAATGACCTTTTTAACAAGATAAAAGTTTTTGTTATACATTTATAAAATAATTGTTTTAAAAGAATAAAAAGTTATAAATAATCTTAGAATTACTTGATCTTCAACAGAAGAGAAATCTTTGCTATCAAATATTTAATAAATGAAGTTTTCTTCTTGCTACTCTGAATGAGCCTATTCCTAAAGTCCTGACTAAGAATCCTCTATTTGTTTAAAAAACATAACCTTAATTCGCTTGCTTAATTGAAACTATAAAAAAATATCTAAATAATTGCATACAGTAGCTTTAATTCAACATTTCTTTACTATTTACTTTCTTTAATTATAATTATTTGTTTCTTTATCACTTTTAAAACTTAATTTTAATAAAGCGAAATAGTTTTTCAATTAAATATTGAGAGTTATTGATATTGATCTACTTAGAAGATATTCATTCATTTTATTCATTTTGATATATATATATTTTTTTTTATTAAATGAATGAATAATTTTCTTTAAAATTAATTAAATATATAGCACATTACCTCTTAAATCTACTGATTTTATTTATTTTATAAGCGATCAAGCAAAAAAAAAATATTGTTATTTAGATTTCGAATGTATCTTAGTTAAAGCTATTAAATAATACATGTAAATAACTCAATGCTATTTAAAAATTAATGAACAAAATTTCATTAGTTTAATGTTTTTGATCAAAATATCATGAATAAATTCTTTATTTGAATTATTTGACAATAAATAATAATCAAAAGATAAACGAATTAATATTTCAAACCCTATTTTTGATATTATTTATCCGATACTTGAAATTATTTATATTAATTATATTTTATTAGTGGCTTACATCAATGTATTTCTATTAATTTTGTTTTAGTAAGAAATTTAATTGATATTTACGAACAATTGTTTTATATTTTTTCTCATATTTTATGTTTTTTAAGTTATTATTTTATTTTCTTTACATTTTATGATAATATTGGGTTGTTTTTTTGATAAGGAGGTTTTTGTAAAAAAAACAATATTTTTCTTTAATATTTTTTCAAAATTTTTCATTAATTTTTTTATTAAAGTTTTTCTCGTAAGTCAAAATAACTTTTAAAATTATTTTTTATTTAAAAGAAATATACAAAAGTCAGTATTTTTCGTATGAATTTCATAAAAATCTTTTGATATGAATTTCATAAAAATCTTTTGAGTGAATATTTAAGTATCTTTAAATTGGGTAAAAATACAAATATTAATAAAATTGAAAAATATTAATTAATTAATTAATTTTAATTTTGTGTAACTATTTTCTTTTCTAGAAAAATTAGATCTACTCATAAGAAAATGAAACATTTATCAAGATTTTCATAATTTAATTAATAAAATTATATTCTTTTTTTTGCATACTTATTTGTGAGAAAGAAACAAAAAACTTAAAAATTGATCTTCTTAAAAAATCTTTAATCAATTTTCAGTTTAAATTAGAAACTGAAATAACTAATTGTTGATTAAATGATTAAATAAGGTTATTACAAGATAAATATATTGATAGATGATAATAGATAAATATACTGTTTTTTGTTAGCACTATTCTATAATATTCAAAAAGGAGTAGAAACAAGAAATCAGTTAAATAAGATATCTTTTTATATAGACTGCTTGTATTGATATAGATAGATTTTTATGTTAGAATGTTGATAAGCTAACTAAAGAATATAAGCAAAAATAATTACATTTTAGATAGCATGAACATCTTTTTTGTGTACCTCTAATGTAAATTATAAATATTTTTTCCCCTTATTTTTGTTAATATAATTTTGTATCTTGAAGCTAAACCACAAACCATGTGAGAATAATAACATAAGATTAAAAAATGCTAAATAGTTTGTGATTAGAATCATAATGTTTAAAAAGGTTTAATTGATTAGGATGTATTAATAATGTATAATTATTACATTATTAACCATGGTGTATACAAACTTAATTAGGTATCTTATAAAATTGACAAACAAAAGTAGCGAAACCTTTAAAATTTAATAAACTAAATGAGAACATAAAATGCATTTCAACATTTTTTTAATTGTAAAAATACTTTTTTGTGAAGCAGTAAATGATTTAAAATAGTTCTCATAGAATCTTAGCATTAGAATTAGAGTAAATTATAGGTTTTTGCTCAAACTTTTATTAATTTAAAGATATATTATTAACAACTAATTGACAGACTTGAAACAAATTAATAATGTAAAAATAGCGATTGTTATGTATAATCTGTAAAAAATATAATTTAAAATGAAAGTGAATCTAAAAAGATAAAAAATTTTTAAAAATATATAATTTAACATACTTAAGTAGGAATAAAAGATAATAATAAAAAATAAAAAAAAACTATAAATTCTATAAAGTAACAAGCATGGATATTTGATCAGTTGAAAAAATAATGATCAACTTCTAAGGAATGTGTTGAGAGAAAATTTGAATGGAAGTTAATTTAAAGGGCATACAATTTAAATTTGATCATAATTAATTTAGATTAAAACAAGCTACTGATATTATTATTATGCTAGATAGAATGATTAATTGATTGATATTTTATTTAAAATAATGATTAAAGACCTAATGGAAGATAAAATGACTTTTGAAGCATAATCGATAAATGCTAAAATATGAATAATATAAATATTAGTTTTCAAGTTAATAATAGTAAATTAATTTAGTTATATAAATATATTGCGCTATAGTAGATTTTTACATAAAGAATAATTCAAACTAAAAAGAGTATGAAAATTGATTGATCAATTCGATGTTATTAAGAAAGAAGCTTTTTATTTATTAATAATTTATATAAGTGGAGTAGGAAGGAAGGTAGTTACTAGTAATTGGAATTTTTTTTTGATTAACATGATTAAACAAAGTTATTTATTTACTAAGTAAAGAGCTAGTTATTTTTTTTCTAAAATTTTAGATTAATCTAAAGAGAACATTTTAGATAATAGGCTTTAGATTTGATTTATTTAAATTACTTCTAAATTATCATCAATCAGTTATTTATAAAGCTTACTTATCATTTTAAAGTAAATACAATCGTTTTTAGATTTAAGCGGAATTAAGATTAATTGATTATTAGCATGAAATATAAACATTTTGTGCTTGGTACTGTTGGTTATTACTCGAAAAAATAGATAGAAATATAATATAATCAAAAACGCTTTATTGCTAACCCTTCACTGAGTTTTTTGATGCCATTTAGTACTCTTTAGACATATTAAAGCCTGACACAATTATTATAATCATTGCATTAGATATTGTAATCGATTGTAGTATAAACAATCCTGTAGATATAAAATTTAATTAAATTACAATAAGTGACATCAGAGCAGTTCAGTGTTTCGTTTTACAAATTAATTCCAAAAATCAGCTGATGCATTTCTAAATCTTTAACACTTTTTTAAAATAATTTAAGCGTATCTTTGTTTAATTGAAGGAAAAGTAAATTGTAGTGGTAGTGATTAAAAAAACATGTTTTACTCTTTCCATTGTTATACTTTTTGAAAGCCTCATTTTTTATTCCATTGACTATAAAAGATATTTTATTCGCTACAAAGAGAGGAAGAGAAAATTTGTGAAGGTTTTCTTTAGACAAAATTTTAATTATGTTGTGCATGAACATTCTATTTAGATTATGAAAGCGGGAGACACCTTAATACTTTTATTCTTCTGACTCAAAGTCTTTATACTTTTTATGAAAAATGAATTTATGGATGTAGTTTTCGTAAGGCTACTTCTAGTCAATCAAATCTTCTATCCAATCTTTTAATTAACTGAATTATAACTTGGTTTATCCATTCATAAACAATTCTACTATTTGAAGGTTATCAAGCTCCTCGATACTTATTTTAGCTTGATTCACTCTCAATCCAAAATTCTGATGAGATTGAATTTATAATAATTATTTTTTTATTAATAATTGAGTTTTAGTTTGAATTAATTGTTCATTGTTATTCTTATTTTGGCACTGATTAGAGTTTTTTTGATTTAATGTCTTATGAAATAAACATTTTTAATCATTACTGCCTGAAATGGTGAAACAAGTTTATATATTTTCAGATTTGTTCGCACTTATAAATTCTGGATTTTAGTCATTACTTTTTTGACTTACAATCATATTTTATTATTACATTTCAGACCAAGGATGCTCGAAAGAGTTTTTTGAGAGAAGATGATAAATTTGTTCTTCACGATTTAAGTTTTTTAAATGGAAAAGAAGAGGATTGTTAATAATTTGTTTATATTCAAAATGTTGCTGTCTCAATTCTAAAAGTTCCAGCTCTCTTGCCAAAGAATTAGGAGTTAAGATAGATTTAATATTCAAGTTAGATTACAAAGCAAGTTGGTGCTGCTATTCTTAAATATAATTTGCATAAGGTTGATAGATATATTTATATTTTGCGATTGCCTTCTTATTTTGTTAATTATCAGTAGTATTCTTAACTTTAAGATAATTAACTTACGACTATTCAATTAAATCTTTAGAGTTTAATTCAGAATCTTATTCATATTATTGTAATTGAAATCCCTTCTCACGGACAGTGCTTATAATCGTGATCAAACTTTCTCGGCCACCATGTTGTATGTCATCAAATCTAATGCTCTATTATTTTAAAAAGTGAATTCGAATTCTAGATTTGTATAACTGATTGAATGTTATTATAAAATTTATAAAAGCTAATTAGCATTATATAATTATTATTTAAATTCGATATAATAATAATAATAATAAACAGCCATTGAAACATTATTATTACTCGCAAACTGGCTGTTTTTTTGAGAGTCTATTCGGTCTATTTCTGGCTTTCCTGTAAAAGAATAGTAGTTTTTGTCTGGACGGAGTAGTCTTGTGATTGCATAGAATAGTTTTTATGCCTTCCTTATAATAGAATTCGACTTGTGTTATAAAATTACTCATTCATTTTTAATTGATTTAAATAAGTTAGTTTCCCTTTCTCTTTTTCTCTTTAATTTTAATAATCTTTACTAATTTAAAAATATATGTACTTTTTTCTAAGAATTGTTTGATTTTTACCAAATAATAAGTTAATCAATATTTTTATCAAGCCTCTTAATCATCTCATTTTCACTTTAATGTTACTCTATATTATCTATCTCTATTTGTTATTTATTTACTTTAAAAGTTGATAATGTTTTTGAAAAGTAGTGATTTACTGTTATCCATACTGAGTTTACTTATTACAATATTTTTTTCATTTTTATGCTTCAAATATATATAAGTACACTGATTTTGAATTGATTGATTGTATTTCAATAGTAAATATTTCTAAGCTATCTATAAACGTCTATTAAATAAGGATTCTCACATGTATTTCTGAATTTCTTCAGAAACTCTGATATTAAACTAAAACAAAAAAAAAAACTAAATTGTATTTATTTTTTTTGAAAAATGAAAGATTGAGTTTTATTTTCAAAATATAAGGGTAATTCATTCTTTTTTGTTTAAAAATAAATTAAAATTAGTGTAATCTACTTAATTATAATAAAGTTGAGCACTTTATGTGATTTTTAATAGAAATATTAACTGATATTTTTAACATGAAATATATTCTTGATGTTTTGATGTTGAAAAATAATTTAGTAAATAACTTTTTGAAATAGGTAATTATTCTATAATATTAGATTAAATAATGAAACATATTTCACTAGCACATATAAGGCGTTATAACTTGTTAACCGAAAGCAAATCAAGAACCTGTTCTATATTATTTTAATTTATAGACAGCTAAATAATTTATTTAATTTGTTAATAATTAATATTTTTTATACTGAAAAACCTTTAAAAGGGATTCAGTTTTTAAATTTACCTTAAATTTTTCATTCAACATGAAGGAAAACCTTTAAAATAATGTAAGGGGAAATATGCTACCTGACATTATTTTTTCTAATTTAAAATGTAAAACACACACCAGAAAGTAGTTTTGAGTGAGTGCATTACAAATTTCTATTTCAGAATATTTTTAAAAATGTTATAAAAATAAAGGTGATTCATTTATATTTTGATATTATTATTTTTGAGAATAATTTCTTGAATGATTTTAGAAAACATTTAAAAATATAGTATATATAAGATTAATCAGATATTTTGAAAAAATTGTCTGTTAAGTTTAAAATAAGAAAATACTTAGCGCATCAACCTGCATTAATGAATTTAAGCAAACATTGAGAAGAATATCTATAATTATAACTTTTTATGAGTAAAATAAAAGCTGTAGAGTTTCATACAATTTATTTTTTTCAAAAAAATTTCCATCAATATTGCTTTTTATCTGAGCATTGAATAAGTATTTAAAACAAATGCCCAAAAAATAGTAATAGAATTTTGATTATTGTTAAAATATTCAAAAAACGCGGATCTCTATTTTTAGGATGAAATATTTTTATTATTTCTCAAATTATTATTTGAAAGAAAAATAAAAATTAAATGAACAGGGCAGAAAAATACATATTTATTATTACATCTATTCTGATGAGAATATTTCCTATACCTATTTTTAATTAAAACTAAATACTAACCTTTTGCAATACTAAAAATTCAAAAATGCTTGATTTTTTGACGAAAAATATACTTTTGTGTGAAAATTATTTTTCATTAAATGTTCTTAGTAAAATAAGGACTCAAATAACCCTAACTAAATTTGTTTATAAAACTGTTTTTTGGTCATATTAATTAGAATAGCAAAATTTTTTTATGAAAGATATTTCTTTATATTCACCACAACTTTGATATTAATTTGTAAATTTAATTTAATCCTTTAGAGCTAACTAACGTAGAAGTAAACTAAACAAATTAATGAAGAAAGTAAAAAAAGTAAAAAATACAATTTTGTTTATATTTTACTTAATTTTTATTCTCAAGATCATTTTTTATTTTTGCAATCATGCTAAAGATATTTCTTTCTAAATAAAGTATGATTTGTAAAAAAAAAATCTGTGATGTTATTTCTGAGTTTTTTAATGAAAAAAATGCCCTTTTTAATAGGAAAAAATTTTAATTTTCTAACTAAAAGCATCCCTTTAACTCACTTTTAATTAAGCAAATAAAGAGATTGAACATGTGTTATCAACATAAAATTTGTTATCACTAAATAGGGGTAAAACAAATAATTATTTGTTTTAATGTATAACTATCTTTAAGTATGGAAATATGGTCTTGTAAAATTATGATTTTTAAACTATTTATGCTTTTTCTCTTTATACAAAATATATGATTTAAATTAAGTAATCTTGTTTTTGTTTTTTAAAATTTTAAAATAAACAATATTAAGAAAAGTAATATCTGATCTAATTTAAAATTAGATTACAAACAATTATTACTTATTTCTATTACTTTGTATGAAAGAAAATTCATAGAGTAGTCATAACTTCTCACTTCCATTAGCTGGTTTTAATTTATTTAATTTAACTTTTATTTCAGTTAGTGTTTTCTCTTCCTAGCCAGTAATAGTTTGTTTTTCTTTAATCAACTAAATTAATCAAATTATGGCTATTACTATCTTAAAGTAATTAATTTAAAAAAAGTAAATTTACAATATGTAAAATTAAGTTGTTTTATTTGATAATTTTCTAATTTCGTTAACAAAAATTAAAAGTCTAAGTATGAAAATATAATAGTCTAAAATCATAAAGATACATATATTATGATGTTAACTTTTTTTAGTTTTTAAATTGATATTTATCTCAAAATTTACAAAATGAAATTTAAGAAAGGTAAAAATTAAATAAAACGTAAATTCTTTAAATTCACCAGATCTTTTGGGAGAGATTTACCTTAAAATAAAAATGAATGATTGTAATATGTATATAAATTTATTATTTCACCTTTTTTAAGCTTTTAATTTTAATTGTTTTTGGAATTAAATGGCTGTATCAGTTTAATTAGACAAAAATTCTAATGATCAGAAATTATAATTAAATTAATCATAAAATAATTATTTGTTTGGATTTTAGAGATTTTTAAAAAAGATTTTTTCTGTTTCTTTAGGAGAATCATCTAAATATTATAAATTGAAAAAAAATCAATTAAATTTTCTCTAAAGAATTAACGATGAAAAAAAATATGTATTTGAAAATAAATTATTAATAATTTAAATAGCTTTATTTTGGATACTTTAATTTCTAAAATAATAATTAAAAAAAATGTTTAATATTCATTAAATTAAAATGAGTGATATTCAATACATAATCGACTAAGTTAAAAAAAACATTTGGGTGCTCTTCTTTAGAATAAAAAATTAAGTAGATTGAATAAAATGATGAGTGAATAGCATCAGATAATATAAAATAAATATTTGATGGGGTGTGAGTTATATCTTAAATTATTAGAATTGAACATCAATAATAGAAAGTTAAATTTTATTAAATAAATAATAGTTTATTGAAAAAGAAAAAAAGAATTTTTAATAGAAAAATAGAGGTAACTTTAAGATAGAAAATTAATATAAAAGCAATCGAAGATAAAAGGAAAAATGGATAATAATAAGAAATATACACCTGATGAGGTAAGAGCCTTCACTAAGCCTACTGAAAAGTTTTTATGCCCTCTAAGTGCTAACCACTATAACATACAATTTTTGGATTTCAAGATTAGAGATGTTGAAACTAACAAAGTATTTTTTTAAATTAGCAGAGAACAAGCTGATGAAGAAGATTTAAAAGCTTTAGAACAGTAAGAATTATCACCCGAAGAAGAAATTGAAATGCGTACTGTCAGATATCATTTTGGAAATAACTTCTTTGACATTAAAATGATAGGAACAAGCTTAACATTTTCTGTAGGTAGCAAACCCGTCAAGAATTTTTTAATGATTGAGCGTCACTATTTCAGAGAAAAACTTGTTCAATCTTATGAATTCAAATTTCCTTTCTGTATTCCTCATACAACAAATAATTGGGAATCTATTTATGATGTCCCTTCTCTCTCTGAAAAAGAAAAAGAAGAAATGATTTTGAATCCTTGGGAAACAAAATCAGATTCTTTTTATTTTGTAAATGATGAACTAGTAATGCATAATAAAGCAGAATACAATTATGCACCTCTCGATTCAGATGAAGAATAAAACTATGACGATAATGATGATGATAATTGAAAGAATAAAAAGTAAATCAAAAAAGTAGAAAATAGTAGCAACTAATACAAGAAATATTTTATATAAGTTTAAAGAAAAAAAGTAAAATTATTAATAAAGTCAATAGATAGTTAATAGTGAAATAAGCATGTTTATATTCTTTTTATTTTAATTACAAAATATGATAATTTAAAATAATTATAATGGTATTTTTTCCAAGCGACTTAGTTATTGGTACTCATCTTGTACTCAAATAATAGGCAGTAAAAATAATACATGTATTATAATATAATTAACCAATTTGTTAATTATTTAAAATAACTCAAATATTTTGTTTAGTTTATACCTCTTTGATTTTAAATTCAAATATCTCAAAGAAAATTTAGCATGAAATAACCAAAAGAGAAAAATGAAATTCTTTTCTCAAACTAAAAATATCTTAAAATTATCAAAATTTTAATTATTTTGAAATATAATAGCGTTATTCGAATGGTACTTTTACTTTTTCGATAATCAAACTAATTCTTTCAAATTTTGAAAAAGAACTAACAAATTTTTTAATACTTTTAAGTCCATCCTATTAATTAAAATTTTTATTTCAGTATTCTGATTTCTGATCTTAAATAAAATTTATCAAAATTTTAAACTAATATCGAAAGTTAATAAAGTTTGTTAAATTTATAAGTACTTAAATATTAGCAGCAATCAATTAAAACAAAAAAATAAATTCAATCATTTAAAAATATTTAAAAATTTTATGAATTGATTCTGTTTTTCAGCATTTTTTTTCAAAACTTCTTAATAAAAAGAAAATTTGAAATAAAAATAGATTTTTATTGTAATTTTTTCTATTTTTCTTTAAAAAAATACTCCTATTCAAAATCATGCATGGTAAGCAAATTTATTTAATTTTTTTTTAGTTTGTAAATTTTTATTGAATTTCAAAATATTTTTGATTCAAAAATTTCTAATGAAAATTAATTAAAGATATTTGTTTCTAATAATCCGCCAAAAGTTAACATAAAAAAATTATTAATATGTTTAGTGAAAACGAAAGTCACATAGACTTTGAAAAGGAAGTAGAGGAATTTACAAAATTTAATTATGTTGAAAAGATAGATATAATATCAAACGAAACTGATAAATGTGAGATGATATTTACTACTCTAGAAAAGAATGTTATACATTTAAAATGTTGCACACAAGAAGGAATAGTTGTATGCAAATTTATTACAAAATAACATTCTAAAATTGTTTAATAATCTTTTATTATAAAAAATTAATATCCTTTAGGTATTACCAGATAGCATGCCCTACCTAGAGTAAACTAAATTTGAATCATTTGATATTTTATTATCCTAATATTCGCCATTGTACAATTAAAAATTCAATAATGATTTAATGAGCAAGCTTCAGTAATTAGCTGATAAGCAAGAAGAACAAAAATGAAAATAATAATTAGTAATAAAGCCACATAAATATTTAACTATTAACATCATTAAAATATAATATTCTTATATACAGTTTATAATTTAATAATATTTTTTAAACTTAAATTTTTTCTATTTTGTTTGTTTTTTTTTATTTTTGCTAATAAGAATTTCATCATTAATACTATTAAATGCTATATTTTATCTTTCTAAATTTATAATCATGGCTATCTTACTAAGGTATTGTTTTTATTTTGAATAGCATTTACTTATTTAGAGAGTCTTCTTCTTCCTCCATTTCTATTATCAATATTATAAAAACATTTCAACATTAAATAATTTACCAAAATAAAGTGCTTATGAATCAAAGTAGAAGAAATTTAAATCATACCTTTAATTAGTGATTCTGAGAGCTACCCTTAATCTATCATGTAACGATTAATTATCTTTTTAGCTGTTTTATTTATACAGTAGTGCCTAGCCTTTTTGCCATAAAAGTCAATCAAATATGCCTTAACTGTTTGCTTACTTCTGAGGATATGCTCAATTGAAAGTATATTTTCAGTTTTTGCAGCATAAATCAGAGCAGTTGCCATTTTCTAGTAAAGTAAAAAAATATTATTTTTAATAAATAGGAATAAATAGTTACCTTGTCTTATCTATTTATATCTTAGTTATCCTTTTACAAAACCAATTCAACCAAATCATCTTAGTTTGATTCTGCTGCATATATTAGAGGAGTTTTTCCTTCCTAAATAATTTATTTAAAATATTCTCTTCTATTTTTAAATTTATAAAGTTTACATTATCCACACAATCTAAGCTTTTGGCCTTCCTAATAAAAAATTTAGCTAGTGTGTATGCTTATTCTTTTATTGATAGGAAAATACAATTTTCTCCTTGCTTTATTTTATTATAAAATATGGAATTTAATCGAATCCAAATTGAAAAGTATTACTTTATTATTTTATGTAACTAAAACATTTAGACTATAGTCTTAGCATAATTCCATAGCAGAATCATAATATTAATGTTTTATAGCTAATAGCATTAAATTATTCCCATTTTCATCTACTGAAAGAGGTGAATTACCTCTTTTAATTAGTTCATAGACTAAACCTAACTTATTGTTTTCAACAGCCAAAAACATAATCTTATGATCTAATTTACCATAATACAAAATTTAATATAATTTATACATAAAACATATATTACGTTAAGTAGTATCTGCTAAAGCACCTCCTTTAGAAAATAAATAATTAATAAGATCTATTTAGTTTCTTTGGAATGCATAATCTACACAAGTCTTCTTTTTCTATTTTATGTAAGCAATAAGAATATTATCATAACAAACAAATTTACATCATCAACTATTGTTAAATTAGTTCCTCCTTCCACTAAATCATATATACCTTCTAAATCATTATTTAAAATGCTATAAAATATAGCTGTTCTATTTGCCTATATTATATTTATCTTATTAATTTCTGATTAAAAAATTAAAATTATATTCAGAAAAGTCAATTTTATAACATTAATTTAAAAGAATCTTATTTTTTTATGAAATACTTTTGCTATTCGTCTGCCAATATTTTGTTTATGTAAAGGTAAATTTTTTAATTTAATGATAATTAAAAATTTTACTTCGTCTGTTACATTAGGATCAGCTTTTGCTGTAAGTAAAGTCTTTATCATATCACTTTAAGATAGTTTAGCTGCCATCATTAAGTATGTAACTTTATTAGTAAAAAATCTTACATTTAGATTGATATACTTTTAACTTGTGTCTAGAATCACTCCTAATATATCATTAAAATTCTTTTTGATAGCATGTATAATACTGTTATCACCTTTCCAATCTGTTAAGTTGGGATTTGCTCCAAGCTAAAGAAAATTACGAACAGCTATTTTAATATTTTGAAATGCTTGAGGATAAATTAGAAAATTTATTTTTTATACCTTCAATATTTCCTTGTATTACTGCTTCCATAAGCATAGTCCTACCTTTTTAATTTATAACCTTATCCATATTAGGATCTTCAACAGGTTTTGGATTTTATTTTAGAACATTAGCAGATTGAACTCTAGTAAGAAATTATTTTATTCTTTCTTAATTAGAAGGATGATTTGTTTTTGCAGTTTCTTGGGGTTATTTTAATGATGAATAGTTCTAATTGTTTTAATCAATTTTAAATACTTAAGGCTGAACACTTATAGTTACTTTCTTTTCAACAGATTATTGGCGATGAAAAAAGTTGAAAATATTTTCAACTGATGATTTTGGTGGAGACATTATTTATGATATTGATTTTATATTTACTACTGATTAAGGTCTATTTAATATCATGTTTCTCTTAAAATGATTAACCCAACCTTATATTTTTGATAGATAAAAAGATAATTAAAGAGTTTGTTAATTTTCAAGAGCAAAAAAAGTAATTTCAAATTATGAAAAAGTTTCAAATATTTCATCTTTACTTTATGGAAAATACTCTGTATCTAATGTTTTTATTGAATGAGCGTACTTGCAAGTATCCTTATATCTACATAATCCTGTTTACATAAACTATCTACATAACCTCAATTTCTTTTATTGCTACTTTGAATCCTTTTTAAAAAACAAATAATTAATTATGAAAACTAAAAAAACTTAAAGCAATCGTAATCAAAACACCAAATAATCTAAATTCAGTTTATGATTATTGAATGCTAGTATAAATAAGTAAAGAAAACCTTAATTTAAGTTTCCATTTACAACTATTTCTACATTTCTTTTTATTTTAGCTAGGTTTGATTTGCTTAAATATCTCTCATTTCTTTACCTATGGCTGTAATTTCATTCAGCCTCTTTTCTAAATGCTACATATATACATGTTTTTGGATTATTTTTTTTTGAGGCTTTTTGTTAGCCATACTAGCTTTCAGAAGTTTTTCTTTTTCCTCTTATTTTAAATAGTAGTGGTTCACATCGTTTATAATAGTTCCAACTCTTTTGTGAGTTTTATTTTAAAACATTCTATTTAGTATTTTACTGAATTTTTATATAAAAACAACTCAAAAAAATCTTAATATACCAAATTAATTTCTAAAATGCAAATTAATGTATTAAATTCTTTTTAGAATCCTATATTACTAATAATAAACATTAAATAATTATTGAAACTTTACTGCTAAAATATTAGTTTAAAACTAGAATTTTAGGTTGTATTTATTAATTAAAAACTAATTATTTCATTGAAAAATTAATTAATATTTTTAAGCATGAAAAAATACTTAAATTTACAGTGTTAGAATATCCAATTTTCACAATTAAAGTATTTGCAATAGCTTAAATAATTTTATTAAAAATAAAATTAAAAAATCAGTAAAGAAAATTTGGAAGATTGTGATACATTATATAATTTATAGATTAGTATATATTTATTTTAATAATATAAATAAATTCAATAAATCTATTATGGGAAATATTCACTGGTTTTACTATCAGTACTCTATTTGATACCAGATATGTTGTTTAAAAGACTGGCGAACTTTTTACTACTGTTTCTTAACTAACTTTGGCTTGTCGAGTTTGATTAAAGATTTATAAATGCATTTTATGTCTTAAGCTATTTATTTAGAGTTTATTCTTGATTTTACTATGGCTATTATTATGCTTGTTATTGGTATTATTATTGACTACCATCTGTTTAAAATTTATCAAAATTAGAAACATATTAATTTGAAGGAATCTAAGCCTATCTGTTATTATTGAAGCTATATAGCTATTGATTGTTATTTTTACCATTTGATATGTTTTGGTTTTAGCTAAAAGAAGGAGGTTAGTTTTTATTATAATCAAATGCTTAATTACTCTTAGTATTGATAGGAGAGTTTTCAGAATAGTTATTGTTATTACTAGCTTAATTTTTTTCTTAAAATTTTGAGAAATGACTTAGCTATTATTATTACTAAAATTCCTAAGCAGAATATTCTTGGATTTAACTGTTTTGATTGCTGGTTTACTATCCAATTTAAGGAGTACCATAAGAATTGGTCATATCATTAGCTTAAACTACATTTACTCTAGGAGAAACAAATTGACTATTTTATTAATTTGTATGGTTTTGCTTATTAATAGACTATAGCTGAGCATTCAAGCAATGATTTTCTTCAACTTCTTGAGAACTTTCAGTGTACTTTTCAGTAAGATTGTTTGAAGTCTAATCTTAAGAGGACTAAATTTGTTGAGAGATTCTATTTTATTACTTTTTTTCATAAAAATTATTTTATTCTTACTTACTTGCATACATTTAATTTTTAATATTTTTTATATTCGAGTCTTAGATATCCACTTCAATATCTTCTTCATTTAATTAGTCTTCATCGGATAAGGCTTATTCTTGATTTTATTTAATTAAATTTTAATTCGTCGATTTTTTGACTACATTTTTTTGTTCTTTTGCTTCATCCAATAAAAGGCAAGATGGTGAAAATACAATTTTACTTTATACTTCTAAATGTTTTTCTTATGCAGTCAGCTTTTGATCACTCAAATCATTTGATGATAAAGATTTAGTACTCGATTTATTTAGATTTTCTTATGTCTTTAATTCATTTTTCGAATATGATTAAATGCTCTTTGTTGATTACTTTTCAAAATTTCCAGTATTAACTTATTCAGGTGAATGACTTTTATCTTCATAAGTTTATTTTTAATTATTATTAACTATTTGTTGATGATAGTTATTTCTATTAGGGTCGTAGTTAAAATTTTTTTAATTACTTTTTAGTTGTGTAATTTATTGCTTAGTTGGATCATTATCCAAGTTACTGTTAAGGTTACTCATTTCTTTTAATTTGCTTCCTTCCTAAGATTCAAACTACTGTTAATAGTTATTCTAGATGTTAATATGGTTATTTGAATTAATAGGAGACCTCTATCCTATGTTTTAGAATCTTTCTTAAACTTACAACTCAAAGGAAGAATTAAAGTTAGATGGTGTTAATTCATGATTGATAGATTAATTTATAGGAGTGGAATTATTTAAGTTTTGATTTTGTTAAATACCATTGTTAGCTATTAAAAAGGACTAGCTTTCTTACTTACTATAAACTGACTAACAAATTCTTGGAATTTATTTTTTTTCTTTAATAATATTATTGTTATTAACGGCGTTGTTCATTTAATTGATTTTTAACTCATTTTGAATTATGGATTAGTCTTACTAGTTACTACCTTTCTTTGGATTGTTTTCTAATTGTATGACTGTTGTACTTCTTGGAATGTTATTTCTTGTAACACTTATTTGCTAAATATCTGATGAGGAGTAAGTAGGATTTTTAGCAGTCATATAAATAGAATGAGCTTAAAATTGATTTTAATGATCTATAGCTTATATTGTTTTAGTTTATATTAAAGTGGATGAGAAATTTTTTAAGTCAAGCTATTTCAACTTATACTAAGCAACATTTTCGTTTACAGAATCAAAGATAATTTCTAAATGATATTTTTTATTGGGTACTAGCAAGAAAAGAAGTAATATCACTATTAATAAATGGAAGAATCCAAATTCAATAAAGAAAAATGGAGGTATTAGTACACTTCTATAATTGTATGTGTAATACATTACCCATGCATCAAGAGCTAATGTTGCAATTCCTATCAAAAGACAAAATTGTAAACCTTTTTTAATAGTGTGCTATAGCAACTATGAATTGCTAAATGGTATATAATATATATCTTTTATATGAGAAAAGTTACTTCTGTACATCAGAAATATTTTAAAATTCATTATTATTGCTGCATTTTATAAAACTCTGACAGTTTTGTAGTTTGGTTAGTAGAGATTATAACCTTAGTCTTTAGATAGAGATTTCTTGAATCTATAGGCAAAGAAATACTATGTGATAGTATAAACCAAAAACAGCAAACCTACAAGTAATATTGGTAAAAACTATTCAAGAAGACATATCTTAACTGTAAAAGCAATTAACAAGATAATTTCGATCAAAGAATAAAATGAGAGTAGGACTGATACTAATAAAAGACTTTTTATCTTAAAGATCTTCCTTACTATACAATATATTGTGACACAAAATATATATAGAGAAATGTAAGGTAGATTGTATTCAAGATTGTAAACAAAATCTCTGAGAGGATCATTAGTACTTGTGATTTCTTCACAGTGACCTACACTATTCTAGTCATATATTAATTTATATTTATTAGCACATTATATGCATACATTTAAGTTGTAAGGATCGCATGAAGAGCAGTTGAGATCTGAATCAGAAGCCAAACACCTTAAGCATACCTGCTATTGATATTGTTAGCTTTGTACTCTTACATATTTTTCAGGGCATGTTGATTCACACTTACTCTATTCAGGAAGAAGGATAGAAGATCCTGAGCATGAAGTGCATTTAATGTCTAAACCTGAGCAATTGAGGCATGGAGAAGTGCAGGTATATAATGGTGTTAAATTAATTAAAGATGAAGCTAATTCAACTACTTTACCAGAATTATCTATGTTACATATAGATAATTTAAATTAAGATGACGTTCCACTTTAGAATGGACCATTATTCAATTTATTTTGTATTCCAGTTAATGAAATTATCATATTAGTATTAATTGGGATAGATGATATAGTTAAAAGTTATCTGTAGTTTTAATTAGATTAGTCATTTTATGATTGATTAACTTAAATTGTTTCAGTACTAAGATGTCTTCTTTAATTTATTGGTAAAAATTTTGTAATTAAGATAGAATGAGTTGCTTACTGATAACTACAAATGATGCTTGTGTTTTATGAAATATCCTTTAAGAGTAAGTAGCAACTTATGTTTTAGTTATTTAAACCTATATCAGCTGGAAGATAAATTATTATTGATTAACTTTAGCTTATAGGAATAGGATTGTTTAGATTTAATTTATAAGTTGTTACTTGTCCCACTTTGTAGCTGTCTGGTGCTACTGACATCTATTAGAATACTACAGGATCATAGCCTATTTAGTTTCCTCTTTTTGCAACTTCAGAAAATTATGAAGTTGCCACAAGATAACTTTAGGAATCATAAATCCAAAATAGAAGAGGAGCAGATATTACATTAGAGAAAGGATTTTAAAGGTTAGAAATAGTAAACTAAATCAAGGTATTAGGTGCTATTGGTGACTACATTTATATAGTTACATTGGTATTAATTTGATTGCAACTCAAAGTTACAGGTAAACCCTATATTCCACTGCATAATACACTTGATTAATTATCTGATAAAAGATCAAGAAGATTTATAGTTAAAATATCACCAGAAAGTATCTGAACAGGAGACTAAAGAGTAAAAATGTACATAGTTTTGTCTCCAATCAAGAAAGATTAAGGTTAAACACTGAAAATTTAAAGAGAATTAGGTATACTCATAGTAACGCTTCCTTTACTGCTACTTGTTTAAATTGTATCAACTATACTTTTAGTAGGTGACAAAGTAGTAATATTTAGTTACCCAGTAGGTCTAGTAGATCTCGGATTTATCATACCATTTATGAGAATTGAGACTTCAGAACCTGCAGGTAGGCTTTATAGGGGTTAAAGTTTTATTTCAATAATATTTCCTATGCTCAGAGTGCATGAATTTTAAGAGGAGAATTATCCGCTTGTAAATTAACATGAGAAAGAAGATTAAGTAATTTATTTGAATAGAAAATCATCAATAGGAAAGTAAATGTCTATATAGCTATTTGGTATTAATTAAGAGGTTGTTTTAAAGGTGATAAGGTAGTTATTTTAATTAAAAGTAATCTAATTATTAACACCTTAAAATTTAAGTAGATTGATCTATCCACTCTATGCAATAACATGACTACTATCATCGCTTTAGATATTTTAATATACTTATAGCCAATTAGGGTTACTACTTTTTTGTACTTCTACTTAAATTAAAAAAGGCTGAGTTTCAGCTGTAGAAAAAGGATTTACAACTGTTTTCAAATTGATAGCAATTTGGTTATTATTTTAGATAAAAAAGTTATAAATTCTAACTACTGAATCAGATGGCATCTCGCAAGTTGCTGAAGTTGAAAAATTATCAAATTAAATGAAATTTTGGTAGTTATTACAACTTACTATTCCATTTCCTAACATTGAGCTGATCATATTAGTAGAGAAACTTAATTAACTAGGTAGATTAATGGTGATTCTATTTGAAGCCATACTTTTTACATCTAGAGAGCTTACAAGATTAAGTTAAAAAATGTATGAGCTAACTACCTATACTTATTTTGGTGAAAAACTAAATTTATCAACAGTAAGCTAATTAGTTGTAGTTTAGTACTGGATGGTGTTAAGATCTTGGTAAGCTATATATTGTAACGAGTTATCAGAATATACTATTGTTTAGAAGAATGTAGATGTCTAATAAGCTCCTTAATAGTTTTAAAGTCCATTCAATTTAAAGTAAAATTTTGTATCATCACCAGCTACACTTATGTCTGATTAAATAAGTATTGATTAGTCGTTCTAAATAGAAAGGGTAATTTATCTTCCGTCTAGTGTTTATCCTTAAAGTTAGCCTTTTAATATCAATTTTAAAATGTTCGATTTTTGATATTTATCGAAATAAATGAAAATATTTACTCTAAAAATTAGATATCACAAAATCTGTTGGTAATTTAAAAGAAACTATAAAACTTGGAGAAAAGAATGTTAATGCCTTTAAGTTTACTACTAAACTGGTTGTATTCAATGTATTCTAATTAGAGGAAGCAATTGTTATGGAGCTTGGATTGTTAGCAATAGAAGCGTTTACTGATTTATTATTTTCATATTAAATCACACCACCATTTGCTTAGCCATACAAAGAGATATCAAATCCTACTACAGGTTAAGTAGAAACTGGTGCAAGAACATTTGCAATCTAAATGTTCAAATCAGAAATAGCATTCTAAGGAGCTGTAAGTATACCAGTTATGTTTAGGTAGTTTTGAGCATTGAGATTACATGGTAGGTTGATATTTCCTGATTACTATTTCACATTAAAAATTTTAAAATATAAATTACTTCTACTTTTAAATTACCTATTATAAAACGCAAGAAACTGGATTATTGATAAAATTCATAGAAGCTTTGAGGAGGCTATACTTTGGAAACTTAATTGATATAACTAAATCAGATGGTAGTAGAATTTATGGTGAAATATTTAAATTTAATGTCCCTTAAACATTCGTTTTTTAGCCATTATTAAAATACAGCTAAATTTTATCTTTTAAAAAATTTAATTAAAATCAAAAAGATATTAAATATAATTTACTGCTAGAATTTATGGGTAATATTGAAAGGTCATTCGAATATGATTTACTCTAATATTAATCATATACTTAAATAGGGATCTAATAGGTACCTGAGTATGATGGATTTATAAAATTATTAAACTCTACTTTAGAATTGCCATTGTTAATTACTATGGAAAACTAGATAAGGAAATTAGAACCTATATTTTATGTAAAATATTGTATATCTTACGAATTCTAAGTTATTTTCAAATTAGCGATCGCATTTTAAAACTCTTACGAAAATTAGAATTTCACGTTTAGAGGATATATATTTTGATATGTGCTATTCCAGTTTTAAAAGTTATTAAACTATACATTGAACAGATTAGATTGCCCTACTTAGTTATTTTAAAGAGATGAAGTAATTGATTAACTAAATACTTAGCAGTTTAGACACAAGATAGCTACCAAAACTTGATATTTTTTCATTTAATCTGATTGATTTACAGTAAAATCAAAATCTATTTATTTCTATTTTTTATATTTTTAGTAAATTGTTTATTTGTTATTAATAATTGATTTGCTTAATTAATAAATTAGTATTTAAACCCACAAATTAATTAGAAAATTAATTCATGTATCTTTTGTAGTATCCTAGTTGATACAGTTAATAATTTTAATTATTTTAGTAAAATTAAAAAATTCTCTCAATTTTTTTAATTAAATATTACTTTTAAGGCATAATCAAATAAATTTTTAAAATATCGGCTAGCATTAATCAGCTTTTAATAAATATCTGTCATTGATTTTCAGATAGATTTTATATTTACTTTTAAAATAAAACATTTAAATTATTTGAAAATAGTTTGTTACTTGATTAAAAAAATTTATACAAAATTAAAAATTTTAAAGCTATTTCATGAATATTGACTATCTAAAAATTATTGATATTATCATTTTAAAAATATGTTAAAGGAAAAGTTTTGCAACATAAAAAAAAATAATATTTTTTACCATCAATTAAATGAAGTTAAAATGAATTTTATTCAAAGAAATAAAAATGTAGTTTTATCTAAATGTTATAAAACATAAAGATTGTAGATTTATTAGTTAATATATTATTTTAGTAATTATAAACTGATAAATATATTTGTTAATAGAAATTTCTAAATAATTTGAGATGCTCCTATTTAAAGAAAAACAAATTTAATTAATAAGCAGCATGCTTGTTTGTAGAAATTTGTTTGAATATTTTTTTAAGCTTTAAAAGAAAAACAAATTAATTTAATTATTGTATCTTTTTAACTAAATCAAAAGCCTTAGCTTGGTTAAATTACAACTTAAATCTAAAAGAATTATAGCTAATAAAGCAACAAAATAAAAATAATAGTCAATAGGTTAAATCAATGGTACCTAATCCCTTTTTTTAAAAAGTCATAGTTAAAGTTATTACCTCTTTTGCTAAATCTTTTCGCTCTGCATACTCAAGCACTTTAAGGAGTAATTGAAATAATTTTGAAATTGAAATTTATAATATAATTGTAACAAATAATTGAATTATCAAAAAGAGAACAATGCAGCAAATGGAAAAAAAGTATACAATTTTGATTGGAATGATATTTTCAAGCATCATAAACTAAATGTATTGAATTACTTAAATTTTGAAAAAGTGAAAGCTTTTAATCCTTTTGAGAATCTTAAGAAATAACCTGAAGATGGCACATCTAAAAGTAACATACATAAAATGTCTTAGTAGGAAGCACTTAAAATATTAGCAATAGAAAGCGAAACATAACCTACTTTGAAATAAGTTATGGAGGTAATAATTTTTTTTTTAAAAAAAGGAATTTTGTTATTGTTCAATTTGATTAATAATTTTTAATATTATTAAAATAAATTAGAGGTAGAATAAATAATTTTATATTAACAATATAAATTTTTTTATAAAAATAGCAATATTTATTCTTATACTCTAAAAATAAACCTGAAAATGGAGGATCTGCTTATATTTAAGCTAAAATTTTAAATGCCAAAGATATGCTTGTTGAATAATTAGGAGGAAATTCAGCTGAAATGTAATGGAGAGAAATTAATGGATTTTTAGATGATGAAAATTTAGTTTTTGATAAAAAGCCTGAAGCTTAAAAAGATGTTAAAGATGCATAAAATGAAATTTTAGAAAGTACTTTAGAAGCAGAGCCAGAAAACAAGGAGCTGAATGAAGAAGAAGAACTCAGAAAGTAAGAAGAAAAACTTAAATAAAGTGAATTAAGTGATGAAGAAAGTTCTGATGAAGAAGAAGAATTAAAAGAAAAAGAAGAAAAGAAAGAAGGGGAAGAAGATAAAAAAGATAACCAAGTTAGCAAGGATGCTGATACTTCTCTTGATGGAGAACTTGGTAAATATAGTGAAGAAAATCCTGAAGAACATGAAAATCATGAAAAAGAAGAACATTAAAATGATGATGAAGTTGAAGAGCTTATGAAAGCTATTGAATCTAAAAAGGAATAATCTAAAAAAAAGAAATGAAATAAAGATTAAGATTATTATTTAAACTTACTTGTATATAAAATATTATGTATTTTTTTATTTTAAATTTTATTGTAAAATAAAATTGGGAAAAAAATATTTACTCACCATAGAAAATTATTTCAAATATTATTCAAACCATTTTTTGCTTTTTGTTAGAAATATAAAGAATGGAAATTAAATTATAAAAATATTTGAATAACTATGATACAAAAGTTTTTATTAATTTAAAATGGTTTACTTTTAATAGCTGTCATTCTATTTAAAAAAAATTAATTTAAAAAAAAAACATTTTAAAAAGAAGTTTAAATGTGAAGAAAAGTTTATTTAAGAGACATTTTCACAATAATAGACAAGTGTTTTTTTCTAAAAAGTTCGTCAAATAGACTATTTATTATTTTACATTGAATTTTTGATAGGATTTTGACTGGTTTATATTATAATTAAAATTAATTTTACTCTGTCGTTTCTGATAACAAATAAGTAGGAAAAAAACTAAAAAACATTTAAAGTATAAACATAGCTATTATTTTTAAGTAATTCATAATATTGCTGTTAATTAACATGATGTAAATGCTCTTCGAAATTATATAATAAGAAAAACCATAAACTGATTTAACTTAAATTTTATACAAATATATTTACCCTCTTGATTAGAGGATTTAAGAATGTAAATAAATTTTAGAGTAATATCCTGATTATGTTCCTTTAATAATAGAAAAACATCCAAACTCTAAGTTAGATGATTTTAGAAAACGCAAGTAAGCTTTTATTAAAATAACATTTTGAATAAAAGATTTCAAAATCAGAAATTTTTAAAAAATATTTTAGATTTTGATCTATTTTTTTTCCTAAAATAAAGATTAGTTATTTAAGGCAAAATGGACATTTTAAAGGTGCAATCTGTAATAAGAAATAATATAAAACTAAACGAAAATGAAACTATATCGATTTTTGTTCATAATGGTTATATGGAGTAGTTGAAATTATTAAACTTAGGTAAGCTATTAAATCTTTTAAAATAAAAAGTTTTTAACTTGGGTTTTTAATGCATATCATTGAATAATTTAGAATTTAAATTTTAACCTAAAACAAAAAAATAAAATATTTTTTTATTAAACTAACTAGGTTCTCGCTTATCTGACATATATAGTTCATATTAATAAGATGATGGATTTATTTACATTACATATTGTGAATTTAGCTCTTTTGGTTGAAATAATTTATCCATTTTTTTTGCTTTGATTAAGATTCTATAAAAATATGTTTGTTTCAAAAAAACTAATTTATTACTTAAAGACTTAAATTAATTTATTATTTTAAATTCATAATATTAATAAATAATAATGGTATTATTTTAAAATAATGATAAATTTAACAATAAGTAACATGCATAATATTTTTGTTTATTAATTTAGTAAATATTTATTTTATGAGCTATTAATTGTTATCTAAATTTAACAATCTGATATGCTTTCAAGAAGGCTTGTAAAAGAACTATAGATTTATACAAACAACATTTGATTTTGTAAAAAAAAAAACTTTGAAAAATTAGTAACATTAAAATTGAATTGCAGTCTTAATAAATAAATAATTAAATTTTAGATTCGAGTTCTTTTTATTTTTTGTTGATTGCTTTAAAGTTAAGTTTAAAAAATTCAAATTGAAGAATGATATTAGATGAAAATTGAATAAATGATAAGTGATGATAACTAAATATAAATTGTATATGTAAGAAAAAACAATTAATAATTGAGCAAACTTAGAATTTATTAAATCAAAATTAAATATTCTAGTAGCTTATTGAATATATTTTTGCACTTTTATAAATTTTAAATCAATATCTAAAACAAAAACAAAGCATTTCATTTTCTAAAATTTAAGAAGAAGAATGAGTACTCTATAATTAGGAAAAATCAGTTAACTCTAATGCTACCTCCATTACCTTTATTATGTCCAGCATTTAAGGAGGAGAATTTACGTTATAAAGCATTTTCATCTCTATTACCTTTTAAAGCTAAAATTTTGGATTCAGTTTGAATAGGATCTACTTATTTCTTACCGATTTCAGGGAAAATTGTATCTGGAATAAATTTAATTATTATAGAAACAAAATTTCCTAATATGCCAAATGCAATACAGATCAACCATTGTTCTATAGTAAGGCCATAATAACTGTAGCAATTAAATGCAATACCAGCAAAAGTAACTAGAATAATCTAGAAAAAGATGATGATAAAAATTACAGAGAAGAAAAGTGGATTGCGAGTGATTCCTTTGAAAATGTTGATTTCATCACTTTTTATAAGAATAAATTATTAAGAATTTTATTAAATCTGAAGAAATAAAGAATGGAAAAAAATTTTTTTCTTACTGGATTTTTCTTGAGTTCAAGAAGTTAAATACTTGCATCATAACGAAGACATTAAAAATACAAGTAAAATGACGAGAAGGTACTGAATATTCATCCATAACAAGTTTATACAAATCATCTACTCCATTTATGTCCATCAACCTTCCCTAAACAACTTTTGTGCCTTCACGATTACTATATTTAGTTCTCCAGAATTCTCCAGTTTTATAATAAGGGTTTTTAACATCTCCATTGAATCTATCATCAAAATCATCACTCTTTTCTGGAAGGAATTCAGGTCCAGCAAAGATAAAAATAATCATAATTGTAAGTTAGAAAATAGCTTAACAAATGATATGCTTGAACATTTTTCTAGAAATAATATACTCATCTCTATCATGCGGCTTCATTGTCAATAAATAATCACTTGGAGGTTCAGTTGCTAAGGCTAAGGAGGCAAATGTATCCATAATAAGATTAAGCCTATTTTATTTTAACCATAAATTAATTGAAAACATATAATAAATCAATTCTATTTTACCAAAGCATTTAAATTGGAGCTAAAACTTCTTGCTTGATAACAGCTGCGCCAATTAAAGTGATCGATACTGCAACAATGTTAACTGTAAGTTAGAATTAAAGGAATTTTTTAATACATTCATAAATATTTCTTCCCCAAAGCACTGCTGCTAGAATACTTTTAAAGTTATCGTCCAGAATTACAATATCAGCAGCTTCCTTAGCAACTTCTGTTCCAGCGATACCCATAGCGAAACCAATATCTGCTTTCTTTAAAGCAGGTGCGTCATTTGTACCATCACCTGTGACTGCAACAACATTACCTCTTTCAATGAGACCAGTAACTAGTGCATATTTATCTTCAGGACGAGAACGAGACAAAACATTTAAATGAGGAACAATTTTATCAAAAACGTCTCCATGCAAAATAGTGTCAACTCTCAAATCTACACCATTTTTAGCTGCTGTTTTTTTATCTCTTGCACAATTACAAGTTTCTGTTTTGTGCTTTTTACATACAATACCACCAATTTTTGATATAAAATCAGGACCTAGAAAAAAATATAAATATGATCAATTGAATATTGAAATAAAAATATTATTTTTGAAAATAAATGTGCAATTTACCTTCCATAACTGAATAGGGATTACTATCATCTTCATTTGTAATAATACCACATTCTTTTGCAATAGCTCTAGCTGTATCTTTATTATCACCTGTAACCATTCTAACTTTGATTTATGCTTATTTACCTATTTTTGATGATTGATAATTTTTTTATTAAAGATTGATTTCTTTAAAATAAATATCACTATACATTTTTCAATAGCCCCTGGTACTTCTGGTCTAACTACATCATAAATACCAAAAATAGCCTGTAATGTAAGGTCGCTTGTTTCAATATCAAATACACCCTGCTCATTCTTAGCAGTGATATCAGCATTATCAGGAAGATCTTTGTAGGCACAAACAATTGTTCTTAAAGCTTTATCAGCCATTTATTTGATACTGTCATGCATAATTTATCTAGTTTTTTCAGTGATTGGGAGTACTTAGTCATCTTACTTTTTATGCCACTTTGTACATGAAGCTAAAACTAATTCTGATGCTCCTTTTACGTATAATCTGCGAACCTAACCTCCATCTAAGGACTTTACTTTAACAATAACACTCATTCTTTTTCTTTTTGAGTTGAAGGGGAATTTAGTTTCAATTTAATATGAGTTACGTATTTCTTCATAATTAAATCCTGCTAATTCAAGTAATTTTAAAGCAGCAATTTCTGTTTTTGAGCCTTTTTAAGTTGGACGAATCAAGGCTGCAGAGTTGATAGCAATTTATTCTTTAAAGATTTACACTGAATAATCAGTCATATTATGTTCCTATTTCAAATTAAATGTTGTTTCTCTCTAGAAAGATTTAATCTCATCATTCCACCAATCAGTTAAAGTCATTTCGTTTTTCGTTAAAGTTCCTATTTAATAATTTTTTAAATTAATTCAGGAAAATAATTTTTTTGTTTTAGTTTAAGGAAAGAAATACTTATTTTTCAGATGTAAATTTATAATAAAGAAAAATGAATTACCTGTTTTATCAGAGCAAATACAATTAGCACCTCCCATAGTTTCACAAGCTTGTATTTACTTAACTAGATTTTAATCTTTAAGCATTTTTTTTACTGAAAAGGCTAAAGAAATTGTGACAGAAAGGGGTAAACCTTCAGGAATAGCCACTGCAACAACAGTGATGGCTAAAATTAAGTAATGTAATAAATCTAATATTTCTTTATACTCAAAATCATCTCCTTTGAGAATAGCTTCAATAACAAATCTAATGACTAATACAATATAAATTGTAATTGCAGAGTAAAGACCAAAGTAACCTATATCTCTAGCAATGGCTTCTAATTTTTGCTATAAGGGTGTTGCTCCTAATTCTTGAGTTCTTAGCAAAGCAGAAATTTTACCTGCGCAACTATAGTCACCAACAACTGCAACTACCATTTTGCCTTCACCTTATAAAACCTATTATTTTAAAAAGTTTATTTCTTAATGAGCTGTACTATTTATTTATCACTATCATCTTGCTAAATTGTATTTTATTAATCAAAATTTACTCTAGTTCCAGACATGATAACCACTGAAGGTACTTCATGACGAGAAGAAGTATTTTTTTCACCACTGTTAATGATTTGATTTCTAATTGCAATACAATCTTTCAATACTTATTTCTTAATTGGATCTTTTTATTAAAATTTTGAATAAATAAAAAGAATAAAATATAGATGTAATAAATTGCTACCTGTTTCACCAGTCATAGCTGATTCATCAGTTAAGAGTTCTGAAGCTTCTAATACGATACCATCTGCAGGTATTTCCATACCTTCATTAAGAACAACAACATCACCAACTTAAACTAATGACATATGCATATTCTAAGGCTTACCGTCTCTGATAACAGTAACAATTTTTTATTCATCTGAAACCTCGTTTAGCTTAGCAAATTATCTTTCCTAATTTTAGATAAAATGAATAAGAATTGAAAATATGAATGTATGATTTAGAAGATAAAAATAAAATATACTGATTTAATAATTTAAATAGAATTTAAATGAAAATAATAGGTTATTGTTAATCTTTTATTAAGATTATCAAATTCAATTTAATAGTAATATAAGTTAATGAATGCCTTTTTTCAATCAAAATTAAGTATTAGCCATTATTTCTAATTTATTAATGAATAAACAAAATTAAAAAAAATTACTTTTTAATAGTTGTTAATAGAAGTTACAAAACCTATAATAGATACTGCAACAAAAATAGCAAAACCATCAATCCAGGCTATTGATCTTTTATCATCTGATGCTAAAGCCATTTCTAAGGTCAAAGCAGCGGCTGCGGCTACTAGCAACAGCTTAACAGTAAAATCATCTAGAGCTTCTAAAAATAGTTCAAAAAATGATTTAGGAGGGATTGGTACCTTTTAATTATCCCCAAATGCTTATTTTCTTTGGAGGAAATCTTCAGGATCTTCTTTTAAACCATTTTTTAAATCTGTGTGAAGATACTATGCAAGCACTTCAACTCCTTCTATAGCTTCAAGTAAGTCTACATCCTCTGAAAAGTTTCTATCTTAACAAGCATAAGCGATAGCCATTAGCTTCTCCTTTGAAATTCCAAATTTACCAACGTTTCCCTTGTCTTCAGGGGCCTTCAAGTGGAAGGATTTAATTTCCTCCTCTTCGTCATTGTCTGATCCTTTATCACTTTTGTCATCTTTTTTCTTGGAGCTATTGTTTTTGTTTTATTAATTATCATCATCATCATTGGATTTAATGTTTATATCATGCTTTTATTTTTGACTATTTTGATTTGTTTTTTCTTTATGATTTAGTTCATTATTTTGGTTGTTCATGACATCTTATTAATAGTTATTATTGTTTTCTCCCATTGCTGTTGGATCTTAATTTGATCCCTTGTTATCAATCTCAGACATAAGTGTATTCTCCAGTTCTGTTTTTCAAACTTTAATAGTGCTTAAGCTGATACCTAAATTTGATTCTTTTTATTATTATTGTTTTATTTTTGATAGAATCTCTTTAAATTTTTTATTATTATTTATATGATTCTATTTGTGAAAAATTCTTAAATCAAAAGAGCTTTTTTAACAATTAAGTATATTGTTCGTGTTTTCGAGGTATTATTCATTAATCAAATAGATGTTATTTATTAATGGATGAATGACCTTTGAATTTTTATTATCTGATTTAAATAAAAAAGCAATATTTCATAAACTACCAATGACATTATAATTTCTATTTAGATGATATTAAAGTTATTTTTTAGAAGAATTTAGTTGCATATTCCTAAAAATAAATCACACCCAACTTCTCCTTCGATTTTATTTGTTAAAAAAAAACATTCAGTAACTTAAAACATTTAATGCTGTACCATTTTGTATTGGTATTTTATATTATTAATAAAATGTAATGTGCCAGATTTGTATATAATTTTTTTAGCTTTTCTCCTCGAAAACTAGAAGATAAAATCGTTCAGATAGAGTGTAGTATTTTTAATATTTTATTTCTATAAAAATTAATTATGTTTCATGTGGAAAAAAAAAAATTCACTCAAAAAATTTATTGTTTTTCCATGTTTAATTGTTATTTGTTTATTCTTTTTCTTAAATGATGAATTAGATTAGTGGCCAATTTTTTGAGCCTTTCTCTTCTAAAGCAAACAAATAAAATAATTTAGGTCTAGTATAGTATTTTTAATATAAATTATAAATATTTTATCTGAAAACTATTAATATAAAAAACAAGTATTAATACCCTAATAAGATAAATTAAGTGTAAAATAAATAATAACAAACACACATTATATGATCTGTAAATTATTTTCTAAAGGCATTATTGAAATTAACAATGTGATAATTAATTTGTTAATTTGTTAGCAATATTAAATTTTTAGAAAAGTTTTAGAATTTGAATTGAGAAGAGCTTATATTTTTCATAAATGATAAATGGAGATATATTTACCTAGAAGAATTAGCAGATTTACAAAAAGCTAGCCAAAATAATTAGCATAGTTTCTATAAATATCTTTAAAAATAACAAAACAATAAAGTTCATACATTAAAATATGAATATGTATTTACTTCGGATTTATTTTACTTAGTTTTGTATTTTAGAAAGTTCTTTGATTTGTGGTTTTTCAAATAATTTAAAAAGATATTTAAAGTTAAAGAAATTTAGTTTTTTTATAATTTAAACAAATAATAAAAGATAAAAAATCTATCTTAAAACTAAAAACCAATAATTCTTAGTTGAATATTTTAATAGATACTACTATAATCAAGATTAAGTTTAAATATTTACACATTTTATGTAATTTTACTAAAATTTATCAAGATATTTATCTAGCAAGCAAATATTTTTAACAAAATAAAGTCGAAATCGATATTAAAAATTCAAGAAGGAATATTCTTCAAGTAGAAGGTTAATTTTATAATCTTAATTAATTTTTTGGTTTACTCCCTTTAATATAAACTTAAAAATTTTCAATTAATCACTATAATCTAAAATTAGTAACAAATCATAATTTTTTCAGAATGCAATTAATAAGACAATTGCATAAGTAACCTTACAAATCTTACTCCAATTAATTTAGTGAATAAGGGTTTTCTCTGATTTTATTTAAAAATCTGTCAGGTGTTCGATTTTCTCTAAAATCAAAATAATTAAAAAAATAATCTCACCTTTTGAATTCTTAAAAATCGCTATGGATAGTTAATGTATTTTGTTTCTAAAAGAAAATTTAATATTCTTAATTTTAACATTGTTAATTTTTATTTTTATTGTTTTTAATTTATTTGAATCCACATTTTTTATTATGATTCTATCATAAATTCAAACTTAAAAAAAGTTCTGCACAAATGTTTTTAACTTGTAAAATATCATTCCAAAATAATCTGACCTCTTATTATCTTCTTCCCATGGCTATTTTATTTCATTTTACTATTTTCATGCTTGATAAAAATTTCATCAGTTAGGATTAGAAATATCTATCTATTAGCTTTATTCTCAAACAAAATATTAAATTCTTAGTTTCATGATAAAAATGGTATTAGAATTTTGAGGCACATTGAATTTTTTTGAGTGATTATCAAATAAGAAACTTGTAAAATAGCATGAAATGAAATAAAAGAATCCAATAATTAACTAAAAGTTTGAACAAATAATTTTATAGAATTTAAATTAATATTAATAGTTTTGAAATAAAAAATCAGATAGAGTAATATTTTATGATATTAGTTCAATCTTATGCAGAGTATCTCTTAAAATTTCTTTATGGCTAAAATGAAGAAAATATAATATTATTACAAAAGTTTATGCAAATTATCATTCAAATAAAATATGTATTTTTAAAATTAATTTTTTTGCTTCTTTTATAATTAATTATGCAATTTTAAAAGAAGAAGTAAACATCAAAAAATAGTATGAATATTACGAAAGAAACTCAACTTAGAATTGATCAAAGCATAAATTAATTTATAATAAAAAAACAAATTAAAGAGATCAAAGATGTTTTTTTTATTGGTATTCTATCAAAATAAAACAATTCGAAATTCAACTAAAAGATAAATCTTTAACCCTTTCAACAAGGGGTGCATTTGTAGGTAAACTTTAATATAAAGATTGATTCCTAAAAAATTAAATTTTCAAAAATAATTTTGAAAATATTTTAAAGAAAATTTAATACGCAAAATGTTCGAGAAAAAAAAGTATATTTCTGTGTAAGTAAAAATTAAATTAATTGATTTATATTAGTAGTTATCAAAAAAAAAAGATTAAAAATATTTCAGTTTAGTCAATTCATCAAAAAAATAACAAAAATACTTTAACCATTTAAAATTTCAATTTAAATATATCATTTACATTATTAACTAGTTTATTAAATTAAAAGAAGATATAAATATTCAAACATATTAGTATTTTATTTTAGTCTCAAAAGGCAAGTTACTCTAAAGAGGATTCATATAAATCATAGAAATTTGCTTATGGATTAACATTTAAATATTAACTTTCATATTTGAAGAAAACTATTTCTCTAAAAATAATATCTTGCTACAATTATAAGAATTTCTACTGCATATTAATATATTACTTGGGAATATTTTTTGAATAAATTACCTATTATTATTGTTTTAGCTAACTATAGTCCTTAATTATATTTAGAATTCTTTTGTTTTCGACTTCATAATTGAACTATATTTTTTTTATAGATCTATCGATTTAATAACTTTAAAATAATTTATCTAAAACTTTATCGGGAATTTTTTTATCAAACTCTACACTCATATTCCTATTGTTACTATTTGTATTATCATTAATTTATCTTTTTCCTACAAATGAAATAAATAATTCTTTATTCTAAAAATTTGAGAGTAAGCAATAAATATATTCTGAAAAATATTAATATTCTATAGGCTAATTATTAAGGAGAAATACTACTTCAGAAATTTAGTTTGATTTTAATAGTTATTATCTATTTAAGTTATTATATCTTTTTAAGTCCTCTTATGATTCTATTTAAATAAACTATTCATTAACTAATATGGGATATAAATAGTATAGATATTTTTCATATAGATTGATTATAGAGTAAATTAAAGCTGATGTTATTATTAATATTAGAAAATGGGCGCTGATTTGTTAAGAAATAGTATCATAGTTTATCATTAAGCAAATTAATAAAAAGAAAATTTAAATTAATTTGTATGCTAATTGAAAATTTAAAACTCTAAAGGAGACATAATTTTTAATATTAAATTCACCAATATTTCTAAGTTCAACTCCTCCATTGAGTAAAGTATTTATAAAGATAAATAAATACACAAAAATAATCATATCTGAATAAATCTATGTAGATTTATTTAAATGTTGATAAGTGATCAAAATAGATATCAGTATATTTACTGATAAAAAAATTTATAAAAAATTAGAAGTATCTATACAGGTAAATATCATTCCAAAATAAGCAAACAAAGAGATATATTCTGGGATCATTTTAGCATAATTTATATTACTATGATCCATAATTTTTTTTGACCAAACATTATTTACATACAAAAAAAGTAAGAATAAGCAAGGCATAGCTAACATAATATTCACTTCATTATCTGACATCATTAACCACACGATTATAAATATTAATGAAGGAATCATAGATATATTCATCATTTCAGAAATAGGAATATCTACTGCATAATCATCATCTTCATCATCATGAATATTATTATTTTGTTAGAAATATAAACCAAAAATTTCTTCAAAGGAAAACAATACCACTACAAAGATACCAACCATCTAGAATAAATTAGGCAAAGCAACAACAAAGATAAATAGTATTCTTATTATTTTATCTAAACAAAACAAACCAATGAAGACATATTAATAACTTGTTCCCACCATGTTTGTGAAAAAGAAATAAATCTGTATGTATTAGATATATTTGAAACACAAAAATGAAATTGTCTTATTTAAGTTCAGTTCCATTTCTTTTTTTCTCTTCTATCTTTTTTCTTGCTTCTTACTTTTTTTTTTCTTTAATTTTTATTAAATTTTAATTTTAAGGCTTCTTACTAAATGAGTAAATAGAAATCTGTAATTGGGATCATTTTATTTGATAAAAGATTTAAATTTATAATATTATTTATTTTTTAAGATAATGGTTTAATTAAATTTCTTTCTTCAAATATGATTTTTCGAAAAATTTTTTACTTCTGAAATATCAAATTAATCTGTACTAACAAATATGAGTAAAAAGATAAGTTTGGAAAAAAAAAGTAAATACAATATATATATATGTATAGTACCCTAGGGTACTGCCTTTTTCAAGGCTATACACTGAAGTTTTAGATATTACAATATAAATATTAAAGAAAAATTAAATTTTATTCCTTGGATAAAATCAAAAATAATCAGTTAATGATCTATAAATTCAGTAAAAAATAAATAATAAAAATACAATAAATATAAAAGGATTCTTTTTATTATCTGGAGTGAAATGAAAATGATTTAAAAAAATTATCTTATGAGAAAACTAAAATAGGCTGGAAATAAAGTAATTGGTAATATTTTTGGTTAGTTCATCAAGAGAGAAGAAAAAAAAACAATCAATATTTAAGAATATAAAAATTTAACTTGATTCTTGATTATGGAAAGCGTAATAAAAATAATACAAACATTCAAAGAAAAGAAAGAAGAAGAATAAGATTAGATTACAAAAATAAAATTGAAATTTGATTAAGTAAAAAGGAGAGAGGTATGCTTAATTTAGGCAAAATTATAAGTTTATTCTAACATAAGGTTATGAGAGGTTTAGCAATATTTTGATAGAAAATTGCTGTAAAATGATGAAAATTGAGTCAATAAATAAAATATTTATGATCTTGTAAAAAACTTTATTCAAAATGATAGAATTTGAACCGTATAATTTAGATTGTTTTATTGGATTATTTTGGTTGATATTTATTTATTAAACAATTTAATCAAAAAACTTTTTAAGTGAAAGAAAAAGATAGGTTTAAAACATTGATTTCATCAATAATAAAAGAAGGAATAAACAACCTTTATTGCATTGGCTAATTAATAATTAAACAAAATAACTTAGACAAATAATATTAATTATGAGTACGTTTGATGATAAAAATACTCACCTTTCAAATTCAGATTTGAATCAGAATTAAGATATACTAGAAAAAACATCCGAAACAAGTAGCTTAAACAATCTGGATTTGCAATTCCTTGTATCTTTTTCATATTCATTGAGCTATCAAAACATTTTTTAATTTTTATAAAGCCAAGTCATATCCACTAAATCCTTTTAGAATAAAATAGACCTGCTATTTAGGCTGAAAAGCTTGATGAATATTTTAAAAATTTGACTTTTTTTGAGAAGTTACGCTAAGATGGAGGCTATTAGATTAATGATTTGTTACTTCATGAAGTAATTTTAATTTCTGAATTTAGTGATCAAATATTACTATTTTTTTAAATAATTTGATATTTTAACATCATAACATCTACATCTATTCAAGCTATAAGTTTAATAAATGCCTACTTAAAATTATGCATTTGTATAATCAGAAATAGCTAAATCATATTGGTCCTTCTGTAAATTAGGAAAGACCTAAATAAATGTAGAAAAGAGAATTATTATTAATTCTAAAACATAAAATCTTTAATAGCAAATTTATATTTACGAATTGCATTTGATCTTATATTAATTTAATATTTATTTTGTAGTAACTTTAAAATAACTATTTGAATAGGTTTGGAGAAATGTTGAGTTCACTAAGTTAGAAGCAAATACAATAATATTTAAAGAAAAAGAGCCTTCAAATAACAAAATGTTTATCATACTAAAAGGTAAAGTAGGTATTAATATTAAGCCTCTTTAAGAAGAATTATTTACTTAAGGAAATGAAAAAAATGAGTAGTAGCCTAATTCAAAATAATAAAAAAATAACTCAAAAACCAAAGAGAGTAACGAAAATTAAAACTCATTGTAAAATACAGAAAGAAATGATCTTTAAAGTAAAAATTAATCTTATTCAAACAATCAATGCTTTATTTAATAATACATTTAAATAAATGAAGCTTCAACACCTTAAAAGCAAGGCTAATCTGTATTTAAATTAGATTAGTAGAGATTAGATGATGATGATGAAAATAATTAACAAGAATAAAGTGACAGCGAAAGTGAATAAGAAACAGTATAATCAGAATAATAAGAGAATAATCCCTTCCCATTGCTAGGTAGAAAAGTAGCTGAATTAGACTCTGGTAAAGCTTTCGGAGAATAAGCGCTTTTTAAAGAAGGAGGTTTTAGGAATGCAAGTGTTTATACATTAGAGTAGACTTGCTTTTTAGTGGTATGGAGAGATAAATTTTTAGGAGTACTTTCTGTTTTAGAATAAATAAAGTAAGATAAAATACAAAGGATAGGAAGAGTTCTTCCTTTTTTTGATGATATAGTGAGCTCTTAATTGAAAGATAGATTAGTTTATTTATTTGAAGATGTTAATTTCTCAAAGGGTACTATTCTAACCTAAGAAAACATAAAAGGATCTTATGTAAGTTATTTTTCTCTCTCTTTTTGTTAAATCTAATTTAGATAAAATTCTACATCACAAACAATCTAATTTCTTATTTTGGGATCTTTTAATTTTGTAGGTTATTGACCAGTAATTATTACATTAGAAAAAATAACTAAAATAAACATTTTGAGATAAATAAGTTTAATAATCTAAAATCAATTTAAATCGTAACTCATCCAATTTTTGTTAAATTTATTTTCATTTTTCAATTACGATTATCATATCTATTTTTTTATTAAAAATTAGATATATGTTTTAAGAAGTGGTAGAGTTGCACTGGAAAAAAGCATTACTTTAGAAGAGTATAAGGTAAAAGAAAGTCAAGAAGTCAAAAGATAAACTTTTTAACATAGATTTAGTGAGTTTACAACAGCAGAGCTTATAGGAGATGAAGTTTTAGAGGAGAAATCAAAAATATACTTTCATAAAAAAAACTTAAGACCATCTGAATACATGTTTACATCTATTGTTTTGTCAAGTGAGGCTTAATTTTTAAGGCTTGATAAAAAGAAAGTAATTGATGGGTTTCCAAAATATATTGTTGAATAATTAAGAGAAAATATGATTGCTAAAAAGAAGATGCGTTAAAAAATAATTGAAGACTATGTTCAAAGAATTTAACCTAATTTTGTTGAATACTAAAAAAAAGATATTAGTATGAAAAAAACACTTGTCAAGAAATTTAAAATCTCAAATAATATAGTAGGACATCTTTTAGGTGAAAATACACCATTATCGTAGAGCTCAAGTCCTTCAAAAAAAGTTTAATTTTAAAATATTGTGAGAAATAGTATTCTTCCTCTTACCAAAAATCAATAAAATTATTCTTTAGAAGCCAATAAAACTCTCATATAAGATTTGTAAGTTATCAAATTGAAAAGACAAAAGAGTAATTCAACGAAAAAGGATGGAGATACTCCAATAAATATTGATAGCTAAAAGAACTATATGCAACTAATAAATTAAAATAGCTATACTGATATAAAAAAAGGATTAAACTTAACAAACAAACAATCTCCCTTATCAATATAAACAAGCTCTAGCTTTTCTAATCATTTCACTGGAAGATAATAGAATAGCTCCAATTAAAAAGAAGATATTAACAATATGAATAATATACATGAAAGTTTAACTTCTAGATCTTAGTTTTCAAAATGCAAAACTGCTAATAGCTAATAAAATTCTTTGACAGATCATGATGGATTATCAGAAGGTTAAAACTATATACTTCCTAAAGGCTATAACAGTATTTCTAATTTAAATAATTATTCTTCTAAAAATAGCAATAACAATTATAATAATCAAAGTGGAAGTATAAATGATCTTTAATTAATTTAGCAAGAGTATTTCTCAAGTTAAAAAAAATCATCTAAATTAAGGTTATCTTAAAGCATTCCTTCACTTGTTAATGTAAATAAAATTGCTAACTCTGAATAAAAGCCAAATCCAAATTTCTTTTACAATCATGCTGAGAATCTTAAATCGTAAGTTAACTGCCAAATTTAATTTAAATTAATTGTTAAATTTATACAAAAGATAATAAAAGAAGGAAAGATTGGAATTAAAGAAATTAGAAAATGAATAAAAAAAGAATTTACAGAATTCTCAAAGGAAGTCAGCTCAGTATCCTTAACCTGAAAAACAAAAAATAGAACCTCTATCTGAAGAATAAAATATAAAAATATAAAAATTTAAACAAAAACATATTAGTTAATTCTAGAAAAAAATAGACTGTGAAATTATGAAAAAGGAGATTATTTATCAGCATATGGTTAGCCTAAAAGAATAAAGCTAAATCAATCCTTTCGATGATGAGAATTCTAAAAGATAAAAGCAAATCTAAAAAGAAATTATGGGAATCATTTAGAGGGCCTATAAATAAGCTTAAGAAAACATATCTTAGACTAAGTAAAAAACAAATTCTAACAAATAAAAGTAAATTTATTTATTGATTTAAGAAAATATATTCAAAATTACATTTTAAATAAAGCAAAATTGAAGAGAGTAAACTTTAATCATTGAAACCTATCCTAGAAACTAAACATGAAGAACTGACTTCAAAGCAATATATTAACATTAATAACCAAAATTCGACACTAGAATCTGTAAGTTTGAGCGAGCTTAGCAATAATCAAAGTAATGAGACAGTAACTTAAACAACCAAATTAACTATAAAACCTGATAGCAAAAAGAATGTTAAATTTTTAACAGATGTTTCTATTTCATCTTCTACTCATTAAGGATTAACATCTAGAAGTAAAACTAGTTTAAAACAAGAATCAATATCTTTACTTAATGAAGAAGGGGATACAACAAATATTATATAGCATAGTAGTAGCAGTGAAGAAGAAGGAGATTCAATCTAGAAAAAAATATCTGCCCTTTAAGGCAAGGATAAGAAAAAATTCTACATGCTTTAAGAAACTTGGGATTTTGGTATTGAGAATCTAAAAATGAAAGAACTTGATTTAAGAAACGATTTACAAAGAAAGGGCATTATCCATAAACTTCCATTAGAGTAAACAAATAAAGATGTATTTGAAAAGCTAGATCAACATTAATTAAATATTTTTAAAAAATATTTGAAAAAAAAGAATAAGTAATTACAAAAAGAAAAAAAGCAAATAGGTAGCCTATTTAGAATGATATAACCTGAAATAAAGGTTTAAGATTCTACTAATTCATGTGAAGTTAAATCAAAGTTAAATCTAGATCTACAAATTGTTTAAAATGAAGGCTAAAGTAATAATACTCAATAAATATCTATAACAGAGAGAAGTATAAATGAAAATACTGGTAATTAGAGTATGGATTTAATGTAAAATTAACAATAAAAAATTCAGAGTCTCACACATTTATCAAAATCTGTTGTAGGTTCAAATAATCTAAGTGAAAATATTATAACATAATAAATAAAACCTAGTTAAGATGTTTAGCAAAAACTAAAACAACAAAATCAAGTAAGTTATTCTAATGTTTAACTTTCTTTGCCCTATATTTCTCCTTCTAAAAAGATTTCATAAAAACATATATTACCTCTTAACTTAGTAGGAGAAATCTATAATAATAATTATGAAGGCTCTAAAAAAGTTAAAACTGAAGGTGATCTAGAATAAGAATTCACAAACCATCTATCATAAAAAGCAAAAAATAACAAATAAATCTATTCCCCCGAAAAAAACTTATCATCAAGTTTACTTTTAGAATTAAGCCCTCTATAAAATAGATTCTAAGGGAGCTAAAGCTCAACAAATTTAAACTAATATACCAACAATAATTAAAGATAATTCATAGCAGTAAATACTGATAGACTAAGCAAAGAATAAAAATCTACCTCTTTGATAAATTAACAACTTCCTCATATTGTTTATGGCCACATAAATTAATATAAAAATAAACCAAGCTAAGACTCTTAAATTCTATCAAATAGAAGCAAATAAATTAAATAAATTTAATAACTTGAATTCACCAAAAAAGAATTACAAAAAATATCTTCTGTATCAAACATGGTTACTCCAAACAGAAATAAAAATGAAATTCAGAAAGAATAATTTTTTTTATCTCCTCAAAGTGCTAAATTACTCTAAAAATTTTGAATAAATTAAATTTACTTTGTTAAATAGAGTTCAAAATGATAAAACATTTTGAGTTTATTTTTGCATACTTTTTCTAAATATAAAATATTTTGTATCATTTAATTCTAATATTTTACAAAATATCAAAAATAATTATAGTAAGGCCAACCTTCCTAAATACAATATATTTGTTTGTATTCTATACGTCTTTGGAAAAAAAAAACTACAATATAATTTAAAAATAATAATTAAATTCAAGTTTAAAAAGCTAATAAAAACTATTTCAAAATGTTTTTCTAAATAAAATAATATTTAGAATTTATTTGAAAAAATAAACTATTTTGTGGCATCTAAATTTTAATATTTTACAAAGTATCAAACTACTAGATTCTAATGTACTCAATCTACATGTTTTAAGAAGAAGAAAAAATTATTCAATTAAAGTTTTTAGACTAAAATAAAATAATTAATTTAGAAATGTTTTTTTTAAAATAAATTATAAAAAAAGATTAGAAATAATTTAAGTTCTTTTTGATTATAAAAAAGTTAAAAATAAAGAATATTTTTTATGTAATTTAAGAATTGAAAATTAGAATGCAAGCTAAATAAATAAATATTTACAAAAGATTTAGTTGATAGTTTATTTTTAATATTTATCAAATAGATTTTATTCTTTTTTTATTTGGATTTTTAGCGCAAAAACAAACAATTTAGATTGTTAACTCTAACAAAAATTTTGAGTAAAAATAGAAAGTAGAAGAAAGAATAATAACAAATTTGATTATTAATATTTTTAAGCTAAAATTTAGATTTTAAGAAAAAATATTTAAGAACTTTAAAAGTTACATCTTTGAAAACCCATAAGCTAGCTTAATTCAAATTTAAATAGACTAACATACTTTGTATTTAATATAAAAATTAGAAATGGATAGTTAGGAAAACTCAAATTATTATTATTAAGACCATTCTAGCAAAGTTAGGGAGGTTCCTTATGATCCTAAATAGAAGGCTAAAAAATTAGGATTAAAATCAGATCGTTTTAGAGAGTCTCGTATGGGATAAAGTGCTTCAGAAGTAATTTACGATGCTAAATAAAGAGATAGGACATACACAAAGCCAGAGCAATGGGGAAAGAGTGGTTATTATAAGACAAACTGGTGCTAGCTTTTGCTAGAAAACTGTCCTGATGAAATAGATAGAATAGATTATTAAACAACAACTCCTGAATATTTTGTTTAAAATTACGAGTCTAAAAATAAACCTTGCATTTTTAAAAATTCAGCAGGAAATTTTAACATTGAAAAGTATTGGACATTTTAACAAATTTATAATCGCTATAAAGACATATCATTTAAAGTTGGTGAAGATGATAAAGGAAAGAAAATACGTATTAAATTAAAATATTTCTTTGAGTATTTAGTTTACAATACTGATGATTCTCCCCTGTATATGTTTGAATCTGCTATTGAAGATATTAAAGAAGCACGTAAAATGATTGAAAAATATGAAGTTCCAAAATACTTCAGAGAAGATCTCTTTTAATATATTGGGGAGCGCAAACGTCCTCCTTACAGATGGTTTTTAATTGGACCAGAAAGATCTGGTACTACTGTTCATATAGACCCTTTACAAACATCTGCTTGGAATACTTCTTTACAAGGATATAAAAGATGGGTATTATTTGATCCTAATGTACCAAAATCAGTAGTCAAAGCTAAAAAATTTGTTCCAACTGGAGAAGATGATGATGCTATTTAATATTTCTCTAAAATGCTTCCTAAACTAGTTGAAGAAGAAGGAAGAGAAAATTTAGGTATAATTTTTTGAATTCAAAATTTAGATGTCTCAACAATAAAGAGGTTCTAACAAACTAAAGAAAATATGATTAAAAAAATAATTTTTTCAACAAAATATGAAGGCACATATTCGTATTCATACATTTTTAGAATATTTTTACATGCTGAAGTAGAATTTACATTTGTTATAGTAAACTACTTTTTTAACAAAATAAGCAATCAAAACTCTATGAGAGCGGATAGTTTGCTGCATAAACATCAATAAGACAACATCAATAAATTATTCATTCTTCTTAATCACCAATCAATCAACCAAACCATTCAATCTAATCTGATGTTTGATTTGCATTCATTTTCTGAATTTTAAAATTAAATATAAAATTTTTATATTAATTAAATAGGAAAGCATGGCAAAAAATCTATTGTTTTTTCATTTTATTTTTAATTGAATTATATTTAAACTTTTTTAATTTTCATGATTTTTCTTAGCAGAAGGAGAACCAAACAAGATTTTGCAAATATTTTAAGTCTTTTCATTCTAAAATATTGTAAATATTATAAAGGTATTATTGAATTTATTTAAGGACCAGGTGAAACTGTTTTCGTTCCTGGTGGATGGTGGCATGCTGTTATAAATGTAACTGATACAGTTGCAGTAACATAAAATTATATGAATAGTGTTAACATTCCTTGGGTTTGGCCAAGTTTTAGAAAGGAAAGAAAGAAACTTGCCTGCTATGCTCTCAAAAAATATTCAAAAAAAATTCCTTAAATCTTTAAAAGATTAGAAGAAATAAACGAAAAAGATGGTTTCATCATGCATGATAAAAAACAAAATTTAAAAAAGAAAATGTATTTGGAGGATGAAATAAGAGCTAAGCAAGAAAAAAGAGAATTATTTAACATAGCAACAGAAAAACCTAGATATTTAAGTAGTGATTAAACATCTGATTCTTCTAGTTCTTCTTCTTCAAGTTCCTATTCTTCCTCTTCAGACTCATAAAGTGATTCTCGCTCACGTTCTCGCTCTCGTTCTCATTCCAGAAAAAATAGAAATAAAAGTAGAAAGAGAAATGCAAGCAGTAAACACCAAAGAAATAATAGTCACTCATCTACTACTTCTAGATGATAAAAATATATAGCTAGTTTAAATAAAATATATTTGTTTTACATAAATTAAATTCACATTAGTTATCAAAATTAAAATTTGTAGTTGCTTCATAATTTTCTTTCTTTTTTATGGTTTGTAGTAAAAATATTATTTATGTTCGCTTCATTAAAAATAAGTTAAATTTTTAAAAAATTTTGATTTGAATTAGGGTTTCAACAAAATAATTCGAATAGAAATAGAAGGCGTCTATTAATCACTGGGTTAAAAGATTTATATTTCAAACTTAATTTAAAAAAATAATGGTTTAGGTTATTTATTTTAATCCTGATTTAAAAAAATTTTTTTTTCAGATTTCAGTTTAAATTAAAAATTATTCTCATGAAAGGAAATCTATCCAATGATTAAGATTTGAAATGGTTGTTTAAGCAGAGATTCATTTTTAATTGATTGGAATAAAATGATATGAATCTGCTGCTGGAGAGGTTAGTTAGGGTGATGCTCTTGAACAAGTGAATACCGAAAAATGATACAAATTTTTTTCCTTTAATATTTATGAATGTAATACAAATGAATTCTCTTTATATATAAATGTATGTATGTAGGTAGGTAGGTTGATAGGTATGATAATAAATGATAATTAAATTTGATTTATTTTTTAACTTAGAGTTTTTCTTATTAATAAAGTGAGTGCATTAAAAAATAAAATTTTTCAAAAAAAAAACTTAAGTAATTTAATAAAGAAAATTAAGTAAGAAGAAAGAAGAAAAATTAAATTAATAAAAAGAAACAAATAAATATGTCAGGTACTTTAAAATAATTTTTTAGCTTTTTTGTTTACTTGGCACCACTAAATAAAGCGAGGTGCTAAAAGAATGATTGAAAGCAAAATAAAATAGACTTGCTTATCAAGCAAAATTAAAAACACAATAGTTTGACTTTCATTTAAATTAATTTGCATTATAAAATAGAGGACTCATAATATTCTGATCTTCCAGGTGGTTGGATTAGCTGGTTTTGTGCTCTTGAGGATCACTAATTTTTATGTGAAGTTGATGATGATTACATCAGAGATAACTTTAACCTTTATGGAATTAAGCAAAAGTTCAATCACTACAAGTAAAAGGATATAAATTGATAGATTTGTTTAATTTTTTTTGATAAGATTATTGATTTATTTAACCAACTTCTCTATTTTTTCAAATAAAATTATTAGTCACTTTAAGCTCGAAAACAACCAAATATTTATTTTAAAGCTTTTATTAGAAATTAAATATTTTATGAAAAGTGTTATTTATTAATTATTTTATTTAATAGCGATACTATTGAAATGATTTTATCCAGTGAAAGTCCTGATGATGACGATCTCGAAGATGAAAGGTAAATAAAATAAATTTGAATAATTTAAAAGCAAAAACCAAATTATGACCAAAAAACAAAAAAACAGAGATATGCTGAAACTTATTAAAATAACTCATAGCTAATTTATTAGCTTAAGTATATAATAAAGCTATAAAATAGTTGTTTATTAGGTTAATTTCTTCAAAAGAACTGTTAAGATTGCAAGCATTTCATCAAAATAATTATAAATGATATAAAATAAATGTAAATTCAATTATCATTTTATTAAATAGATTTTTAGAAATCTACTAAGAAGCTACTGATGTATATGGTTTAATTCATGCTCGTTTCATTACATCTCCTAAAGGTATTTTGAAAATTATTTTATTTTAACAAACAAGCAACTAAATAAAAAGTGAAATATCAAGTTTAACAAAAGATTTAATTTATTTAGCTGCATTCTAAAATAAAAAATTTGAACTTTATTCAAATTATTTGGGAAAGATAAATTACATATAATAATCATCATTATAATTTGCTATTTATTCTACTCCTTTGAATTTTAAATATTCAAAAAGATAATCAATTTCTAACTTTTCTTTTATTTACAGGTTTAGCTTTGATGAGAGAAAAATTCTTATTAGGCCGTTTCGGTGTTTGTCCCAGAGTACTTTGTGAAAGACAAAATGTCTTACCTGTTGGTATGAGTGAAGAACTTAGAACATCAAGAGTTAAAGTAATTACATAAATTTAAATGAATCTATATTATTGCAAATGATTAAATTAGTGTATTTATATTGATGTAATATTAAAAGGTTTATTGCCCTCGTTGTGAAGATGTATATATTCCTAAGAAAAAATGTCCTGATATCGATGGATGCTACTTTGGTGTTTCTTTCCCTCAAATTCTTCTTATGGTAAATAAATAAATATAATTGAATGATTAAAATTAAAATAATTTTTGATATATATAGACATACCCTGATTTAGTACCATCCAGAAACCAATCCACTTATATTCCTAGAATTTATGGTTTCAGAATATACAAGAAAAAAGGATCTAAGTTCCTTGAAGAAGAAAGTCCTTTGGTAGAAGTAACTCATTATAGTGAAGAACTTTTAAGACAAATAAGAGGAAAAGTTGATAAAAAAAATGAAGAAAAGAAAGCATTAACTAACTCATCAGCTGCTTAGAATTACGGAAATAACTAGAATAATAACAACAACCAAATGAATAACTGATTATGATAATTAAACTAATTTTTTTTCTTAAACTAAAAATTAAAAATCCTTCTTAATAAAGTTACAATTTCTCAATAATCTTATCATGATATTATTATAGATTTATATCACGAATATTATAAATATATAAACACTATTCTGTTCTATTCTGCTTCGTTCATTCGTTTCAAATACCAACCAGAATGTGCAACTGAATCAGCTAATCAATTCTAGCTAAAGTTTCTGTTTTTAAGTATTATAAATCCCTCTTTTTTAGTAATTGATACATGTACTTCACTCTTTTGCTTGTTAGTATTAATCTATTGCATTTCTTTAGCTAATTTGGCAACTCATGATTTCACTATAATCATAGAATTAAATCAATTTTTATTTTCCACTCACTTTAAATACATCTTACTTTCTTTTTACAACTATTTTCTCAGAATATTTAGATATTTTAAAAATGCACTATTTTTTTGATAATATTAATTAATTTATTTTATTTTTATTTATGTCTTTATTGTAAAAAAAGAAAGCATATGAATGATTAAATATATGCTAATTGTTTTATTCAAGATTTCTAAATGAATTTAAATTTTATAGAAATTCTTATAATTTTAAATCAATATTATTTGGAGGTAATTAATATTTGATTTACTAAACATAATATTTTAGAAGCTGGTTCACTTAAATTTTAAACAAAGCTGCTATTATTGATTCTCATCTATAAATATTAAACTTTGATTAATGAATATTAAAGAAGAGCTTAAAAAGAGTGTGCCATATAAGTCGCTTAAAAATGTTTAAAAAAAGTCTTATGATCATTCATCTGATGAGAATGATTTAGAAATGGGATTTCCAATACAAGAAAATATACACGCATATAATATCCTGAAAGATCAAAGAGGATTGAGTAAAATCAAAAATATCTTAGAGGGATCTGAGTTATAAGAATATAATTAATATGAACATTTAACAGTATTTGAAGAACTAGCCATGATAATGCATTTTTCTCGCCATTAAAATGATACAACAGCTAAAAAAATTAAATAACTCTCTTAAAAACTGGGTAGAGATGAGAAATTTTTAAATGATTATATTGAAGATATAGGCTATTTTCAACGATACAATCAAATTAATTTTGATAAATTGATAAAAAAATTAATTGAAAATACTGAGCAAACTTTGATATCTAGGATAAAATGGAAAAAATAACCTTCTTCTAATTATAATTATAACAGTAAAAAGAATTCTCATAATGAATATGATCTTGAAATTATACCAAATAATTTGAAAAATAATAATAATGATCAAAATAGTAACATTATTGAGAAATAGAGTGTGAATTCTGAGTAAATATATCTAGAAGGTTAGAATTCTTTTAGCTAAAAAGAGCAAAGCCAATTTTTTTTCTAATAAGAAACTAATGGAAAATTTTTTAAAACAAAAGAAATATTTTAAAATAAAGTAAAGTAGCTAAGGAAAAATCCTGTAAACTCCTACTTTGATTCAGACTCTTAAGATAATGAAGAAAACAACTTTACTTAGTTAAATAAAAGATCATAAAATATAGAGAAAAGTCAACCATTTACATTTGCATCCTAATATAATAAAAATCAAAATTATTAAAATTCTTTTTAAAGATAACAATAGTCATAATAATCGGAGGATGATTCTGAAGAATCTTATTAGTAAGATTAAAATTCAAATTAAAATAAAAAAAGAAATTCTTTAAATGCATTTCTCACAAGTAAATATTTTATTTATTTATTTATATATTCATTTAAAAAGAAAGATAAAAACAATTTTGACCAACATAAAATTTAAATTAATTTTTCTTTTAAAAACAATTAATTAAATAAATAAATTAAATTTAAGTTAAGTTAAGTTAATTTTTCTTGTTTAAAAAAAATAGAAGTAATTTAATTTGAGAGCTAATCTTAAAGCGAATCAAGTGAAGTGAACGAATAAGAACTAGAGTTTTAGAAATTTCCATTTGACTTAATGCTATGTGATGGGATTATGAGCTTGAATTAGTATTAATAGTGTATTGAAAATATTTAAAAAAATTAGTAGTTAACTGTCAAATAGTTTTTATAATAGAAAAACTGATAGCTTGCTTAAATCAATGAAAAAATATTTAGTTTTCAATAATTTATTCAATTTGTTATTAAAGAGTATGTATATAAAATAAAATATATTTAGAGTAAATGTTAAGTAATTATTAGTGTAAAAATTGAGTTAAAAAATAGTTAGATAGATAGATAGATGTGTTTGTTAATCAGAAAAATAAAAATACAAATCATTAAAAATAAATACATATACTAATTATATGCAAGTATGTAACCAAACAAATAATTAATCTATTTATTTATTTAGATTACTTTCTAGTAAAGTTTTTAGTGAAATCAATATTCTCTACCAACAACGAGGTTTTGAGTAGCAAACTTTTCAGGTGATTCGATGCCATATAAACAAGAAATACCAATCCAGAGAATGGGAATGAATAAAAGGAAAACTAAAATTAAACCGAATAATGTTTAGTTGGGAATTTGAACCATAGAAGGAGTAAAAGTGACGGGATCTTGTTATAAAACTCTTGGGATTTATTTTTCAAAGTTTTGAGTGAAAATGATGAAAACAGAGGCATCTTCTTAATCTAAAGATTTCTTAACTACTTGTTCTAATTGGGCAAGATCTTCTAACTTGACATCAACTTGTTCAACAGCAACTTAATTAGGCTTTTTTATAATATAAATTACTTTACTTAAATATCTATTTATAAATCGTTATTTACCTTAACTTCAGAATTAATATTGACTTGAATGTTCAACTTTTCTAAGCTATTCTATAAGTCTTGGACGAAATTGATTGAATCATAAACAACCTAATTTCTGAAGTAGTTCTAAATTAAATTCTATGTTTATAAATTAATAGTTTAGGTTTATAGCAATTTTTTATATTTATTTATATCAAGGAATTACAGTGAATTAAGGTAAGTATTTAGCATATTCTTTAATTTTATCAATAGTTCCAGCTAAAGAGGAAGGAGTTTAGATATTAATAACGATAGCTTTGGCACCATTTTCTAATTCCTTTTTTTATTTAATAATTAAGTTAGTCAATAATCAATTAATTGAAACAATAATTTCTATTCTAAATTTAATTATTTTTTTTTTCCATCTATTTATATGTTGCTTTTATTCATTTTTAATTAAACTCACTTTGTATCTTATAGAAATTATTTTATTTGTGATAACATATTTTTAAGTTTTGCTCAATTTATTTATTAATCTTATACCTAAGTAGCAATGTTAGCAGAAAACTTATCAAGAATTTATTCCTTAGTTGAGTACAAATCTTCAAAATTAAAAGGCCTATTATTTTATAAATATTTATTTATCAAATATTGAGAAGTAAATTAAGAATTTGTTAAGATAATTAATAATCTAGGAATTAGAATTCATATTTTCTTTTAATTGCAATATTTGAGTTAATTTATTATTTATTTACTATTGTTTATGCTTTTACTAACTTATTTAATATGGCATTTGTCACCATTTAGAAGTATCCTATTAAAAATTAACTATCTAAACACTTGATGTTGAAATATTTTAATGCTTAAATAAATATCTATTAGTCAAATTTGTTACATATTCTTTGAATGGAATGCTAAAGGCATAGCTTGCTCCTTAGCACAGAATAAACTCAAAGAGCAGAACAAAGCAATAATGGTAAAAATGGTTGTATTTCTCATTTTTTATTTTACCTAATTGTAATTATTAATTAATTTCTTTTATTTTTTAATTAATTTATTTGGATTATCTTTGCTTTAATATTATTTTTATTTTATTTTGATTCTTTCCTTAGATAATCTTATCAAGAAAACTCAATGAATTGAATCAATAGCTTTCAAATCTCTTATGCCCAATTACATTTAATCATTCATACTCAACACACAATCAAACAAAAACACACACACATATTCGAAAAATTAAGTTAATCTTTCTTTTATAATTTTCATGATTCCTCTTGATATTTATTTTTTTATTCCGATTATCTGTCTTACCCTTCTTTTTTCCCATCATTTTTGATCTATACAGACAGGTAACCAGACAAAAAAATAGATAGATAACCAAGAATTAAAGGCTTTACTTATTTTTTATTCTATCTCTTTTTATAGATCAATAGAAAGCAATACAAAAATATTCAACTAATTAATATTTTAGTTTATAAAATTTGATTTTTCAAAGGTTAATAACTTTATCTACTTCAACTTATATAAGTTTTCATTTATTATATTAATTAACTAATTTATCTTTTATAAACAAAATATCTTTTAGTTAAATTTAAGAATTATTTTCTATCAGCAATATAATCGAATAAATTTAAAATAGATAGGTAATCCAAAAAAAAATTTTATATAAAATAGATACATATCTTTATTTTAAAGATAATATAAAATTATTGTTGCTTTTCTCGTTAGAAACAAATAGATTTTTTTTATACTTTTATACAATATTAATCTTTAAAGCAATTATTATTTTATTATTTATCAATCTTTTACTATTTTTAGTTGATGGATATTAATTTAAATATCTTGAAAAATTTAATTTAATTTAATTTTTTTATCATTTTGTAATCATTCATTAGGAGAAAGGTTTTTAGCTATTTTTTTAATAGCTTCTTAAATGTCTAAAACCTGAAAGGAAAATCAAATTTTAAATTGCTCTTTCAAAAATAAATAACTATTATGATATAATTCTTTTGTCAGTTAATGTTAGGTGTTTTAACTCTCATTAAATATTTTTATACTGTTAGATTTTGATTGAATTCAATTGTTTATTCTTATGTGTTTAATCTATTTTTTCTTTAAAAAATTATGTATTTTATTTAACATTAAAATTAATAAATAAATATTACTATTTTGAGGGAGAGTGATGGATTTATGAGAGTGGTGTTCCAGAGGTTTTAGAAAAGCTATCAGTTTATCTATGCTTTTATTGAGATGAGTAATTTCTCTTGCCTTAAGTTTGTTTCATACTTTCTTAGTTTTACATTATTAAATTATATTTATTGGTTCTCTCATTGCTATAGCAATTTAATCTCTCTAGCAAATTCATTCCCTCAGCCTTTTCATCATTTTCTATTCTTTAACCTTATGAGCTTTTAGTTATTCTAAAGTTTCTTGTCTTCTTAATAAATTAGTTTTGGGAATTTTATCCTTAAAAGTTCTCATACATTTACTAAAAATCTCCTCCAGAACTGGTTTACCTATATCCTATTTTTTCTCTATCATAAGTTTGTGTGTTTTTTCTAAATTCTTTCTCATATTTTTTCACTTTTTAGAAAATTATATTTGAATCAGTTTCTCTTTGTTATTTTTCTGTTGTTTGAGTGTTAATGTTTAATGCCTGGCTAAATTAGTCAGTAACTGTTGTTATTTATTGCTAGCTACTGTTTTCTTTTCTATTTGGCGAATTTGAAGTATTTTATCTTTTTTTTGAAGCAGCTGATAGAGCTGCTCTAAGATTTTTACTTTATATGTAGTGAATATCATGTTTTATAAAACCTTTAAAGAAGTTTGGATGCTTTATATCTGGATTATTGCTTGATTCAGTATGATTTCTTATTTTTTTCTCTGAAAGAACATCATATATATTTGGTTGCTCTAAAATATTTATTTTTGTAATAAAGAAAGGGTACTATTTACTTTATTTAATCTCTTTATTTTTTTAATGATCATAGTATTCTTCGAAATTTTCATACTACTTTCTAGATGGTGAAGGTTAAGTAATTATTTATTTATTATTAGTTTACTTATCTTGAAGTTTATCATAAACTTTGTTTTATTCATTCTTAGTTTAGTCTTGAATATCTTATTAAAGTGGAAGTGTGATATAAAAATCTTCAAAACTGTCATCAAGATTTTCATGTTTACTTTAGCTAGTATCGTGCTCTGTATTTTTTGTTTTAGAATATGGTGATTTAGGCTTATTTTCTGAACGATAATTATATTAATGATTCTACTCTGTATAATTAATATGATTTTAAATAAAATTTTTATTAATTTATCCAATATTTTCTTTTTAAAGTGGAGAGCTTTTGCTTAATTAAGAAGAGTAATTATTTTCATCATCTTATTCTGTATATCGGGGTAATTAATAACCATAGGATTGATAATTAACTTTATTATATTAATTTGTTTATTTAGGTGAACTGTATTGTTTTGCTTATTGATCTGACACAATATTCTTTAGCTTTTCTCTTGATATATGAGCCTAATTAATCACCTTAGACTAGCTCCCAAAAAATGAAGAATTCTGCTATTCTTCCAAATCATTTACAATATTCTTACTACTATTTTGATTAAAATTTTTATAGGATTAAACTGCGTTATTTATATCTCTCATTTATAGCTTTTTTAATGCAAATGGATGAATTTTTTTTTACTCACTCTTTTGTTTTTCATACTTATTTAGAATGAAATCCTCAAAATTCATTTAGCTTGATATTTTATTCTCTTATCCAGTTAAATTTGTTAATTTCCCATAATAATTAGAGTTTGTTTATGCACCCTATTTATTTGCAGAAAATGATTAATGTCTTTTTTATCTATTAGCAGTTTAAGCCTTTTTTTATGCAGAAATTATGTATCTTTGAGATCGAGGAATACTTGGATCTAACTTTCGCGTTTTTGGGTAAAAGGTTGCAAAAAGCTACTCCATAATTGATAAAAATTAAGTATATTAATTATAATTGAGTCTTGACTTCTATTGAATTTCAACTTTTAAACTTTTTTAACTATTTTTATATCGTTGGAACTATTAGTGTAATTGATTTTATTAATAACAGTCTCTAAAAATTATATTTTTTTTTACTAGATATGATATAAATACCAATTACTTATTTATTATAAATAATCTAAATTAGAGTTTTAACTTTAAAATTAAATAAATAATTTGAGTAATCTTTCAACACACACATCAATCATATTTGATTATTTTGCAGTTATTAAACAAGAGAAAATATATAATTTTGAAATAAAATTATTTTTATTTTATTTAAACTTAGAGAGCTCATTTTAAATCACAATTCACTCATACGAAATATTCTTAAAGATTGGGATGAATTTTTTTGCTCAAGTAGAAGAATAAATTTATGAAAAGGTCAAATTTTATATTGAACTTACTTTTTATATAATAATAGATTTTATAAAAATCTGAGATAAATAAATTATTAAAATGAGAATAGCACATATTAAATATTTTTATTCCTAGAAGAAAGAAAATAAATACTACATGACAATAAATAATAAATTAGCGAATTAATTTGCATTTTTTGTTTGGTAAGTTAACGCCTTTGTCAAATAAATGTAATTTGTCTGTTATTAGATACCAAAAATTTATAAATATATGTTCTTATTGCGATTGTTAATTAATTAATTCGCTATCATTAATCTAATATTATTTTTTTATAATTAATTACTTCTTAATCATTATTTTGCAACTTTGAGTTTAAGAAAGAGAGTATAATATTATCTTGAAATATCAAATAAGGTGTAATAATATCGCTGAACACATTTTATAAGTTAAAGAATATTTCTTTACTTGATTTAAGAATTTAAAAATTATTACTGCAAAGAATAATAAGCTGAAAAATTCATATAAAGAGACTAAAAGATTGTGAGATATATAAAAAACTCCATCATCTATGAAGAGCTCTAAATCTAAATAAACCAATTTACTGTTGAAATAAATGAAAGTAATTTACACGTGCATATAAAATGAAGACTTATAAAGATTAAAAATGATCTAAGATATTGAAAAATATTTTGATCTGGAATATACTGATGTAACTTTTACTATTAATTGCTATCAATATACCATTAAAATTTGAAATTTAACTATCAAAAAAAGTATGGTTGGAATATGCTTCACTTAGCTGCATGGTATCGGTCAAGCAACATTCTAAAATATATTCTTTAAAATCCTAAGGCTGCGCAGCTGGTTAATTCAAAAGATAAAGTAGATTATTGATTAGATTATTTGAAATATTTAAGATTTTTGCATTTTTTAACATCGTTAAACATTCAATAAAATAAGTAGAGTAATAAATCTTAATCAAAACAAATTATTTCTTTATTCAAAATTATTGTCATAATATTAGTTATTTAGAAACCTTACTCAGTATTAAATACATTTCAAAAAATCAATTAAATTAAGCTATTTTACACAAAATTAGCAAATAATTATTTCTTGTTTCGAGCATTAAATTTAATTAACATTATTTATTTTAAATATTTAGAATGAAGAAACACCTTTACACTTAGCATTCTTTACCTAAGCAAAAAGCTGTATACAATTATTAATGGAGCACGGTGCAGATCCATAATCTTTAAATATAGTAAATTCATTACCTTTTTTACAATAAATTTAAAATATATTTACTTAATAGGTATAGCAAATCCCAGTTTAGACCATGAATGCCCCAAGGGAAAATTAAATAAAAACACTGCTTGATATATAAAAAACTTTGACTAATGAATCTCAATTCAATTCTATTAGTCCATATATTTAGAAGTTAAAATAAGAATTAGATTTAGAAAGAGGGTCTACAACAGTTCCCTAAGATTTTGCTAGTAAAATCAAAATAGAAAATTTTTCAGGAGCAAAAGCAGACAATTAAATGCTAGATGAAGACTATTAATTTATAAATTCAAATTTACATTCATAATAACCCAAAGATTAAAATATTTTATCATTTCAGTCTGCAGCTAATTAGTACAATGAAGACTTAGTTATTTTTAGTAATTTTGGTTCCTAATAAAACTTAAATGACTAAAAAGAATAACCTAAACTTGAATAATTGATCATTGATAACAAAAGAAATAAAGGAGAAGATATAAATGACTAAGAAGAATTAAAAGATGAAACTGATTCAATATAAAATTACTAAATGCGTGTTAATAAAAATGAAACATCATAAAGACATATAAATGTAAACATATATTGCCCTTCTTTTTCTATTTGTTTATTTAATCAAATTGTTTTTTAATTAGATAAAAAAAAATATGGAAGAATCAGAAATATAAGATGAATAAAAATCAATTAGTATAAACTATTTTCACACCAGAATAAGAAAGTTTACTAATGAATCTTTTACAAAAAAGTGAACCTTAAAATGATTTATCAAAATCGAATGTCCTTCCTCTCTCATTAATTAAATAATATAATCATAAATAATAGAGTCCTCATGAATAATTGTTTATTCAAACCTTTCTAAATAGTAAACTGGCTATTCATAACTACATTCACATTACTTCTAAATTTAATCTAAGCATTTAGATATAAACATTTTATTTTAAAATGATAAACTATTCCAGTACACTAAGATAAAAATAATTTATCTATTAGTTAAAATAAACTTATGTTTACAAATTAATCAATCAATCAATCTTGCTAAAAACATAAAATTACTTCATAAATTATTTATTTATAAACTAAAAAATATAATATTTTTATCTTTGCTGTAGCAAATAAAAATCTAATAGTTCCTATTATAATATCTAGTTAGTAATTTACTATTATTTTCATCCTTACAAATCAATTAAAAAACTACTTCTTACTTTAGCTTTATTTATAATTTTAATATCAAAGTTAATTGGTTTTTTACACATTTCGTTTTTATTACTAAAAATTCTATTATTTAAACTTGATTTTGGAGAAGCTTACATTTTGAATTAGAGTGATTTTATAATTGTTTTTGGTTAGAAATTCAAAAACATTTTTATTTTAAAGCTTCAATCATGATGAAACAAAAAATCATCCTATTTTACACAGGGAAGCATGAAAAATAGTTTAATAACTTTAATTTGATAACTAATTTTATCTAACTTTAATTACAAATATAAATAAAATTAATATCTTGCAAATCTTTCAAAACTTAAAATATTAGCATCACTGAATTTCTGAATTTTAAAAGAAATATTGAATTATTAATTAAAAGTAATTAATTTGTATACAGTAAACATATATTTTTTTGATATTTGGAGAAAGATTTTAGAAATTAATAATTAATTGTAAAAAAAAAAAATAAGCAAATAAAACTTATCTTTTTTCTTAGAATCTTCAATTTATTTCATACTATTGCTTAAAATTCAAACTTTTCACTTTTTTAAATTTTAATTTTTTCTTTTGAAAAATATTTTTTAATGGGTCTTTAATTATAAATTGAATATCTAAATATGAAAAGGTAATTTTTAAAAAAATCAGCCAGCCATTTTTAATAAATCACTGAAGATAATTTAATAAAGAATGACTAATTAAAAATATGCGATTATAAACCTTAAAACAATCATAAAATAAATCACAAACATATTCATGCTTATCCTAAATAATCCACAAAAAGAAACAAAGTATGCTATTATTTCTTTATATTTTATTTTAAAAAACTTAAAAAACTTCAACAGTAGAAAAGCAGGAAAATCAATCAAAAAAATTAATAAATATTAATTTATAATTATTAATAAATTTCTAAATAGGGTAAAAAAAAGAAGAAAGTTTATCAAACAATGAATAATAAGCCTCCATAATAGTAAAAGTTTAGTACTTCAGGTACTATGTTCATTCGTCACACTATTTCATCTCCTAATGTGAAGTCAATTATTTAAGCAGTAGCTACTATCCTTCATTCCTAAATGCATGAAGATTTCTAATCTGGAAAAGAAGTTCCTAAAGGTTCTGACCTCCATTTCTTCTCTGAAGAAAAATACATTGAAGAAAAACCAGAAGAGTTCGATGAAGCTCGTCGTGCCTTACTTCGTGAAACTCCTTCAGTAGATAATATTTATGAATTTATGAAAGCTCTTTATGAATGTGCCAAATTCTCTCCTGAATGCTGTATTATCTGCTTAGTCTACATTAATAGATTAATTGCATTTACAGGTTTACCTCTTTACCCTACAAATTGGCGTCCTCTCATTCTCTGCTCTTTGTTAGTAGCACAAAAAGTATGGGATGACAAATACTTATCAAATGCTGATTTTGCATTCATCTATCCTTTCTTCGTCACTGAAGAAATTAATGCCTTAGAACAAAAATTCCTTGAATTGCTCTAATACAACGTCACAGTAAAAAGTGCTCTCTATGCTAAATATTACTTTGAGCTCAGAGCACTCTTTAAAAACGAATCTGAATTCCCTCTTACTCCTCTTGATGTTGAATAAGAAAAGGAACTTGAATCAAGATCTCAATAAATGTAAAACAAAGAAAAAGAAAAAGCATAAAAGTATTCTCTCACTTATAATGAAAAGCAAGTGAAAAAACCTAATGCTACTCTTAACGTATGAGGTGAGATAAGTTTTAGGAAATTATATATTATATATTAAAGAAATTAATTCAATTTTGGTATTGATAATATTATTTTATTTGTTGATTTATTGTAAATTTTAGAATATATTTTTTCATCTTTGCCATACAAATTTAATTGAGACATTCTTAATTGATATGCTATATGATACCAAAATATACTCTATTTTATTCTTCGATTGTAAAAACTCTTTTTTAAATCTATTCATTATAATTCTGATGGATTCATTCTCTCAAAAATGCTAAAAATTTTAAAAAGCTATTAAATCAAATATTATTTCGTAATATAATGTCAATTATTTAACATTTGATCTATTAAACTAAGTTTATTTTTATGTGTCTCAAATAAGTATGAATTTGAAAAATATTAATATTAAAATCAATTTTATTTTTTTAAAGAAATATTTTAAATCAGTAAAAATTATAAAATGAAATTCTTTTTATTATTTTAATGTACCTTTTTATTTTGATAACTAAAATTTATCAAACTTTCTTTAGTGTTTCTACTTTACTTTTCTTAAATTAGTTTTGATTACATTAAGTTATACAAAAATATATTAATATTTTTAATAAATTTACTTTAAATTTTCCACTCAAATTCAAAAGTGAGCACTTTTTTTCTCTCAATTTTAATAATCTAATCTAACCTTTCATTTTATAAAAATAGGATTTTATAATTAAAATATGATAAATTATAATATCAGCTGTTTAACCAAATTTTTTAACTAGAAGATTGGATACACATTTAGAAAATAAAAACAGGTAACTTTAAATATAATTAAATATTTAACTAAATCTAAGATAATCAATTATCTTCTTCTTAAATTTTTGATAATTTTTTGCTCCTTGAGTGTCGAGCTTGATCTATATTTCTATCTTAATCTTATATATTATGGTTTAAGTTTTTATTATCAGAATTATCTCTTAAGAGATTATTGAATTCATTATTTTATTAAATTTCTTATTTTTTGCTTGCTTTAATAATTTATTTAGCCAACCCTTCATCATCAGAAATTATTTACTATTTTTAGGAGTTCTTTAAATTATTATCACTTAATATTTCATTAGATTTAATTGAATTAATAGATTAATTGTTGGATCTGACACTATATTTATCTTGCTTTAGTTTTATTTCAGAGATCTCGTTAATAAAAAGATCCTCGTCTGAATTATTTTCAATATTTTTTTATTAAATTGTTTTTGAAAAACTATTAGCACTTATTTATTCCTATTCATCTTCTTAGTTAGAATAATCTTCATCATCATCTTCATATTCTTCATTATCATCATCATCTTAACTATCTTAATCAGAGTCGTCAATTTATTCAAAATTACTAGAGCTTGCTATTGATAATCCATTTTTAAGATATTTATTTTCAATAATGTTTGATTAGTCTGGCTTATAATCAAAATCTTAGTTTTAATCAGTTGTTGTCTGCTTATCTAATTAATAAATATCTACCAAAAACTTGAATATTTAAATTGTCTCAGTAAATCTCATTTCTAAAGTTTAAGTGTTTAGAATTACAATAATGAAATTTCTATTATTGATTGAAAAGCAAGAAGACAAGCATGCACCTGCTGCAGGAGTAATTCCTGTCTTAACTCCTATGCAATAACGAGAGCTTTTTAATAGTTTATTAGTATTTTCCCAAGTTTAATCTCTAGAGCCTCTTCTAGAATTTTTAATCTTAGCTGTATATTCTATTGTCTTAACAATTTCTCTAAAATATTAATTTTTCATTGCATGTGAGATAAGGATACAAATATCATCAGCACAAGATTTGTTTTTAGAATTTGTTAAACCATGAGGATTTTGATAAATTGTTTTTTACAACTTAAGCTTTTATGCATATTAGTTCATAACTCTGATAAACTCTTTTTAGCCTTGAATAAAAATTAAAAAAGATTTTTTAAAAATTAAAAGATTTAAAAATGTATGTTTTTTTACCTGCTTTTGGGTTACATGATGTTATTTTAGGATTTTAATATTTTTTTTGTTAAAAGATAGGACTACTTTCATAAATTAAAGAACCAACATATTCAGAAATTGCAAAAGCAGCATCGTTTCCACTTGGAAGCATAAGTCCATGAAGTAAATCCCACAGTGTTAGTTAATCACCATGCTAAAGAAAAGCAGATGTACCTATCATTTTAGAAGCTATTTTGCTTACTGTAATAATTTAATCTTTTTTGAGAGTAAGTTTAATTTCATCACTTTTTTTGAAATCATATTTATTAAGTAAATCACAGACAACATAACAAGTCATGATTTTAGTTAGAGAAGCTATTTAGCTAAGCTTTTAGCCTTTTATCCTTAAAACATAATCCTTTTTATCTAAATCATAAACTGCCACACATTTTGATTTAATATCTAATTTTTTTCTTAATAAATACTGTCTATAATCCTCCATTATTTTTTTTTCATCAACTTGAATTTCTTCTTTTTAACTTTAAATGTCTTAGACTGATTTAAACTAATTAATACTTTATCTACTTAGTGCTCCAATCTTGCACTAAGATGGTAATTTTGTAAATGAAGAATTGAAATATTTTTTAACTGGCTTATTTTATTAATTATTATTTTCTTGTTCATCTAAATAATTCAAGGATCCTTATCTATTAATTGGCATTTTATTATCAAGCTTTTAATTATTTTTATTTTGGAGATCTGAATCTTTTACTTTATTTTAGTTTATTGTGTTATTTTATATTGTCCAATCATATCTACTAAATATTTTATTTTCTTGTTCAGAAAGGAGTTAGCTTTTTAGGTTTTTTTCATTGTCAGAGCTTTTTATTTCATCAATAAAATTTCTGTTTTTACTGCTAAAAACACTGCTCTATTTTAAAAGTATTTCATCCTAGCTTAAAGAAGAATCAGGCTGCTCAGATTATGTAGCTGTGGAAATGACTGCATTTTTATCTATTAAGTTATTGAAATTACTCTATGTTTTTTCTGTCTCACTTTGTGTGTTTGATAATTAAGGTACTTAAAATTAATATGCTTATTCTTATTAAGTCTAAATTCCAAAATTTGCTTTTACATCTAACAACTTTTTATTTTAGAAACCTTTATATTTAATTTATTAATTGATCAAAAATCATATATAAACAAATGGAGGAAAGAAGAAAATAAATACCATTTGTGGAGCTGAATTTCTTCAATTCATTATTTAAACCTTTTCCCTAGACAAGTGCACTCTTTGTAAATAAATTATTTAAAAGATCAAATTTGTATTGTATTCTGTTTTATTAGGATTAAAAATTCTTTTTCTGCTTTTCCAAATCTAAATTTTATGAGCTCTTAAAAGTGTTAGTAGACCTATTTTCTTCTTTTTATTCTTATATATTTTATTATGACCTTGATTATCTTAAAATTATTTTTTTATTCAATTCTTTTTCTGAAAAAATTTACCCAATCGAAGTCTGAGATTTTTGTTAAACACCTTATTAATTTTGCTAAGCTTAAGGGATTTACCTGTGTTTGCTTTATGAAGAAAAAGTAAAGCATGGTACAAATTAAGCAAATATTTTATCGTTTTTCATATTTACCTTATACACATTTTGATTAGTACTAGAGCTTGAAGCAAAAACAACATTTGGATTTTTATCTTATTGATCGGATTTATCAACTTTTAATAGGTTTATAACAATTTTAACTTTTTTTTGAGTTAAGTAAGAAAAAAAAAATTTACTTATAAAATTTTAAAAAGATTTAATAGAATTTTTAGAATCTTTATATTAAGGAGTAGTAAAAAATGTCGATGGTAAATCTAAAGATTCTGTGGCTTTTTTTACTTTCTAATGAACTATATATCTTCCTTTATTACTTACTAAACTAAAGTTGTCTTAGCTGCTTTTATAAATTTAATAAATGAATTAATATATCACTAATAGAGATTATTTTTAATAAAGTAGTGAATGTACTGATCATAAAGTTAAGAATATAACCAAAATTAGTTAGTTAATTAATTAACAAATTACTTGCAATTAGATTTGTTATCAATTTAGGAGTCTATGTTATTTAAGCTCTAAAATTTATTAACTTTATTATAACAAGACCCAGTAGATACTTATTTATAAGCAACAAAATCATGGGCACTTGAATTTTATTACTTTATTTAGTCAATATTATTTGAAGGCTCTAGGTTATCAAAATTAGAATAAGAACTACTCATCCAATTGTAGTATAATGGATTATTATTGTATTATGATTAAGATTAATTTGTTTTATTAATATATTTTGCCTAGCTCTTTTAATGTTAATTATACTTTTAATTATCAAAATAAGGACTGAATATATCAGATTAGAGTTCATTTTATTTTTAGTCATCTCTTAAAGTAACTCTAAATATTGGATTCTCTTGACAATTTTTTAGCTACAATTTTTCATCTTGTCTAGATTTAGAGCTTTAGCTGTTCTAAGAAGATAAATTTCTTCTACCATTTTGCTATTTAGAATTTTATAAATGTGAAGAACAATCAATCACAGATCTTTTTAAATGGCTATGCATAATAAGAAATGATTATCAAAACTAGCTTTATAAAATGAATATCCCAATTCCTTCTTGATTACTAAATCTAATATTTTTTGTTTAAATAGCTCTTTTAAGCTGCTCTGAACAACTTTGATATATTGCTAAATTAATTGATTTATCTAAAATTTGTTATATACTAAACTAATTGAGTTTTTTTAATATAATTATGAAATAATAATCATTAAAGAAATAAATGAAAATTAAATTAAGAGATTCATTCTTGCAAATTTGTGATTCATAACAAAACGATGCACATTTAATTATTTCTTTATCTATCTATGTATCCATTTATCAATCTTATCAATTTATTTATTAGACTCTATCTAAATAACTTTCTCTTAAAATAATTTATGTTACATCATAAAAAAATAAGAACCATTAAATTTAAAGTAAATTAAGCCTTTCATCAAATATCCAACTGCATCAAATTCAAAGGCCTTCAAATTTATCAAAATAAAATAAGATTGTTAAAATAAATAATCTAATGCATCTATTTAAAAAGTACCCAATCAAAACCATAAATTAATTTTTAATTTTAAATGTAAGTAATTCCATGTAAAAAACATTATCGGAATTGGAATTGAAAAAATATCTAAAACATTAACTCAAAAATGAATGAAATTTGTTTTAAAATTTATTTTACTAACATAAAAAACTCTAAAAACTAGTATCAACTAATAATCAATTTATTAATTCATTAGGGAGTTGGCATAGTTATCATCTATTATTAAATTTATTCCCTTCTAACATGGTTTCTTTTAATCATAATGCCACTATCTGATACTTGTAGCACCTCTTTACAGAATCTGGGAATGTCACTTAAAGAATTTGATAATGCATAACCCACTAAATTTTATGAATAAATTTATTTTAAAAGTAACAAAACATATTAAGAAAAAATTACAGTTATTTAATTTCTAAAATTCTGTGGTAAAAGGAGTAACTTTAAGCTAAGTTTCATACTGCTAATCAGAATTAGTTTAAGATGAAGTTCTATTAATCCAAGCACCAATATAAACAACTTCTTCATTTTAGTTTCTGATAATCTTAATTTAAAATCTCTATTTAGTTAAAAATTTAAAATGATGAGCATATAATTTTGTTTGTAAATTATTGGGATTACAGGTTAATGAAGAAACAAGTTCTAAGCTAGTTATATCTTTGTTTCAATTATGTATTTAGTCAATGAGCGATTTGATGGTAATTTTGTTAGGTAGTTAAATAAATTCTATTTTGAGGAAAATGTGTTAATTTAATAACAATTTATCGATAAAAAAACTTACGCTATATAAATTTAATGTGTAAGGAGATTTATTAGAGCTATTAGAATTTATGTTTCCTGCTAATACGTCTTCTTGTTGCTTTCTTGATAAGTATGAATTTTTCTTATCATACATTCTTTTTTCATCTGGACTAAGCTTTTTCATTTCGAATTATAGGGTGTAGCTATCATCAATAAATATCTAAATTATTTAGACTTATTACTTAAAAAAATATTTTAAAGTAATTTTACAGATAAATTAGGATAAACCGATGTGTCATAAATATATAATTATTTAGGAACAAACTTATTGCAAATATTTATTAATTTATTAAAAATAACTCTCTCATAAACTCTGTATCTGAGTTAATAAATCCTTTGTATTTATGATTCATCATCTTCATCTCCAAAATCTTCACTAAATTAAGACTATTTTAAAAATTTTTAATTTTGTAATTGACTCTTAAACAAGAAATCATATTACTTTATATAAAAATGATATTTATTAGATTGATGGTCCAAGTTTATCAGAATCTAGGCCTTAAGTATTGTTTTTAATAATCTTTATTATCAATTGTTTTTCAAATATATCAGGAGTAGTTTTGTAAACATCACCAAGCTTGGCTGTAATTTGATCATTTTTATACTAATTATTTTATTAAATGATTTTTAATGTATTTTTTCTTTAAATAAATATCAAATTGTTTGAGATCAAGAGATCAATCATACATAATACAATAAAATTTGAACTGTAAATAAAAGAGATTTCTTACTTGAAGAGGGATAAACAACAGGTAAGGAGAAATATTTAAAGGTGCAATTTAGTTGTCATAAAAGATAGGTATGTTGTAGAAGTTTATATATATCTAGTTATCAATATTTTTATAAGGAAAAAGCTTGTAAGATGACACTTAAGAACTTTAGGAAATATAAAATGATTGTTTATACTTTTATTACTATTTAATTGTATTTTCTTATTATTCCAGAGAATCTCTAATTGATTAAAATCCATCCTAAAACATTTTTCTTGTTTGTGAAATCTCTTGCTTACGAATTAGCATCGATGCAATTGCATCTTTTGCTTTTATACTATCAGGTAAATCAAATCTTTAAGTTTTAACAACCTAAAATTAGCCTAAGCTCTTTAAAAGCTCATAACATCCTCCAATTTCTTTGCGTAAATTTTCTCTAAATTCAAATATTTAAAAATCTTAAATTCACTTATTCCTCCCGCATTATTTTTAAAATCTAAAATAAGAACTTCAATCAAAAAATGATTTTTATCAATAAGATAGATTGCCTAAAAATCCTAATTTGTAGAATCGAAATCCTCAAATAAGAGAGAAAATAAATAAATAATTTCTTTACATTTCCTTTTTAATATTGTTTTTTATTTTTTATTTTTGCTCTGAAACATTTTAAGGATCCTTATTATTTTCAAGTATTTTTGTATAATTATGTAGCTATTTGTTGGTGACATATGTCACTAAAGAGTACATATGCTCAGATTTTGATTCAAAATCAATATGACCAACATTCATAAAATCTTTGAGACTATTAACTTTTTTAGGCACAAAGATATCGACCTACTTTTTCTAAGACATTTTACTCCAAATATTAATACCTTTTTACTACTAAAATAATTCGTTTACAAATTATTAATAAATTTATCAAAAAGTTGTAGCTGAAATAAATTATAAAAAATATGTGAATGTATCTTTTCATTATTTTAATAAATCTTAAAATAAATCTAAGTTAATATATTCATTGAAAAAAAGCAATATTTAAGTGAAAAAGATAATAGAATTAAAATTTAATAAAAATAACCTAACATCTGAAAATATTTTTGACAGATTAAATAGATAATACCAAAATAAATTCATTTCAAAATAAAGTTTCTTTATGTTTTAATTTTTTAAAAAGTTTCTAAAAAAATTATTTTAGTTTATAACAGAATGATAATAGTGAATTCATAAAGCTAGTATTACTATTAATTTACATCAATTCTTAAAATTTTTGGTGAGATTTTCATTCATTAATATAAACTAAAAGAATTAAATTTAATTTTTACATTTTAAAATTTTTGAATAAATCTTTAGCTAATTTATTTTTTAGAAAAAAAAGTATTGTTTTTGCAAGATAAACTGTGTACTTAAGTTATTCACTTTTAAAAAATTTTTGATATTTTTATTGACACAAAGAAATACATTAGTAATTAAAGAAAATAAATATTAAATTGATTTTGAATACTTTTTACTCCTAAAATTATTTTAATGTAAAATATTTTTATAATTTCTAATCAAAATTATTTTAAAAATCATTTTAACTAGTTTGTTGGTTGCTTATCATATGAGCAAAAACAAAAGCATTTATTAAGATATTAATTAATAGTAATTATGTATTTCATAATATAGGTTGAGTTCCATTCCAATCTACACTTATGTCTTTACCCCATTTCGTGCGCATGACAAGCTCTATAACAGGAATCATGTCATCATCTTCATCGGTTTTTTTGTTAAATAGAAAATGCTATTAGTCAGAAGATTGTGAAGAAATATAGTTGGATTTAGCATATTTTTTCTATGTGACTGTTAAAATAATTCTATCTTATGGGTTATACAGCTCATCATAATATACTAAATCAAAGTGTGGTTGTTAGGTTTTTTCATTAGCTCTAAAATCTTTTGCAAATATAACTGAATAATGATACTCCTTACATATAATCCAAATAGGGAAAAGAGGAGTTTTTAAATAGGAACCCACTTCTATATACTTTAGGTGTTCAAATATTGTGAGGAAACCAAATTAAGAGCGATTATCTATACCTTTAAGCTTATAATCACCATCTAATACTTTTTCTCCATCAAAACAATTAGAGCGGGCTCTGCCTGTTAAGAAAAGATTAACTTATTCTTAAGAACAATGCCCGTGGTGACCTATAAGAGCATTATCAGCACTATCCATTTCTTCTTAAATAGCTTTGATTCCTTTTGTCAATATCACGCTATATAGAAAAGTAGTAACTCCTTAATTATGTTATCCAATATAATCTGATTTATAAGCATGTAAAGCATCATAAGCTTACTCTATGGATTAAACCTTTGTTGAGATATAACCACAACACTCTATCGGAACTGACTAAGAAGTACTACTAGCTCCTGATTAATTTTAAATTATTGCAAAACGAATAGAACCATCTTCTCCTCTGCAATTGTATAATATTTCTGCCAATCCAGCAACCAAGCAGTTTTCTTTAATAATCTTATTTTTATAATCTTATAGATTTCTTCCTGCAGTTTATGATATTGTAGGATAGACAAAAAATAAATATTTTAAATAAAAGGCCTAGACACATGCAATAACTCCACATGGACCACCTTCTTTTTAGAAGAGACCATAAAAACAGTCATCATTATCATTCAAAATAAATCCTTAAGACCATGAGGCAGGAAGAAATTTATTTTATGATTAATTAAAAAGAAGTTTTTTGATTTCTTAAACTTCTGTACCACTGAGGGTCTATACATTCTTCTTAGAGAAAGTTTATATTCCTGCTGTTTTAGAGAAATTGATTTTAGGTGGCGAGAAATTAAAATTGACTTTTCCTGGTTCAAATAAGTTAATTTTTGCATGTTCTGTGTCACTAAAATTTGATCCTACTTATTATTCTTTGGCTTCAATCTAACTTGCTTTTCTTCTGTTTTTTTAATTATTAGAAAAATCTAAGTCGTCATCTTCTTCAAATATTCCTTTTTTTTTCTTTGGATTCTCAAATTATTTAACAGAATCAACAACTTAATTTCCTCCGAGTATTTTATCAAAATCATCCTCTTCATTAATCTAATTTAGGTGATTTTAAGAGGACTGCTTATTATATTCTAAAGGGACATCATCCTACTTTTTCTTTTTATTGAAGAAATTAAATTATTTTGTGTTTGATTCTTCAGTATTTTTTTCAGTTTGATCTTATGGTTAAGTAAATTCATTTTGATTTGATTTGCTTTAACGAGATGCAGGTCTTTTCTATTCAACATTTTCACTGTGCAATTCATGGCTGTTATTGCTATTTATTTTGTTTGGCATTGAAGAAAGTAATTAAGATTAATTTGTAACTTCTCCAAATAAAGGGTCATTAAAATCTAACTTATTATTTTAGACACTACCTTAATTTATCAATTCATTAAAATTGTTAAAAAATTCTGAATTTTAATTCTTTGTGGTTGTTACATTACTGTTTGTAACATTTGTCTCTTATAGCCCACTAAAACTTGTTCTTATTGAAGTTATTTAATCGCTTTGCTGCAAATTTTTTTTATCACCACCAGATGATGGAGGTCTTACTACTTTTTTCATATTTCCTCTTCTTGATTCAAATTTGAATTCACCATCATCGTTATTCGAATTTGAAGACTAATTGAAATTTTTGGTTAAGTTAGTCTCTACAAGAGGAGAAGTAGTATCATTGTGTGTATTAGCAGGATATATGCCAACTTGTTGAGGAGTTCCAATATTTTATCCGCTGTTGCTATTGCTACTTTTTTTGCTTTAATCATCAAAATAAGATAAATAATCACCATCTTTTTCTTATAAGAAATCTTTTCTTCCTTGCTATTATTAATTTCCTTTGCTATTATTTGGATTTTAAGTTATTTAACCTGCTGATTTAGGTGGTTTTGATTAATCTCCTGCTAAAATTTATGGATAACTTAAAGAATTTTGATTCATCCATGGCTAGTTAGATGTATGTGGTTAGCTATTGCTTGAAGTATTGCTAATATGAGAACCAAAACCAGAATTATTTGCACTGGATTTAGAATTCAAATATGAATTCACTCCTATATTATTACTGCCGTTACTTATATTTGAATTTCCATTGGATATATTACTTGAGTAATTATTATCGCTTAGAGGCCTATGATTGTTAAATACTGTTGTATTGGTTATCTTTGAAGATATATTTGTTTATGAACCATAAACACTCTCTTAATATTCCTAATTTTTAACATTTTAGCTATAAACAGATTATCCTTCATCAAAATTTGTGTTTGTTTTATCACCACTTAATCCTGTATTCTGCTATCTTCCTTTGAATTTCGAAAATAAGTAATCTGTTAAAGTCTCTAACATTGTTTATTATGGCTAGATTTTTTATTTATTATTTTTAATTAGCCTCTCCATTGAGAGAAATTTTATTAAGTCTAGCTTTGTCATTTTGATTCTTGGCCTTTTATCCTCCTTTTCAAATACATCTAATGAATTTTTATATCCTAATTTTAAAAAAAACTCTCTTATCAGGCTCCTTGCTAAATCTTCAGGGCCTACTTAATTTTCTAAATCCATATCCTTAGTTAAATAGTTGATAAATTTTGTAGTAAACTCTTAATCTAATTGATTTATTTAATTAAAGTATGCTTTGAATTCAGTCCTATTTTGATTAGCTTGTTTGTTTGTTGGTTGGTTGGACTAATTAATTTTGAAGGTTGTTTATAAATTAAATTAATAATTTGTTTTGATTATTTCAAAATTTTTTTTTTAATTCTATTTTTGAAGACTTCACAAAATGAAGTAAGAAGTTAATATTTTTAATTAAATTTAAGTAAATTTGATTTAACTAAATGAAAGTATGTGCATTCAAATCTATTATCCAAGTTCTTTTATTTTTTAAATTCTTTGAAAAATTCTATAAGATAATATTCAAATTTCTATTTTATAAGTCATCTGAGAATTTTAAATACATGGACTTCTTCATCAATATTCTATCTATCTATCTATCAATTGTCTTTGAGGTATATGAGTACTCAGTAGTTTCATCTCAAAGTTAGCTCTAATAATTATTCATGAAACAATTTTAATCAAAAAAATCAATACTTTGAAAAATTTAATTGAAAAACCTAAATGGGAAATACTCTTTGAAGATTTTACATAAAAACACTTAAATTATGGTTTACAGTATTTAACATTAATATTTTTAACTCTCTGAAAAATATATGTTATCAGGTATAAAATCTTTACCAATTAATTGATTTTTATAATATTTGTTGTTGGCATGTATTAATGAGAAGAGTAATTATATTTGTTCATAAAGTAATATATTAAAGAAATAAATTAAAGAATAAGAGTAAGGCGTAAAAATGGAACAAGATTAAACATTCTAAAGTGATTTAAAAGCAAAATTAACAAATAATATCGAACTTGTATCAAATAATTATAATATAGGTTCAGAGGCACCTTATTAAACGATGCATACTCAACAATCTACTAGAACTTTAGATACATAAATTAATCAGCAACAACAATAACAATAGATTTAGTAGAATAAAAATTAAAATCCATTTTACTCAGAAAAATAACAATCTAAAAGTAAGTTACTTATTCATATAGATTCCCTTAACTTTGAAATTTATTTTTAACTTAAAAATATCAAAAGACATAGACATCTCAGATGATATTGAAATTGTAAAAAAAGATTCTTCTAGTATTATGGAGAAAAAAAACTTAAAAGAACAATTGATTGCAAATTATCAAGAAATTATGTTTGAGCCTGATTTTACATTTTTTTTATTCGTTAATTCAACCAGCGGAGGTAATTAGGCAGCTAATTTTATCAAGATTCAGGTAGTTTATTAGCTATTTAAATGTGTTTTTTATTCAAATATTATTAATACAAGGCTGAAAGAATCAATTTTGTACTAGACATGAGTAAAGATGGTAAAGAAACATTTCAAGTTGAAGTCTTTTTTTACGATTTAAAAAATGCACAAAACAAAGAAAGAGGATTTACTCTATTGAAGAATAAATAGGACAGTGGTATATTAAGAAGTGTAAGTTTTAGGTTAATTATTACTTAACTAAAAATAGGAAGGAAAAATATGAGAGCAATCGTTGGAGGAGGTGATGGAACTGTAATGTGGGTAATCTAAGAAATGCTTGCAAAAAAATGTGATTTGAATAATATTCCTATTGGTATTGTGCCTTTTGGTACAGGAAATGACTTCTCTAGAGTATTAGGTAACTTTGATTCTATTTATAATTTAATATTTTTGTTCATTTAATTAATTTATATCAGGTTGGGGAGGAGGTGTTTCTGATGATTTCATCGGTAAAAACCTAAAAGGTCTTAAAGAAATGGTTAAGAAATGGATTAAAGCCAAAGTAGCTCCTTTTGATATATGGGAAATCAAATTTAAAGCTGGAGAGGTATTCATGCTTTTTTTTGATTTTGCCTAAATTAAAAAACATAATTAAAGAAAGGATCGTTTAAAAGAATTGAGAAGGAAAATGGAAAGGCTGTTAAAAAAGATTTAAGAGATAATAATGGAGAAATTTTAAAGGTTATGAAAAAGCCAATGTCAAATTATTTTAGTATTGGTATTGATGCTAGAATAGGAATAGGTTTTGATAAAAACAGAACCACTTCTTAAATAGGTAATAAGTGCGTTTACTGTTGGGAGGGATTCAAAAAAATATTTATAAGGACACCTAAAATATCATAGGTAGTTGATGCCTTAGAAGAACTTCATGAAGAAGATGTAAGCCAAGATAAGGTCTGACAAATTTAATTATTAAAAAATGCAAAAAAGTTAATTTTACTAAAAAATATAAAAATTAGATTTCTGAATTAGACATATCAATAGAAGATAGTTTTTCTAACAGATAAGTTGTTTTTAACACAAGAAGTGCTTCCATGGCTTTATCTGCTTCTTAAGCATGTAAATTAGTTACTTTTACCCTTTTATCTAATAAAGTAAATAGAATAACTTAGGGAGTCTTAGGCTAAGAGAATAGAAGATAAAAAGAATAACAACATATTGAAAGGAAATCCTGCATGTTTATTAGTCTTAAATATAAATTCCTATGCAGGGGGAACAAATAAAATATGGGGAAGCAGTCAAGGCTAGGTTGGATTGGAGAAGTTTAATCACAATAAAGTTTAAGATTAATTTTAAAAATAAGACTTTGGAGATGGTATGGTTGAGTTTGTATCTTTTACATCAGCTATTAGCTTGGCAAACGAGAGATTTATTAGTGGATAAGCTTCCAGAGTAGCGCAAGGCAAAGGTCCTTTTGTTTTAAAGTTTAAAAAAATGTCAGGAGAAAAAAATTAGACTCCAATCAAATCCTACTTTTAAATTGATGGCGAATATTACTAAATAGATAATCCTGAATCAGTAAAAATTAAATAAAACAAATAAGTTCCAAATGGAAAAATTTAAGTACTTATCAACACCCAAGGCAATTCATACTGAAATATATAAAAAAAGAAATATTAAGTATCAAATTAATAAAAATATATTATTTATTTTATCACACTTTTAAAAAAATTATAAAAAATAAATAAAAAATATTTTATGAAAATGAAGAAAATCAGAATGTAAAAAATTAAGATATATGAGAAATTTATGTTACAATTAAAAATTACAATTTAGTAAAAAATTAAGCTGTTTTTGAAAGTTAAATAAAAATTTATAATTTTATCAAAGGACAAATAACTGTGTAAAAAATTCATTACTTTTTAGTTAATGTAATTTCTCATATCTATATATCCAAAAGATCCTGTTATAAATTAATTTTATTAAAAACAAACTAACAAATAACCTAATGAATGCTATACTTCAAATTAGTCAATATGATAGATTTCTGTCTCAAATTAATTTGTAATTGTAATAAAGAACAAGCAAACAAATATGTAAATTTAATAACTCAGTGAATATTAAAAACTCTATGGATATTTAAAATTTGTGTCAAGAAATAAGAAATTAACAAAATTGAATTCTTCAATCTGTGAATATAATAGAATTTTGAATTGAATTAATTAAAAACTTTTAAAATTTTGAAAAAAATAAAATTATTTTTTAAAAGATTTTTGAAAAGCTAAATTATAATTTTAACAAAAAAGAAACAGAATATCTTAATAATAAGTAATTATTTTGCTATCTTAAAATCAGCGAATAAATAAATAATTGCACTGAATATTTATCAAAAATTTTAGAGAACTAAAAGTGATTTAATTAACAATTGAATGGATTCTTTTAATTATTTTACATACAGATTTATAACTTCACTGAATTAATTAAAAATATTCATTTTGACAATTAAACCTCAATATAAAAAATTCATTTAAGGTTTTAAAGATATTTAAGTAGTTTAAAAAATGTTCAAAGCTCCTAATAAAATCATATTTAACCAAGATAAAAAAAAGGATTGGGAAATTCATTAATAAAAGATTTAAAATGTAAAATGCAGTGTTGATCATTAGAATAACAATAATAGCATAGTTAGGAAATAGAGCCATAATTTGTTTTAGTAGCTTGAGTTATAAAAATAAAATGATGTCCATGTCAAACGATTACTTAGCATATAAGCTAATTCTTCAATGAGAACTTTTAATCTTAATTATTCAAATGCTACAAATATGAATAAAACTAATTCAAATTCAATCACAGCTGCTGGAAATATTACTGCCACTAATAAGAGTCATCACCTTGGAACTTTACATCAGGGATTTTTTAAAAAGTAAAAGCAATAAAGGGACTAAGAAAATCAAATAATTTTTAGAAGAATTTAAGAGACAAAGAGCATATTTGATGTTAAAAAGTGGGAATAAGAAGCAGAAGAAAGAAAGAAAATTCTTTTAGTGATAAGCGAGTTTCCATAATATTATTAATAGACCTTAAATGCTAAAGCTCAACGTACAAGCAGTGAAAAGCAGGGCTCTGCTTTCAATTTTGGTAGTACAAAAAATAATCTAAAAGATGAAGGAAAAGCTCACTATTAAAATGATTAAAATATTAAAAGTGCTACTTAAATTGGTAATTTTAACAATATGTCTACAATTTTTAAGGACTAATCTTCAATTATAGATGTGAATAATTCTTCTCACATTTAATAACATTAATAGAATAATATAAATAATGAATCTATTTAGCTGGCTGATAACAATTCTTTAATAGCTACTAATAACTAATAATACAACTAAGATAAAGAAAAATTCCTTATAATTAGCAACATTACTGTACCCTCAAAATTTTATCATACAATGAATAGTAAGTTTCTTATTTGCTTAAAGAAGTAACCAAATTTCTTATTTTTTTATTATTTTAATAATATTATAAGGTGACACTGAGAGAACTAATTACTTAAAAAAGTTGATAAGGGATTAGCGTAAAATAATTTATAGAAAGACAGCTATAATACAAGATGAGCCTTATTTTACTGAAATTAAGATAGAACAAGGGTATGTATTTACAAAAGATTTTATTAATACTTATAATCATTCATTAATATTTCTTAAAATTAGATAATTCATGGTTGAAATTGAAAATGCTAAAGGAGAAATATACAGATATTCTGTAGCAGAAGCTGAGGGTATTTTTATAATTCATTTATCAGATAGCAATAATTATTATTTTACTTTAATCAAGGAATTAAGTTCTTCTAAAAAGATTGTCATGAAAATTTTTAAGAGCTCTTTTAAAAAATTCAATTAAATAAATATGATATGACAATACATTTTTTAAAACAGAAGTAACCAGTGCATTTACTTCCTATTGAAGCAAAAACTATTTACAAGCTTAGGTCTTTAAACCAAACTAAAAATTTTAATTCCACTGATTTACTTTCAAAAGGTGAAATTTAAGATAGCGATGATGATCTAAATATTAAGAATAAATTAGGAGGTATTCATAATAAATCACTAGATGGAAATGCTAAAAGTGTCAACAAACATTTTTTTAAACCCTCTTTTTCAGAAGCTTAGCTTAACTAGAAAAGAAGATTAAATAGCTATTCACCTAAATAGAAAAATAGTTTCAATAAAAAATCTGAGTTAGTTTAATCTCAAGATAGTAAAAGATAAAAATAAATTTCAACATCAAACAAAGATTTAGAATTAAATAGCAAGAAAAATAACTTAAAATAACCTAATTTAAATTCAAAAGCAGTAACAACCAAACCATAAAATTAATAAAATAACAACAACAAAAAGATCTCAGAAAAATCTCAAGAAAAACCAAAATAAATTTAAAATAAAATATAATAAACTAAAAATTAACAGAATAAAGTAGTCTAATAATAGAATTAAAAGAAAAATATTGTTAAAAATGATAAAAATATAAAAGAAGAATAGAATGAAAATACATACGAAGATGAATATGATGATTTTGAGGATGATGAGGAAGAGTAAAAATAAAACGAGCTTTAGAAAAATGATAAACTAAATACAGAAGAAGAATATGAAGACCCCTTTGAAAAGTTTGAAGAGGAAGAAGAATAAAAGAAAAAAGAAGAATTGGAGAAATCAAACGAGTTAATAAATAACCATCCTACTCATCCTCATGAAGAATTAAATAAAAAAATGAATAAATTTTCGTTTAACGATACAGGCTATAAAAAGAATTTAAGCCAAGAGTCATTTTAATCTAAATAAAAGTAAAATAATGTTTTAGAGTAGTAGAATAATAATAGATAAGCAATACCTGAATAAAAATTGTCAGAAAAAGATAATAGCATACAAAGCAATTCAAAAATTGAAGAAGCTGTTCAAGAAAAGAAAAAGGAGAATTTGGTTGAATAGGAATAATATGAAGAAGAAGATTTTGATCTTGAAGATGATTCTGGAACTTAGTATGAAATAAATGAAGCTGACCGTGAAATGACGGAAAATAAAAATTTAGAAAACAACTAAAATAATGAGTAAAAGAAAGAAGAAACTCTCAGCCAGTAGCAAAAAGGTCAAATGGATACTAAGAAATAACTAATAGATAAACAAGAAGATTATGAAGAGGAATTTGATTGAGTATAAATTAAATTATAATTGTTTTTAAAAAATATTTAATGTAAAAAATGACAATTTTGATAAAAGTTTAAACAATTAACATAAATATTTATTTTTAAATATTTTCCTTTTTATATCAAAACTTGATTACAAATTCTATTACCAAGCAGTTATTTGTATTCTTATAATAAAGCAAGATAAATATGAAGAGGAGTTTAATGGAATATTAAATTATAATTATAAATATATTTTAAAATAAATACAATTTCAATGAAAAATTCCTTAAATATCATTATTTTTTATATTAAAATTTAATTATAAAACTAAGCAGTAATTCTAAAACTAATAGCAAAAAAATATGCAAATTGTATTTTATGATGAAGCAAAATAATTCTGAAGAGGCGTTTATTGGAGTATTATGTTTTAGATAAATTAGAATGTAAAAAGACGTTTTGGTTTTTAATTACTTTAAATATTTTAGTTTATTCATTTTTATTTTAAAATTCAATTGTTAATTTTATTAGTATACAGCATTTCGTATGCTGATTATATGTATTCACAGAAACATTTATAATCTATATCATAGCTTAGCAAGCCTTGGTCAACTATAATTAATTCACTAATCTATTATTAAGCTATTTATTTTCTTGACTTTATTACAAATTATACAATTCCTCCTACTTTTTTCCTTAATAAAATTTTTTTTATTTAATATTAAGAAATTTTTAAAGTAAAATGATTACGATTTTGTTTCATCAAATTTATTTCCATCATCGATAACCTATTTTTTAATTTGATCTTCAACTATTATAGGATGGTAGTAAATTGGTAGTATGGATGATAAGTCAATATCTTTTTAGTATTCTACTTATTTGTTACTATCATAGAATATCATAGATTTTTTATTTTTAATAACAGCACTTGCTAAACTGATCTGAGATGAAACTTAAATTTTTTAGGAGTTTGATTGATGTAAAACTATTTGATCATTTTCTACAAATACAAATTAAGCAGCATTTGACTATAAAATAGTACTTGCCCATTTTTTGATAATCTGAGAAAATTAAAACTTCGATTTACTTGTACATAACTCCTAGAAAAATTCTTAATTCATAGTTGAAGTTCTAAAATTATTTTATTTGATTAAATATTATTTTTATTTACTTTTAAAAAAGCAAGAAATACCTAAGCTAATTAGTAATTACACTCCACTCGTGTAGTTTTTTAAAGATAAAGCGTAAAAATTTAGTTAAGAAGATAGATTAATATTGTTCGTCTAGTTCCATTCTATCACTAAATAGTTTGCTAACCTCAAAAATTCCCACAAGATACTATTGTTAAGAGCTGTTTTAAGAACTTTGCAAATATATAGGAAAGACAACACATTTATCTTAACAAACTAAATGGCCATCTGTATCTTAATAAAGTGTAACTTCTCTTGAGGAACTGTCTTTTAATTAAATTTATTAATTTATCCAAAAGATATCTTTTAATTAACTATTTACAATTAATGATTTTTTGTTAGTCTATGCATTTTTGAAATATTCCTTTAGTTGTCAAAGCTCTCATCTCTTTGCCCTGCTAATTGTAAGTTCTTAAAATTCCAGTTTCCTTTTAATTATTTATGAATAAATTTAGATAAATATTTCATTTAGATATTTTACAGCTTCTCTGACCCATAAATGAACATTTTCAGCCTAAAAATTTTACTTAAAATTTCTGCACACATACACCATAATATCATTTATGCTTGTGAAATTAATAAGATAGAGAATCTCATGAATCATAGAGTTAACCTTTTCTGAGAACTCTCTGTAAGAGCTAAGCTAAGAAATAATTAACTCTACTTAATCTTTTTTATCATCTTCGAATTAACTTAAATAACTTTCTTTACCTTACTCCTACAAATCGCTTAAGAAATCTGTTTTTAACAACAACTCAAAAATATTTCAAAGATAAAATAATTAATGAATACTTTATTATCTCAGAGATATATTCTGTACTTTAAAATCTGTTGAAACAGGTAATTCATTTTTTTCAAAATTGAATTTATCCTCATCTGTATTATTTTGACTGCTTTTGCTATCTTCTTCCTTGTTAGTTCTTTTCATTTTAATCATGTCTATTTTCTTGTATAATCTATTCATTTTGTCTTATTGCTTGTAGTTGAGTTCTTTTAGTCTTTCCACCTCCTAGTCTTTAACCTTTAATTATTTTTTATAGTTTTCATTTTCTTTCACTAATTCAGCAAGCACAATTTGCATTTATCCGTTTTTATACAGAGCAGGAGCTGTTTTAGTTTAACTATTCTTGTCTCCCTTTTCTTGCTAGATTTTACTTATGCTTTTAATTTCTTCATGTGAGCGCTTTTTATTACTATTTTCAAATGATTAATTTTTATCTTAATTGCTGAATGTTTCATTCAGATTTGATTCTAGTGTCATTTTGTTATCAGGAGAATAATCAGAAAGTAACTCAAGTCTCTTTTCATATATTTAATTCTTTTTCCTAAGTTCATCATTTATATGATGCAGCTAAATATTTTCTTTCTTGAGCTATCTAATATCTGCCTGAGCTCCATCATATTTTTATTTATACAAAAACAATTCTTCAGAGCCTAATCTAGTTTGATTTTTATATATTTCACTCTCCATTTGAAGTCTAAGATTATCTCTTAATTGCTTATGCATTTCCCTCATAGCTTTATTAAGCTATATAAATTGAGTATAATTTTTAGTATACAATTATATTTTCTATCAATCATGTAATTACCTCCATTTCGTTTTTTTGAGCATTTTCTATAGTAACCATCAAGTGGTTCAGTGCTTCTGATATAGTGGTTGCTTCTTTTTATTAGTGATTTGGCTACTGACTTAAGAAGCCTTAAATCTATGAAATTAATTCATTAAGTGCTTCTTCTCTCCTTTGATTTTACTGATGATAAATTATACAATAAAAACTAGTAAAATGTATTTTTTTACAATTGTAATTCTCTTATTAGTCTCAAACAACTTATAATAGCTTGGATTTTCAAGTAAAGATTCTTCATTGGATTTGAAGAGCAAGCTTCTCTAATATTTAAAAAATTAAGATAAATACCAATAACCATGAAAAATGTTATTTTACTTCATCTAGCTTTTTGCTCTAAAAATCTGAATTTTTGGTACTTCTTAAGGGTGTCATATTCATACTTTTTTTATTTTATGGTAGAGAAGTATTATGGAAATCTACTTCATTTTAAGATCCTTCCATAAATTTTGTTGTAGAATTCTTTTAATTGTGATTACCAGACTCATCAACTACTTATGAAGACCTTAAATCTATTTTCAAAATTTATGATTTACTGGTAGATGCTCCTTGTGGCAAATAATATTCTGAATTCTCTATCAAACTATTCTAAGTATTATTATAATTTCTTTGATTTTAACTTAGATGTAATGGCTCTAACTTAACATTAATTTTATTCTATTATGCTTACTAGTTATTTTCTATTTTTATTTAAAAATAAAAGTTTTTTTGGTAATGGATGAATAAAACAACTCTTTTAGTTTAAGTTTAAAAAATTATTTTTTTTAGCTATCAATTAAATTTAATGTAAAAAATAGTTGATATGATAGTGAATTTTAAAATACTTCTAGCAAGTATTTATGGAGATGATATTGTTTTCAGATATTTCTTTGAAGATATCTAAGCTACTGAATCTAAGTCTCCAAAAGACCCTGCCTAATTTCTTAAATTGGAATTACTTTTACTAACTAAACTTCTATCTGTAAACATTTTTTGATAGTTAATTTAAAAAACTTTTAGATAAATATATTGACTGGTTTATATTTTATTAATTTTTGATATGCTTGCTGAATCATCTAAAAGAGCAATCATTTGATTACATTTTATGCAATATATCTTAAATTATTTTTTTTAAAAAGCTATTTTTTTAACATTTTACATATTTTTTGTTTTTGTCAACATGAAGTTTTTCCATTAATTTAAAATAAAATAAAAATTGAAATGGTTTTTATTTTAATTTTTAACAAACTACCATTTCATTTGAATAATAAAATAATTTTCAGAAATTATATAAAAAATAATAAATGTTGAACAACAAAGATGTTCTTAATTTAATAAAAAGAGAATTTACATAATAAATAATTAATTTTACTAAAATTTATTCATACTGCTTAGAATAAAAATTAGAGTGAATCTTGCCATAAAATATTTAAGAAGTTAATGAAAATAATAACCACTTTTTAATAAAAAATAATACTAAATAATATAAAAAGGATATTCTGTAATTGAAATAATGAAATGTAGATAAATATATAAATAGATATATTGACAAACTCTATTTGATAAATTTAATCTAAAAAATTGGAATCAAAAAATCTAAATAAAATAAAGTTATGGATTTGCTACTGCTAATTTGTGGTGTTACAAATTATCTTTAATCCGTCTTTTTAATTTAAAACGATATATAAAAGTAAAATAAAAATGAAAAATATAAAGGTTTACCTCTTAACCTATCTATCTATTAATATTTGTGTATATTTTTTAATTAATTAATTAATTGATTTATCTATTTATCTACAAAAATAGATAGATAGATAGCTTTTAGTTTTATGATGTATTATTATTAATTTAAATTAAATCATTAAGAAAGAATAACAAAAATTCAATCATAAAGATAATTTATATATCTAATAAAACATAACAAACATTGTTTTTAATAATTTTTAACAATTTACAAAATTTACAACTCATACATACATAAAAAATATTACAAAATGGAAAAGTTATAACTACCCCACGCAAAGCTTTTTTACTTCAGTGCAGAATTATATAAGAACAATAAAATCTCTGAAAATGAGAAGCTTAAATTGAAAGGTAATTTAGATACATCTCTTAGTTTAATGCCAAGCAATTTATAAATATGATAAATTTTATTCTTCAGGCTATTCTTTATCTATCTATACAGCAACTCAAATTTTCTTTATCTAAAATGCTAGATAGAGAAGTAAACTAGGAAACCATTTAACATAACAATCAATTACGGAGAATGGAATTATTTATTTATATTTAGGGCATGAATAAGTTGCAGAAGCCTTTATAAATAGCTTGAGACAACATAGATTAAATATTTTTAATAATTATATTAATAAAAATAATGAATGCATTGAATATAAAATATTATTTTATAAAAATAAAAAAGAAATGGTTATTAATGACGAGCCTTAGGTTTTCGAATTATTAGAGAGATATTAATAAAATAACCTTGAAACTGAATTCGTTAATGGGTTATTAAACTTACTTCGTCCTCATTAGAAACAAATAGTCTAACCTCCTTTATAGCGTAAATTATTGAGTTTCAAAGAAAAAATTTTAATTTTGCAGCATGCCAAACTCATTTATGTCTTAAAATGTCAGAAAGTATATCTGTCTGAAAAGAAATAATGAATTAGGTGATGCTGAAAATGTATTTTTTAAGGAATGATTTCTATATTATAGCTTTCATTTAGCATTTTACATCATTTTTCACTATTTTTCTGAATAGTAAAATTTATTTTGTATCTAGCTTGCAAAATAAATATTGATATCTATTTATCAAATCTAATGTTTTAGGAAAGATTTTAACTCTTTTATTTATTATTTACAATATAGCTTAACAAGCTCCTGTCTAATATGGTTTAAGACCCACTTAATAGAATCAAGCACCCTAATATACCATACTCTAATAGGTTTAATAATAAGAATAAAAATATTCTCCCTAAGAACAACAATAAGCTGAATATTAAGATAGTAATGCCAATAATTAGGAATCCTTAAATCCTAAAAATGAAGAAATTGCTTAATTCATTGAAAAGCACCCTGATTGTCCTGATGAAGTAAAAATTACTTTTATGAATTCTTGATAAAACAATTATTTCTTATTAAAATAAATAAAGATTTCTTCTCCTCTTGGATTAAAGCTCTTGAAAAGAAAGCAAAAAGCCCAAAAAGCTAATCCCTAAGTTAAAGACTACCTTAAGCCATATAAGATTGATTAGGAATGAGGAATAGTAATTCAAAGTGAGAGAATGATTTAGTAATATGTATAAACTGACCTAATCTCTCAAATTATACAACAAAATAAATTATTATAGAAATAAAAAAAGCTTATACTAACTAACTTTAGCTGTCACTTAACAATATTTGAAATTACATACATAGATGGATACATATATGTCTACCTGCATCAATATTATTTTATACATCAATCAAAGCTATTTTTAAAGATATGATAGGTTATTTCTAGAGCTACTTAAATATTTCATTCACTTTATATCTTATGAAGGAGTAAAGCAAATATTGATCATAGATGCATACATAATAAGAGTGATAAAATAAATTATATAATCTATTCTATTCATATAGATTTTTATAATCAATAACAGCAAATATGTGTTTTTATAAATTTAATTACTTTTTTAATATTTTACTTCTTCAGTTAAAATTTTGTTTTCTAACTTCATTCATTTTATTAACTAAATACTATTTTTAATTTATTAAAAAATTCCACTTAATCCAAAGAGTAGGAAACGCTCTAAAATTAATCATCAATTTTTTTATTACTCCAATCAAATTTAAATTTTCTTTTCTAAATTTTTCAACCATTAGTATTCAAATTTAAAACAAAAACACTTTAATAATAAACACGTTGTAGTTTTTGGATATCAAAAGTATCATTAAAAAAAAATTTCTTTGATATATTATATGGTCATGAAAATTGAAATCAGTAAAATTTTTTATTAACTTTTAAGATAATTACAAAGGATGTAAATGTATCTATGTAGAGTAAATATAAATTAATTTCTATTTTTATTAGGTTTATAATCACTTCTTTTCTTGTTAAAGAATACCTTTAATGTCTACCTTGAAAATAGATTAAAAAAGCTTTACTGCATCAATTTTAGAATTTTAGTTGTTGTTTTATGAATTTATATTAATTATTTGGTTTTATTATTATTATTGCTATTGTTGAAACTCTTCTTCATCTATTTCCATTAGTTCATCATCATCAATATTTCCTTCTAAATTTGCTTGACCTTCACTTCCAAGCAATACAATACCTTACATGGCTCCATTATTATTAGCATCATCTGGGTTTGAATTATTCTGATTATTAAGGCGATACTGAGGAATATCTTTTTTTAGAATAGAGAATTAATTAAAAGCCATGAAAGATTAGGATACCTTTTCTTTAGGTGAAAAATCCAGAAGAAGAAATTCTATTTGAATTGGAAGGGAGCATTTCGTCATAAATACTGTTCCAACCCTAATTTAAAACGTTTACTGATTAAATTATTGAATGATCATAAATTATGAATTTACGACATAATGAATGAAAATTAACTCTTCATTATTTTAAGTTTTTTCTATTTTTTTAACAATTGCTTCACACCATATATTATCTAAGTCTCTAATATCTACCTTCATCCCTTCTTCAAACTTCTAAGGTCTTAAATAATTTATTGTTAAAAGAATGATTATATTCATTTATTTATTTACCTTCTTTTTTTATTCCATGCAAAGTATTTCTTACGTCTCTATTAATATTTTTCTTTGTTTTCATCATTATAATTCTCTACATATCTTTTTATTTGTTAAATTTAATTTAAAATTTTATTTGTCTAATTATGATTATTTACTATTTTACTAGCCCATCTAGCAAAGTATCTATTACAAAATTAAAATTAGGAACTACCTTTTTACACATAGGACATATCTAATATTTACATAAAATTATTTATTATCTGGCTCCAAATTATCAAATAAAATCATGAAATTATTTATTTTTTAAACTCTTTTAACTTAAATAAATACATTTTATTTAAGCAATGCCTCTGTTAAACAAATTTCACAATATGTATGACCGCATTACGTTTGTACAGGATTCACTAAGTAATCCATGCATATGGGACACTCTAAAAGTTTTTACTAATCTTAATCAATAATGCTCTTTTCTTTTGTAACTATAAAAGTAAAAAAAAATATATTAAAGTTTGCCATGATTTGCTTTTTTAAATGCTAATTTAATTAGAAATTATTCTTTACTTTTTTTCCTATTCTCATAATTTTTAATAATATTTGCTTTTTCATTTTTTTTAATCTTAATAGATTGAGACAAATGTCTTTATTCTCTCCTGCTTTACAAATACTACCTTAACAACTACTTTTGAGTGATGTACTTTTTTTATTCATTAATATCCAATGCACCTTATAATGCTGATTTTATCTTTTGCAATTATTAGTTTTCAATTAACTACTACATTTTATATATGAAGCTATCTTAACTATCTAAAAGAAAATAATCTTTATCTTTTATTATAAATTGGATCAAAATTTATGAGTTTCTTTCTATGTATTAGTTAAGAATATTAAAGCTACCAGTATAAATGCTTTTATAAATATTTGCGCCAAAATCTAGAGCAAGATAATATTTTAATAATTTTTTTATTTAAATTATTTAAAATTAAAAAGAATATTTTAAAGTTAGGCCTTAGTTATTAAAAAAGATGAATCTCTTAATTATTCTTATCAATCAATTTCAATCATAAAAAATATGTAAAATCTTTGAAAAAGATGATATTTTGCTTAATTTTTCATTTTAATTATTTTAAGTTTTTTAAATTTAAAAATAAATTATTTTTAAATCAAATATTATTTAAGATGTATAAATCTAATTATTTTCTGCTCAATTTTTTAAACTTTTTTGCAAAATCAAGCAATTGAATTTTAAGAATATTTTCTTGAAAAGAAAAATAATTTGAGTAAAATTATTTAAAATTAGAATGGTTTGAGCTATTTTACTTGTAAAATTAAAAGAAAATATTTATAACTTAATTAGGATTTGGGGTTAGTGACTTAGAATTAATTAAAATGCATATATTAAATTTTAAATTAGAGTCTCTTTTTGTATATTTGATTTTTTAATACTCTACTTTCAGCATTAGATTTAATTAAAAAAACTTCAGATTAGCCCACTTTTTTTAAAAATTTGGCATCAATCTTATTCTTTTTACATTTTTCCTTGATCAAGTTTTTATATTAGATAAGATAAATCAATAATTTATTTGAATGAAAGAGAAATAGTTTGAAGAAAAATATCAAGAATCGATATAAAGCATAGCTACACTTGAAAGGAATTTGTGGTTTGCTATTAATGAAGTAATATTAAGATTTGACATTAATTGCAAGCAATTAACATCTAAAAATGAAATTAATTTTTTATTATTTTGTTTGATTCTAGCTAGATTTTTGAATTAAATAAATTCAATTTATCTTTTTCTTATAGCTTGCTTTGAATATTTGGGGTATTGAAAGTTATTTTTTCTTATTTTATGTAGGGAAATGGAGTTAAAAGTTAAAAGTGTTGGAACATATCTTGTATATTAAGTTTAGAACTTACTAAATTAGGGGAAAAATTAATAAAAGATGATGATTTTGATGAAGCAGAAAAGTATTTGATTAGGGCTTAATAATTTACTGAACCTATTCTCGATAAAACTATTTGGATGAATAGAGTAGAATGGTTTTATTAAAGATTAAATATTGCACTAAATTTATAAGTTATGTACACAAAGCAAAAGAGATTTTCTTCTAGTTTTGATGTGCTAAATCAGATTATAGAGTAATGTGAAAAATCTCCTCTGTTTGAATAGATTTGGCAGAATATTGAATCAAATATTGATTTTGCTTATTTTTAGTTATTATTATCATGTATTGAACTGTAGAAGTATGTTTAAGCATTTGCTTGCTGTAAAAAGTGTATTAACATTATTGATTATTATGAGAAAGAATATAACAAATAAAAGAAGATGGAAAACAATAATTAACAAGAGTTATTGCTATAAACATATGGAGAATAAAGGGGTGTTATATATCTAGAGCATAAATAACTTCTTTTTAAAAAATTAACTTTGAGAGTTTTTTGTTTTTATTAAGGTGGCAGAGCACTTTATAAATTAGGAAATAAAGTTAACTCTTTAAAATTTTTTAAAATGGCTTGGAAAAAATCAAAGGAATTATTAAAAAATGATACTAATTAAAAAGTTTAGATGTTTTACGAGAAATATGACTAGGTAAAAAATGAGCTTGAGTTTGATAAAAATTTAAATAATGAATCAATTGGCGATTTCTCTAAATTTACTTTAGAAGTCAAAAAGGCATCTATATAGAATTAACAGCAGCAATAAAATGATTTGAATTCTCAAAATAATATAGAATCGTAAAAGAGTTTGGATCCTGAAAAAATAATGAAATAAAAATATTAAGGTTTTGGATCTGCAAATTCATTAGCAAATGATATTGATGAGCTATCAAAAGCATAATAAGAGGGTGCAAATAATATGCAAAATAACAAATATAATAATTAAAACTTTTCTGATTTTTTATTTTCTCAAAACAGTGCAGATAATCTGGATAAAGGAGGCAAGAAGTAAAAAAAAATAGAATTTGCTGATAATGCTTTGACCTAAAATTATGATATATGTTTAGAAAAAAGTGATTAGTAGATGGAATTATAATAAATGATGAATAAACGTTCAGATTCAAGAAACTCCAAAATGTTAACCTAGCAAAATAGCAACCAAAATACATTGGCCACATCTAATATTACTCAATTAAAATCAGTATCTACAAATAACACTCCTAAAAAATCAGTTAGGACTGCTATTAGTTTTTAGTCTCAAATGAATTCTATAAGATAAGATACTTAAAGTTAGCAAATATCTAATAAATCTTTGAGAAAAAAAAGACCTGTTGTATCACTACAGAATTCGCCTTCAAATAAAACTTCCACAAAAAGTAATACATAATAAGGAAGATTCTCAAATGCAGTCAGCCCAAAAGGAATTGAACCTTACCCTTTTTCTTTTACCTAATAATAGTAAAATAATAACAATAATGCTACTTTGAAAAAATAATAAAATAATGCAGCACTCAGTGATAACAACGAGGCCCGTAAAAATAAAAGGAAAATTTCTAGTTTAGAAGGAATAACTATTAATTCAAATAGTAACTTGAGCTATTAGAGCTTTGGTAGTGCTAAAAAAGAAGATGATAATAGTGAAGAAAACGATAATGAAATATTAGATATAAAAAATAAAAATAAAATTGGATATTCTAAAAAGAAATCTAAAAAAGATAATAGCTTTTTTGATTTTTCAAAATTTAGAAACACAAGTAAAGTTTATTTATCTGTTTTTAACTTAAAATATATTTAATGTAAAAGATTAGCAGCAAAGTTCATAGAGAATAAATTCTAAAATTCAAAGATCTAGACCTTTAACAGCTTAAAATAGCAGAAATAATACATTAAGTGATTATGATAGAAGATAAATAAGTTAAGGAAAGCTCTCACAATATTTAGTCACTTAAACAAATTAAAATTAAGTAGGTTAGCTTATTGCACCTAATAGTTCAAAATCCAGCTAATAAGAAGGAGCTAAGATTGATAGTTTAAGAAGCAAGTTAAACTACTTTTTTAAAGGAAGGTCAACTAGCCATGAAAAAGGTGCTGTTAAATAAATCAGAAAATTTTATGAAAGCTAATTTGGAAAATCTACTGACATTTAAGAAGATAAAACAAATGAGTAAACATGTGAAAATACACAAGTAAAAAAAGATGAACAAAATATAAAAAATAAAAGCAAGAAATCTGTTTCAACTTATCAAAATGCTGGAGGTATTGAGACTGCTTTAGATATGAATCAATTTTTGGCAAACCAAAAATAAAAATAATCTTAAAATTCTGCAAAAAGTGGGGGACAATACTTCAATTAATAATCTGCTAAATCTTTTATTTCTAATATTTTTACTAATTCTTCACATTAAAAGCCTGTAAATATACAATCAACAAATTTATAAAGACTAAAAAACTAGTCATTGCATCAATCCTAACCCCAAAACACTATAAATTAGAATACTTTTTATTTATAAAGCAGTAGCAATACAGCATCAAATAAATAAGTTTTTAATAGAAAAACAAAAGCTTCTTCTAAAAGCTAGCACTTATCAACAAATTTTTTATTTTTTCCAATCTAAAACAATACTTTGATTCAACAATAAAACTAAAAAAATGATAATTAATAAACACAAAATAAAGATTAAGAAGATCAAAACAAAAACGAAAAAAAAGCATTTTAAATTAATGTGTCTGATGCTTAAAAAAATATCATTATTGAAAATTTAGAAGAATAAACTAAAATAGATAATAAGCAAGTCAATTTTTAGATCAATGAAATCTAGGAAGAGGAAAGTACAAAACAAAACACAAAAAAGACAAATTTCTTGTCAGTGTATCCTGAAAGTAAACTAATTTCAACAATATTATATGGTTAATGAATATATTAAAATAATTAAGCTTTGCATTATATCTAGAAGATGGATGGCCCATCTCGTGTTTCATTTAACTAACTAGTTGGGGGAGAGGAAAATGAATAAAAACTACTTTCATTTGTAATTTTATTAAAACAGATTTCTATATTTAATTATTTATTGATTTTTTATTCATTTTATTTATAAAAAGATTCCTTCAGCAACAACTATTGATCATGACGGCAAAACAGTAAGTTAATAAAACTTTGGGAATTATTTTCTGATAGCTCCTGATAGTTAGTAAGCAATCAAAAAGAGATCTTTTGATATTTCCAGCTAGAGTCACTAGCTAGCTGCCTCACCAAGTGATCATAGTATTGATAATATTTAAAAGAATAGAGCCAAATCAAAGACGATTGAAACAAAGAACTTTAGAGAAAAATAAACAACTTTAAAATAATCAACATTTTTGAAATTGAATTAAAGTACTTTTTAAAATTTAGATGCATAATTAGAATAAAAATAGAAAATTTATAAGCAAATTGATAATTTACTTGTGAATGATTAAAATATTTAAAATAAAGTTAATCAATCTATTTTTAAATTATAAACCCCTCCTACAATTCCAATTAAAAGTAAACTTTTTTAATTTTGAAAGTAAAATAAATAAATAAAATTTGTAATAGGCTAGTAAAGGTTAAATGATATTCAATTAGAAAGTAATGCTGGTGGTGATTAACATGTAAAAAATGACTCAAATTTGATAGATTTTGTTTAACAATCCAAGCTTAATATGGTAGTGTTATCTAGACCTATGTCTGCCATACCTTTAAAAAAATCTAAATCTAAATATTACTTCCCTGAAGAAAGAGATGAAGGTGAAGTTAAATAAAGTAGAGGTTAAATATACTAATAAATGATAGATGGTAACTCCTACCCAGATTAAACGGCTACTATAGGACACATAAAGTAAGGAATCCAACAGATTAACGAAAAGAAAGAAAATTCATAACAAATGAATTCTTTTTAAACTTTTCAACACTCTTTTAATTAAGAATCGAAAAGTTCTATGAGAAAAAGATAATAATCTGAATATGGAACAGGTATGTACAAGTAAGCTAGTAATAAGTTAAGGAGATAAGAATCTTAAACTTCTTTCTCTAACTTGACTTAATAGTAACTTTAGTCATATTATAATAATAAAAAATAATCAAATTTAAACTCAACTCAGTTAATGTAATAAAGTGGGAATTAAACAAATAACCCTCTTTAAAGAAAATCATCTTTTCATAGACAAAATAGTATATCTGTTATCAACAAAAAGTAAGCTTAAATTTAAAATCAAGGGTAAACAAAAAACAATAATAAAAACATTGTAAGTCTTGCAGCTATGCCTGAAATAGATAATGATTAAGAAGAGGAAATAACTAGCAGCAAAAAATTAAAAGAATACACAAAATATACTGATAATGATATTGATAGTGAATCTTAATTGAAAAATTAAGCATCTAAATTAGGCAGTGTTAATTAAGATGCTATCATTGAAGAAAATTAATCCCATATTGATATCAGAAGAAAATCTAAAAATTCAACTTAAACTGTTGACAAGAACAAGTTAGATGAAAATAAAAGTATTGAGATTGTTGAAAATATTTCTTCATTTTTTTTACTTAATTATTTTTTAATTTTTTTTACTTAATTATTTTTTATTGAATAATAGAAGGTAACTAATCATATATTTTGTTGTCTGATAGTGAAACTGAATTTAGTTAAATATCAGCAGACAGAAAATCCTAATCTTAGTCTCCAAATTCTCCAGTACTTTAATTAAAATTAAATTATTTACTTAAAATGTTTTTAATATTTAGCTCAAGAAGAGAAGAGCTTCTGATCAGCTATATCAGAGAAAGTCACTTGTTAAAGACTGTAAGCTTCAGGTATAAACTGATCTAAAGATTAGAGTTAATAAGCTTAGAGAACCAATTAATGAAATGATTGTAAAAAAAAGATAGGAAGCTGCTGCTAGATTTATTTAGTAATTTTGGAGAGACTATAAGAATGGTTTTAAGGAATAAATAGACTAAGTGATTACTATTAGCTCTAAAAATAATTTAGAAGGTCCTACAACAAGTATAATGGAACATAAAAGTAATAATAATGTGAGTGTTAATATCAGCAATATACATTCAAATAATTAGATAACTACTCAAAATATTAAATTCAGTAAAAATAACTTGAATTTATAGATAAACATTAATTAAATGGATAATTCCATCAACCAAGAAGCTCGCAAGAAAAAAATAAGTGATGGTTCATTTAAATCTTAGCTTTCTATTAAAAAATAACAATTCAATTTTAAATCTCCTTCACCAACTAAATATCAAAGAAGTTAGTATTTCTTTCCTAAATCTATTGAAACTTCACATAATGTAGGATCTCAAAGTAATATTCCACCTTAACAATAATCAAATTTGATGCCTGTTTAGTCACATAAATATCATAGAAGCACTTCAGTATCTTCTCCTAAGATTATCAGTTACTTTAGGGATGCTTTAAAAAATAAATAAGCAATTGAAGCAAGAGAAAATCTAAATGATTTACAGCTCAAACCAATTTTACCACTAAAATTTTATTTATTTTAATATTAAATTGGTCTTCAACTTTGGAAAATCTAAGACTTTAGAGTCAGCATAGTTGTAAAAAATCATCACAGTTTCAAATTCTTTTAAAAATTTTTTATTTAAAAAAAAAAAATAAATTAGGTGCAAAAAGATGAAGTTTCAGTAAACATGAAATTTTATCTATAAGTTGAATAGTTCTAAGGAGTTCTTCCTATGAAATTTAAAATAGGAATTTAGGATCTTTAGAATCTCTCACAAATAAAAAAAGCAACAAAATGGAGTTTAGCAAGTGAGTTTTTGAATTACTTCTTTAAATCTAAAAACTTACTTAGTAATTGGGAAATGTTTTAGTTAAATCAAAATAACTAAGAAAATAAAACCTTTTTTGCTCTCTTAGATGGCATGGAGAGAAAGAGGGAGATGATAAAAGAGTTAGAAGAGATAGAGAATGATAGATATGAGCTAATAAATAGAAAGAAATTTTAGTACTGCTCAGATTCCGAAAGCTATACAAATATTGAAGACATTCATGTGTAAGAGCTTATTCAAGTCTTTGAAAGGTTTTCCTTTTTAATACCAAAATATGCTATTTTCACAAATAAAGTAATTTTTATTATAATTTAAATCTATTTTAAAATTTACAATTTATTTAGGAAAATGGTATGATTATCAATATCTCTGAAGCTTAGATTATCTAAAATGCAAATGTATCAAGCAATACATCAATACAAGAAAAATTAAAAGATAATTAAAACATTTATGAAAAAAATTTGAAAACCCTTAGGAAGTTTTTGTTAGAGAGAAAAGCAAAAGTTAGAGAACTTTAATTGAAAAATTAGAGGATTTCCATACATTAAATTGATAAAAAGTTTCATTTAATATCAAATTACAATTTGCCATAATTCACAACAAACTTACTTTTATCTTCTAATAAATTATCTAATAAGAAAATATCTTCTTAGTGTTCCATTGATGATGCACTTGAGCAGTAAAGATACTATATGTAGCCTTTAAAAAATAGATTAGCTAGTTCTGTATAACCTCCCTAACTCAATATTTCTCTATTAAAAAAAAATACTACAAGGGATGGAAGCCAAAATGTAATGAATTAATTAATAAAAAATATTTGATAACTTACTTATTTTCTTACAAAAAGTTTATTAGATTAATGAGAAATGAAAGTGGAATAGATTCTCCTTTGACTCCAGCAAATATTTTTGGGAAAGATTAAGAAAATTTGATAGGATAGGAATTATTAGATTCTCCTCATCAACTTCAATATTCTTAATCTACTATTTAGCTACCTAACTAATACAAGAACCAAAACAATAGTATTTCTATTGATTTATAAAGTGAGTTGGTGATTGAAGAAAATAGCTCCAAAAACTATTAAATTATAGAGCCTCAAGGTGCTTATAGCATCATTGGAAATCTAGGGAAAAAAACTAGATCTTCTAAAAATATCTCTAATAACCCGTTACTTTAATTGAATAGTAAATACTCATCAATAGTAAACTCTCCTTAATTTCTTTCTCCTTAACAATCCAGTTTAAAATCTCCTTCTTCTCATAATTAGTAATAATAATAATTATAATAGCAGCCATCTTAAACTAGCCTGATGAAAGGAAACAGCACAAGAAGGAGTAGTCTTTTCTTTTAAAAAATGCTTGAATAAAGGATGAAAGAAGCTTAGTAAAATATCCATTAGAATAATCCTATGCTTTCATCCAGCAATACACCTATGACATCTAGCAAACATAGTAAATAGGATAGTTCTCCTTTATAAAAAAAGCAGACAGGAGATTAGTTTTAAGAATACACAGATGATAATTTAATAATTCCAAATTTAACAAATGAGTCTCCAAATAATAATTAAGCTCCTGTGTTTCCTTTCCAGTTAAATAAAAATGAAATTTAAGTAAAATCTCCTCAACCTTAAATTCATCATCACATGTTTTTATCTCAGTAGCATTATGCTCCTTTATCCTAATCTTAAAGACTTTAACCTAAAAATTAAAATTATTTATTTGAAGAAGAAAATAATTTAAATAATAACTTATCCTTAGATTTACGTAAAAAAGTTTCTGATTTTACCTATGATCAAATCGATAGTGATTAATAACTGTTATTATAAAAAACTAATTAATCAAGGTAATAATTTGAATATCCTGTGTCTCCCTCTAATGATGAAGTAAATGACACTCCATTCTTTAATAGCGAATAATTTAAAAATGAAAAAATTACACAAATGTATAAAAGAACCTTTAAAAAAGCTACCACTATTGTAGAAGAAAATTAAGAAGAAATTCTTTAGTAATCAGTTTACTAAGGGCCTTAAAATAGTTTAGCTAGTAAAGTAAGAGCTAGTAAAGTAGAAGAAACAAGCTCAATAAATTAACTAGATTAAAAAGTTGAAAGTGATGATTCAAATGAGGTAGAAGAGAAGCCTCTACTTAGACTCCTCGATTAAAAAAAAGAAAGACACAGAATGAGATAAATACAGTATTGGAATCAGTTCAGATATTTTGAAGAAATATCAAATAATAAATACTTTTATATACCTGAGTCATACATTAATCCATTTTAACAAAAGTAAATTTATTTTTCAAAACAAACAATTCAAAAAATATTTAATAAAAAAGTCAAACAATCTTGCAGGCAATAGTTAAAAAAAATAAAGAATTTTACAGAGCTGTTTTGAAGATATTTTTAGTTAATGATTAATAAGAAGAAATAGACATAGAGAGAAAAGATGGAATAAATATAGTCTTATCATTATATTAATGCAATTTGAAAGGAAAGTGGTCAGATTAAATCACTCTTAACTTATTCCAGTTTATTGATGAGTTTTTCCCAAGCAACGATATAAATATGCTTTAAAAGTAAGTGGACGAGCAGTAACTTGGAGAAAATCAAGAATTTTAACTAAATTATAAGTTTTAAAAAGCTTTCAATTTTAATAAAGTATGTTTTTTTTTAACATTATAATTATTTATTTAATTTTTTATATAGTTTCTTTATAGGAAAGGTTTTGACATGAAGCAAGCTCTTTAACTGTAAAAATAACTTTAAGGAAAAATATATATAGAAAACTGCAAAATTAATTTAATTTATACCAGCAAATATAAGAAAAAAATTAAATTTGAAAAAAATACACTCAATTATTCAAGTGCAGGGTAAGATAATGCTCAAGAATTTAGTTAGTTTGAAACATTAAATAGAATTTAAAGTATTTAAGATAGTCATTATAATGATGACACAGGATCAAAGATATATTCTCAAAATACTTCCAACTATATTGGGTTAGATTATATGAAAGAAAATATTGCTCAATATCTTATACCTTAAAAGAGAAATTAGCAGTTAGACTTCAATGCTATAAAAGAAACTTTAGAATAAGATGATATTCGAGAGTTGCTTAATATAATATAGCAATAAGCTTACAAACCTATATCAGACAACTAATACTACCAAATAAAACTTAATATAGACATCCAAAGAGAAAATTAAGAAATTGTTTAAAGCAGTTCAAATAAGTAAATCAACTTTGGAGGTTTGATTAGAAATAGTAGACAGTCTATATCACTCCTTTCTAGAGTTCTACAGGCCTCTGCTAAATTAAAAAAAAATATCTTGAAAATTGAAAGAAATGTAAATTAGACTTCTATAGATTAAAATAACGAACACATAAGCAGAGTCAATGAAAGAACTCTTGTTTCATAGGGAGATGTTGAAATATTAGAATTTTATAACACGTAATTTAATTTTTAAAAACCAACTAACAAACAAATATATAAAAATAATATTTTTGTATTTAAAAAGAGCAAAAAAGATAGGCTATAGTAAGGTAAGGTTGATATACTAAATAAGAAATAAAGGTTGTATTCAATCAATAATAATATAATTTAAAAAATATAAACCTTACCAATATTTAGATGAAGAGGAACTCACATCAATTGTAAAGATTTATAATCCAATAAATAACTAATAGGTTGATTAGGTGATGATCAAAGGTAAAGAGAATATAGAAAAGCTAATAAATATTATATAGTATGGCTAAGAAACGAAAATACCAGTCTATTAGCTTAATTTTCTTTATAAGAATATTGGTTTCTTCAGAAGAGTTTATTTTGGTAGTTATATTGAGTAGAATAAAGAATCTCACATCAATAAATTCTTATAGAAATACAATGAAAAAGATGAAGCTCTTTACGATCTCTTAAAAAATGCTGATACTTTTTTCAAAGATCAAAGCTATTTACAATTATTTCTTACTAGAATAAAGCTTACTTTAATTTCTAACTTCCTCTCTTCTCACAAACATGAACAAAATTTTTTGCTAACTTCTTATTTCAACTCTTAAAAAGTCTCTTAGTATTGCAATATCAAAGATTTGGGAAAAACAATAGTTTAAACCGTAGTTTATGCAACAAATCCTATGTTTACATCTCATCGCTCTGTTTTTATATGCCTCCATTTATTTTCTAAAAAGATGAGAAATAGTTATTCGAAATTAGTCTTTACAATCGAAGATATTTAACGTAACTATTCTTTCCCTAAAATTTTATTTTAATGATTTTTTGATAAAAAATAAAGATCTGATTTAGAAAGAATTCACTCTTGAATTATGCTTGGACAAAGAAAAAATAATTAATATGGTTTATTTATTGTGTGAAAAATTAGTTTATTTCAACACAAGATAATTTCCAAATTTCAAATTACCTCTTTCTAATTTAAATAAAAATACAAAAAAATCAAAATATGATTTATTGAACAGTTTTGATCCCACTCCAGAGCCACTGGCTTTGACAAAATCTATCCTAACAAATAAGACATTTTTAACTCCAGTTCTAAGGTCTTAAAAAGTAATATTTGTTGGAGTCAAAAAAATCCTTAATTAATATACCCTAATTACAGTAAGAAGGTAAAATTTCACTTTAAATTCATTCCTAACTCATATTTTGAAAATGATTTCTGATATAAAAAAGATTTGACATTTTGGACTATTATTGCATTGAAATATATATACCTAAGAGTGGAAGAAAATGGTTTACAAATATGTATCCAAGTGATCTCTGGAGATTTAATCCAGGTTTTATGGAAGAATTATTTCCTTTTGTATTTTGGGAAAACCCTAATATTGTAGATGTTATCAAATCTTTCAAAAAAGAAAGATATTTAGATTTTACTAAAAAATATGAAAATGATATAATTGAAAGTCCTAAAAAATATATAGATAAGTTAAATAATTAGCAATAAGAGCACAATCAGAAGTTTTATACATCAACAAGATACATAACTACTACTAAATTCAAATACGAAAAGTATTATAACGAATATTTTACTTAGCACCTAGCAAGCAGTTAGAATATTACTGATAGTAAAAAGATGTAGACTAGATCTTTTGCACATATCAGAGATGATGTGAGTTCTTAAAATAGTATGATCAATATGGACTCCAGTATTACAATAAATGAATAACAAAGAAAGAGTAAAATGAGAAAATAAACTTTGAGATAGGTTTCAATTTTAAAAAATAGTAAAAGTATAGGCTTTAAAGAAAATGATGAGATAATAAACGAAAACGAGCATAAAGAAAGTATTGATGTTTAAGCTAATAAGTAAAGTGGCAAGCGTACATTGAAAAAATAGCTTACTTTTAATGAATTTTTAGTAGAGTAAAATTATGTTAATACTATCAAACCATCAAAGGCTAATAATGAAGAGAAAAAAGAACCAAACTCTAAAACTTAAACATACTACTAATCCTATTTGCAAAGCAAACATAAAAGAGTTTCATTTGATAAATTCTCTTACAAAAATAAGCCTAATTAATTCCTTAAAATATTTGAAAAGAATCAACTTGAAGCAACTGATGTCCTTGAATTAAAAGTAATTTATTTATTTATTTCAAATAGTTTTGCTAAATTAACTTACAAAACATTTTTTAAGATTTGGGAAAAGATGATTGAATCAATGGAAGTCAGAGTTAATGAGTAGGGAAAACTTTTATTTGTAGTTGATACATTTAAGGGTTTGCTGAAAGAAATTTTAGCAACTTTTATTACTCATTTAAGAAGCTAAGATAATGTATAAGTATAAGTTACTATTGAGAAATAACCCTAAAAGGTAAAAAGTAAATTGCTGCTTTATCTTGACTCTCCAAAATTTTAGCAAAATTCAAAGTAAAAGAATCAAAAAAGTTTTAAAGCAGTAAGAAATAATAATAATTAAATCGATCATGATAGCCCTAAACACAAAAGACACAAGAAAAAAAAATTATCTATTTCTTCTGGTGGATCCTCATCTCAAAATTCTATTTCTTCATATTCTTCATCAGACTCATCTTCTCAATCCTCTCAAGATGATAGATCTCCTGTAGTCTATTAGGATGAAGAAAATCAAAGCAAATAGCATAGCTTTGTTCATGGGTTATAGGAAATGGAAACAGAAGATTACTTTTAAAAAGTAAAAGATAAATATGAAAGAGAATTGTTGGAAAAAGAAATGCTGGGAAATTCGATTTCCCTTTATTTAGAAGAAGCAATAAAATGGGATGTTTTTATCAGAATTAACTTTTTTGAAAAGCTCTAAACTGAAAATGAAAAATTAAGCATGAATTTGCTGCTCTAATAATATTTTAATGAAAATAAAAATAACCTTAGTTAATATGTAGAGAGATTTAGAAGCACTAATAGAAAGAGTGCACCAAGATAGTTGGTCAATAAACCTGCTGGGTCTTAGAGAAATATAACTGAATAACAGGTTTCGTCTAAAATTCATGTCACTCGTACATCAATATTTGATAAGCTGTAAAACAAATCTAACTCTTTTAAAAATATTTATTAAGATCAACAAGCAAAGAACAATAAAACAACTATGATGGTTTAAAAAGCAGCTAAGAGCGTGATGATTAACTCTCCATTATAAATACCACTAAATGATAAAGATGCTTATTTTAATTAAGAAGAAGAGGATGAAAATAATGAAGATCAAGGAAACTATTATCCTGAAAATTACTGCTTTGTTAGCTCTGATTTTGTTTAAATGGCTAGCATGATTAAAAATAAAATAAGAGAAAATTATTTACCTTCAGCCTTATACGAGGATGAAGAGTATTACTAAGAACAGTAGAAGAAATAAGGCAAAGCTTTTAAGCATTTTGAAAATATTCTTACTGCTAATAAGCAAAGACGCAACACTATGGCAATAGTCCTCTAAGATAAATCTCCAAATAATTTTAGAAATAATCAAAATAAAAGAAGCTTTTTAACTCCTAATACATACTAATCTGACAAAGCTCCAGAATAACAAATCGAAAAATAAGAGAGTGTCGCAAATAAGCTAAAAAGTAGATTTAGTTTTGCTTAAATAAAGAATCTATAATCATAAGGTTAATAAGATACTCAATAAAATCCATAGCTAAATTCAGCAATGAAGGGTCTTGGAATGTTAAAGTCTGTGAGAGGAATTAGTTTTGCTTCAAATGAATAAAATACAGTAGAAAAAAAATCAAATTTTAATTCTCCTTCTACCTCAAGACTCTCAGGATTTAACAGTCGCTTAAAAACAATTCTTTTAGCACAACCTGCATACTTTTCAAATATAGAAGAAGCAGTAAAATTTGAGCCAAAGGTTTAATTGAATTGTGATATCAGCATTTAACGTTTAATTGATCCAAATTAAAAGCATTTCATTTTAATGTATAGAGGTGTATTCACAAAAAAACCCCTGCAGATGATAGCAATTTATTACTAAACTTCAAAAAGAAAATTCTTTGCTGAGATATGGAATATTAAAACACAAAAAAGAGTCAAATAAAAAATTAAATTTAAATAAATTTGTTATTAAATTCCATTTGTAAAGCAACTTTTAAAGCTTAAATAATATTCTGAAATAGGAAAAAGAATATTCTTGACATTTAAAAATGCTTTAATGATATCAACTTACTACTTAGTCAATTCTTGAGTAGAAATAGCTTAAATAAAATTTAAATCATTCATTATTTAAAAAAATAAAAATTTTATGAAAAATTGTAAAAAATATTTTGAATAATTGTTCACTGTTTTATTCATTTTTAATAGGTTCATTCAATAAAAAGAAACCTATTTAGATGATTTTTGTAAAATTTTGCAAAACTTCTATGAAAATTTATGTAAGAAAGTTTAAAGCATTCTAACATTAAAAAATTTTAAACAAAAAAGAAATTTAAATAAATCAATATATTAGTTATCAAATTGAATTATTCAAATAATATATTTAAAAATGATTTATCAAATTAAAAAAAAGATCACTTAAAAATTATTTAAAGGTCTAACCTAAGATATTGTAAATTCTCGATAGATGAAAATGAAAATAATAAATTAGTCAATATTTTAAATATTATTGTGCTTCATTTGTTGAAATAATTGAACATTATCAAAGGTTTACAAAAATGATTGAATGAATGAATATAAATTTCAAAAATTAAATATTATTTATTAAAGTTTTTATTTTCTTTAATTATTTCAAAAACACCATGATTTCTGTTAGTTGTTTGTATTTCCAATACATATTTTTAAATGACAAGCATTTTTTTAATTCAAAGTAGGAATAATTTTTTTTATTAAATTTTATAAGATAAACTAAAAACTGTCTTAATAACTAAAGTAGAATTTACCAAATAATTTTATTTTTTCTAAATATAAAACCCTGATAAGAAATATTGTATCTCAGAAAAAGGGATGTAAGACAATAACCTAACTGAATCAGCGGTAAATATTAAATATTGTTAAATTTGCTCAATGTAGTTTCATTTTTATCATTTTATAGAGAAGTAGAAGTACTCATAGGAATCAGAATAACCTTTAAACTTACTAGCAAAGTATTGAATAATTTACTAAATCAGGATTAAAATTTCTTGAAGAGGGAAAGACTTAAGAAGCCATCCTTCTTTTTGAGAAGTAAAGTAGACTTATTTACAATTAAAGGACAGAATTTCTAAATTATCAAACAAATGGTGAATATGAGTGGTATAAATTATTAATGATGTGCAAGATAAATATAAGTGTGGCTCTGAAAATGAATTAGGAAATACAATAAAGTTTATCTGTTTTACTTGATGTATATAACTTAATTTCAAATGTGAAGATAGACTCTAATTTTATAGAATAATATTTCATGATTGACTACAAAAGTTCATATGATATGCTACTTTTCTAAATATGTGAGGCTTATATTTGTCTAAATTAGTATGACAACTATGAAAAATTTGCTTTAAAATGTATTTTTTATTTAGAGAGCACATTCTTTTAGATTCTATAAAAGGTAAATGATTATGTAATGCTTGAGTAAAATCCTGTTCAATAAAGTTAATCTGAAAAGAAAGACTACAATAATATTTTTTTTAGTGCAAATCTAATACAATTAAATGAAAATTTTGATTAAAATCCTTTTTTTACAAGTCTTAAAAACAAAAAAATAACTTAAATTACTGAAATAGAATAATTATTTGAGAAAAAGATTATAATTTTGTAGAAAACATGTGAGTACTTATGTAATCTGTATCAGAAATAACTAAAATTTAATTTAGCCTCTATTGCTATTAAAAAAAGCTTGTCTTTGGCTATATATAGTAAAAATAAATCATAAATAGATAGGTATTCAAAAATGTTTTCAGAGATATAAACAGATTTGAGAGAAAATGAAAAATCTAAACACAATCAATTTAACAGTCATAATATTTTATAAACTGCATTATTACTAAATGATCATTCCTTTGTCTCTATTGAAGATTAAAAAGAAAATAATTTAATTTTGATATAAGAATAATAATCACATAATCCTTCATAGAAAATAACAAAAGGAGCAGATAAAATGAGTTTAGAGTTAATAAATTAAGTAATAAAAAATGATTAAAACAAAGAATCTAAATTTCAAGAAGACAGCTAACAAATTTAAAATTATTAAGAGAATAATTAAATTATAGACCTCTTTTATCCTAAAATTGAAACTAGTTTTGAAAATGCAAAAGATACAGAATAAAATAATATTTTTCAGAGTGGTAACTTTGATAAATAAATTGAAAGCTATCATTAAAATTCTAATTTAGTATTATCTTAATAGAAATTTAATAATGTTATATCTCCTATTAATTCATAACCACTAAATAGCAATTCTAGAATGACTTTCTTAAACCTTCTCCATATTTCAAGTAAATTTGACAATAATTTAATATAAAAAAATAATAATTTTTAGTTGTAAAAAACATAATTTTAAAAAAAGATTAAAGTTGTTTTTAATAATTATTAAATCCTCAAAAAATAAGGACTAATTGACCCCCAATGTTATTTAAAATAACTGATAGGCTATTTTTAATTTAATGAAAAAATTCCTTAGAAATTTATTCACTTTTATCATTCTTTTTAGAAAAAAGAACAATTATTGAATACTCTATTTTTTATTTTGATTAGATAAGAGGAATAACAATTATTAATTTGATTTAAAGATAATTAATAACTAGTTATTTTCTTTTTTTTTCTTTTAAAAATAATTTATCTCAAGTAATTTTTTGAATGATTATAAAAAAGACAATGACATTTGCTCAATGAGAAAATCCTCTATTAGCATGAATGAATAGTAAAATAAAGAAATATTTGTTTCTCACAGTTCACAACCCACTATGATAATAAAATAGAAAAGACCTAGTAGTGTTATTTTTTAAGATAATAAACAAAATTCTAATCAACAAAGCCAAGATTTTTTATAGTTGAAAAGAAAATCAATTCATTAAGATAAAAACAATAGAATAAAAAGTTTGAGCTAATAAAAAGATATGAATAGACCTTCTTCATCAATAAAATCTTCTTTTGTCAATAATTTATTTTGTGACCCTAAATTTATCAAAAAGATTTAAATGTCGAATAAAGAGAAAAATAGTCTAAATTAAGAAGATTTATTTCTTTTAAAAAGTAAATCCTAAAATAAGCTTATCTAATAAAATTAAAGTAAGATAACATTTTTACAGAATTTTTGTTTAAATATTTTTTATTTTAATAGGTTAGATTATTAAAAATTATCTTTAAACTGAAGCAAATGAGGCTGAATCTATTACTCGTTATGAATCAGCAGAGAGATCAAAAACTCTAAAAACATAAACATATAATGACAAATCAAATTAATATTAAAATAACATACTTTATAATTTACAACAACCAACAAATAGTATTTTTAGAAATAACTCAGCACAAATCAACAGAAAGAATGTATTTGCTAAAAAAAACAATAATATTTTTTAATTCTAAATTTTAGGTGCAAGAGAAATTAAAAATGAAAATGATAACAAAATTAAAAATAATTAAAAATAAGTTAATTAAACTTCTAAAAAAATTTAAACAGCTATCTTTGACACATCTTCTATAGTTAACGATGCAACTTACAATTCAAAGATAATTTATCCAACAAAATATAATACTTTATTAGGACATTAAAGAGCAGAATCATTTTCTTTTCAGAAAAACTATCTTTCTAAAAATGAACAATTTTACACTTAATCAAAAGACAATGAAAAAATACAATCTCCTTAGATTTAAATTTAAAAGGATCTATCGAGATAAAAAAAAGGTTTTTAACCAAAGTTATTAATAGATACCGATCAAATTAATGATGACATATAGATATAATTAAATAATAGGATTAAAAGTGAACAAGCAGAAAGTGAGAAATTAAGTTCATTGCAAAGAAAAAGTTCAAAGTAAGTTTAATAAAGCCAAACAGAGTAAGATAAAGTGTAAACACAAAAAAGTTAAAAATGCTATGTAAATGAGGAGTTTTTGAAAATAAATGATATTTCTAACTTAAAAGAAACACCTAAATTAAATTCAAATTTTAACAATGATCTGTAAGCAAAAGATTAAGATTATGTTTTAAGGGGATAACAAAATTAAGAAGTAAAAAAAAATTTGAAAGAAAAACAAACTCAAATTTTGAAAGATTAAAATGCAAAATCAACTGAATATGTTTAGATCAAGACTTATATTTAATAACAGCACTAGATTTAAGCAAAAATTGAGCTTGAAAGATAATTATCAGGGAAAGATGTGACTAGGATAGCAACTTCTAGTGCAAACAGTTCTCCTACTAGTAGCTATGTAAAAATGGCACATAATTTTATGCTATCTTCATTGAACAGTTCTCATTTAAATAATGAAAAAATGCTTACAGAAGATAGAATTATAGGTGATGATATTAACTCTTAGATTAAATTAGAAAAGCAAGAGTCTATCCCTATAGAGAAATCTCTTGAAATAATCAAATAGAAAATATCTCCTGCAAATGAAATTGCATCAAAAAAGATAACATAAGAAGAACAAATTAAATCATAGTTAGCAAAATATAAAAAGCTTCGTTAATTAGATTCTAATATAAACATTAAGTAAGAGTAGATAAAAAATAAAGCTAGTCTCAAGAATTTAGCTTCTGAACTTCTTGATATGAAGAGTATGATCCCTTCTATATCTTACTAGAATACACCAAGTAGTTAATTGTTTAGTCTCAGAGTACAGTAAGATAATGCTTTGTTGATACGTCCATAATCGTAAAACAAAAATGAAATAAAAATAAATGATTCATAGATGAACAATAACTAAATATGTTTGAAAATTTAAGATAAAAGTTAATAATTGTAACCACCTTAGTAATCAGATTAATTCGAGAGAAAAAGTAAAATAAGAAAAAATTCAATTTCCAAGATATAGTGGGAATTTTAAAAAGAAGAGAATAACAGTAATACTCAAAATATTAGAAGTAAATCTAAATCTGTAGGGAAAAAAAAATCAATTATTCAAGTAACAGAATAGAATCCCCTACCAATTAATCATAAAGGTAGGTAGAGTGTTATAAGCTTAAAAAATGCTAGTGAGGAATAAAGGCAGTTACTATTAAAATAGGATTCAACAAATTTAAAATAAATATCTTAAATGAAAATATAGAATAATAGTTAAAATTTAATTTAAAAATAAATTAATTCATAAGATTAGAAAAAGTTTCTTTGGAGATCTATGACTAAATAAATTGGTTTAGAATTAAACACACCTTCTTCAAGAAAAAAAGAATTTTAGTAGTAGTTTTAAAATTAGAGAATCGATATGAATTCATCTTAGACCAAGCTTGGATTTTAGTACTCATTTTGTAATTAAGGTGGTGGAAACCAAAGTGATTCTTCATAAATACAGATAAGTTAATTTTAGTTTGATAGAAAAAACTCAGCAGACAGTGAAAGGAATAAATCTCAAAGAGTTGAAAATTAAGAATAATTTTAATAACAACATATTTCGCAGTTAAGATTAAAGATAGACAGCTCATCTAATCATAAAATTTAAAAGGGTTAACAAAGCAGTATTTTACATTCTCCATAAATTAAAGGTTTTACTAGAAACAATACAATGCTTAGTTCTCAAAGTTCTCACAGGTCAGCCCAAAAAAAGAAAACAGATGAAGAAAATATGACTAGCTTATAAGTGATATAAGCTTTTACTAAACCTCACAAAGTATTATCAACAAATAATTTTTTTCTTATGTTTAAATGATAAATTTTTAAAATAGGAGTAAATGATTAAAAACGATTTATTTGATGAAGTTAACAAATTTGTTATTTTAGATAGAGCTACTAGAATTATATAAAAATACTTAAGAAGGTAAACATTTTTAAAATTAAAAAAGCATTTAAAATAATAATAAAAAATAGAAAATAATAAAGTAAAAACTAACTTAAATAGAGCCTTTTCAAAAAAAACAGAAGACAAAATTCTTAGTCAGGAAGTAAATCTATTTTTGAATATTTTATTTTTAAAATTTATCAAATATTTCTAATAATAAATGAAGTTTTAAAATTTAAAAATGGAGATTTAAACAGGTTGTCCTATAACTAATTAACCCTTTCATCTCAAGTAAATCCTGAAACTTAAAAATTTTAGTAAATCGAAAATGGCTTTAGATAAGTTGAATCAAAGTAGTCAATAGAATAAAATAGTTATTAAGAACTTGAAATTTAAGAAAAATAAACTAATTCTTAAAACACATTTTTAAATTCTTAATATACATACCAAAACTCTCCAAAGATTCAAGGGAGTTAATCCTCAAATGCAAGAAATCTTCTTAGTTCTGAAAGAGGAATATTTAGAGATAATTTTTTTTAGCTAATTTAAAAATTTCCTTTTGTTCCAATTAGTTTTTATAGGTAAAATTAAATCTTTTGTTTCAAAAGTTAATTATTAATGAATATTAAAAAAGACCATTAAAATTTGAACAAATTTCTCTCTGGAGAATAAAAGAACTGTACTAAAATGTTAGAATTTGTAAAACAGATTCAAAAAAATTTGATGTCAATTTTTGTATGAAATTATCAAGTTCAAGAGGATTTTCTAACTTCATTAATTTTTCTCTCAAAGGATTAAATTCCAAATATTAAAATTTAAATGGTATTTCAACTTTAAATGAATGGTTATTTTAGGCTATATTATAGTATGTTGAAATTCAAAATAAGCAATTTTACCTTACTATGAAGGATAGATACTTACTTGATTTTGGAGGAGATGATTAGTTTAAATTTGGAGAATCTAATCAAATTTAAATATTAATTGATAAAAAATATTAATATTTAATGAATTCATCAGATTTATTTTTTAATTCTGAAATACCTAAAAAAAGCACTACAGTAACACATCTAAAATTGGTAGATCTATTGCTAAATCTTTTAATACCCAAAATTAAATTAATGGGTGAAACCTTGACTTTATGCACTGATTAAGATTAAATAGATAGGTTCTAAATTGTAAAAAAAAATTTACAAATATTTAAACTCTATAAAAATTCAAAGTATTAATAAAGAAGGAAAGTTATTTGCTCTTGGATTCCAGTTTTTGTAAATATTTTTTAATTGTTAAATTATTTAATTTAATAACAAATAATTTAGATAAAAAAGAATTAATCGGCTGTTTTCTAATATAAGAATGTATCTACCTATGAAGAACTGAGCTACTTTCCAAAAATAAAAAAAATTGAAAGAAAGCAGAGTATATTCTTCTAAAAAGATCAAGAACAGAAAGAAGAATTATTATTTTTGTAGGGTTAAAATTCTTAAAATGGTAAACTTAATTATGACAAAGAAACTGAAAATTCACCAAATGTAACAATAAATAATTTGTAACAGTCTAGTATGATATCTAAAGTAAACTTAAGTTTTCATGCAGTTTCGAAAAAAGAAATGAAAAGTTTAAATGTTGAATCTTAGCAAAGCAAAAAAAGAGATACAAGTAGACGAGATCTCTTAAAAAAAGGAGACAGCTCAAACATTCTTAAAAAAATGAATTCACATGATGAAAATGTTTCATTTTAAAACTAAAATGAAAAAGAAATTGAAAAATCTTTTAAAGAATTTAATTTATTTTAAAACGAATAATATTAAGATTATGCAAGAACTAAATCAATTTCTTAGTTCAGTAAGCATTAGTCTAAGATTGACTAAATTCAGAAAAGTAATTCTCAAATTTCTCCTAATGTTAATTACAACATAAATAATTAAAGTTACCTTGTTAAACAAATTAATAAATAAGAATTTAATGAGCAGTATGATGATTAAAATAGTCTAATATTGAATAAAAAAATAAGTAAATATGGCAGTCAGAATTTGATTTAAGAAAAGTAAAAAACTCATCAAAAAAATTAAGAGAGTTTGAATTTAATTCATTAAGATTAGTAAGGTTAAATAGAAAAATAAGCAAATAAATAATCCAAATCTATTCATTCGAACTAATCTCATTCCGATAATTAAATTAATTCTTTAAATGTATTCAAAGGAGTTGAAAATCAGATTGAACTCGAAAATTAAATTCAATCACCCATTCAAAAGTAAAATTAAAATCCAGATTTATAAAGTAAAATCAATTGATTTTTTATTAAAATTAGAATTGATGATTTACAAAACTTAATCTAAATTGGAACTTCTTTTAGTAAATATAATGAAGAGTCAATGAATTCAAGTCGGTAGTTTACAAGTGGAAGTATAAAATTTTAGCATTATTTGATTATTCTAGTTTAACATAAAGACTTTTAAAATATAGATTCCTTAAACGCATTCAAAAATGTTTAAAAAACCCTATCTCGTTTACGAAAATAAGATTACACAGATTACTTTGAGGACTATATAACATATGGAGATTATTAGTAAGTCAAGTATCATCAGATTAAATCAACAGCAAATCCTTTCCTGAACAACTAAATACTATTCAAAGGAATAATAAAATATGAGCATAATTATTTTTTGTGTCAGATAGTCTATAATTATGATGATTATTTTATGGGTTAATTTTTCTCAAAAATAATTGCCAACAATAATTCAAGGTAATCAATCTTATTAAACGTAGATTACTTTTATTTAATAATTAATTTTAAAAAAGATTCATAGTTAAATTCAGTCAAATTGTTCAAAAGAAAAATAATAATTGGGAAAGCTAGATTATCATTCCATTTAAAACTTTTATAAGGTGGTTTTTAAATTATGATATTAAAAAATTTTAGTATCAAGCCTTTAGAGATAACTTTGGTTTTACTAAAAGCTAATTAGATAAAATTAGAAAGAATGTGAAGCGTCTTATTTATTTTGAAGAATCAGAGGCTAAAATATTATATTTCTAATAAAACATTTATGATTAAACTTAGATTAAAAAAAAAGAAAAGTATTTGCACAATAAAGATAAAAATTATACTTCATTATAAAACATGCTATTTGCAGCTGCATTTGATAACTCATTATAAGATTTAATGAAAATTATAAACATAGAGAATCCTCTGGAAGATATCAAAGCTAATTTAGACATTATGAGAAGTTCTACATTTTTAGTAGAAAAGAGAACCTTGAGAATGGAAAAAAAATTACAGCAAATAAAATAAAACTCTAATATTGATTATCATGTGTAACTGAAGCAATTTTATCAATTTTATTTTTTTATTAATTTATTTTAAAAATGAAAAGGAAAATATTAAATAACAAAAAGAAGATAAAGAATTTTGCTGATAAAAAAATCACTGTAGTAAAAGAATAATTTGAATTAGCTTTTAGAGAAAACTTTCTTAGATATTAAGAGCATCAGTTTGATTCTTAACTAATTAACAGTAATTACTTTTAAATACTTAGAGGTTATAACACAATTTATACTCCAAACGAAAATAGACTAATCTTTTTAGAAAGCTAAGATTGCTATTTTAAATTCAAGAAATATGATAAAATTTTATCTGAAAGATTAGATGTGTTGCAAGAAGAAAAACTTGTGATGTTTGTAACATTTAAAAATATGTAAAAGCAAGATAAAAAATATAACATAACTTTTAAGGATCCTTACATAATAGATAAAATACTAAATGCCGTTCTATTTAAATCTGAGTTCAACGATAATTAGCATAAATACATTCAGAATTTCCTTATTAAAAAACTGTTTTAAAAAAAGAGAGCTATTAATGGCATTTAAGAAAAAGTTATTTCTTTTTACAAAAAAGCACTCCCATAAGATTCTTCACCATCAACATTCATAGAAATTTTTAACTAAAAAACAGTTGAATTACTTACTTCTTTCAGTTTTAATAATAGATTTACAATAGATTTTAGTGCTAATGAAGTTCAGAAAAGTTTATCGTAACTATCTAATCATTTGAACTTAACTTTAATTAATTAACACATTAATTAAGTAACAGAAAATATTAAAAAAGTTTATTTCTAAACAATTCAAACATAATTCTTTTTTAAAATACAAAATGAAAAATATATTGTAGAATCCACCCTTTACCACTCTAAAAATAACCTCAATATTATACCTATTTTCTATATACTTCTCAATATCTCTTACTTTAAAAAACAAAAAACCGTATCAAACAAGCTACTTTTAAGCTAAGGAGATATAGAGATCATATTCAAAAGCCAAGTCAATCATGAAAATATTTTTGATGTGAATTAGCTCCTTCTTGTCAGCTTGAATATTATGAAAAAAGTTGAAAAAATCCCATATGAACATTACAGCAAATTTATCCTACCTTTGAAATCATTCTATCCCTTTAATAACTACTTGAAGAGATTAATCTTACTTAATTCTTTTTCTGAAGAGGTAAAAAAATAATTATAGAAAATGTCTTTATTTTTTAAGTGGCATATTGTCAATAAATTTTTTAGAATTTTCTTTAATCGTAAATAGTTTTATTCATTATTAATATCAATGATATCATCATGCTAATTTCTTTTAGCTTTTAATTTTATTTGAAATGAGATAGAATTTTCTCGGTAATAATTTTATTTAAAAACATTCACTATTTCAATAGATTTTTTGTTTAAAAATTTTATTTAAAAACCTGTTTAATTTTAAAATAAATCAATAAATTTTTGTTATTTTATAGAAAAATTTTTAGGTGGGAAGTAAGTTCACATTAAGTCCTCTCAGCGCTATGAAAGTTGAAATGAATTACATGAAAGTAATTTACAAAGGTGTTAATAAAATTTAAGGACAGTTCTGTATTTTAACTATAAAATAATATTAATATTTAGACTATTATTAAATTCAAATTTATTTTCCTATTTCTGCAAGAAAATATTCCACTTTCATATATGAGTAGAATATAAGATAGTTTACTATTAATTTTATTCATAATATTCTCAGATATCCTTCAGATCTATGTAGTTCATAGTACAGGAGCTACAAATAATTCGAAGAAGCTATAAAAGAAAACTAGATTTCTCAATAATTTCAATAAGGAGAAACATAAAGTAGTGAAATAGGACCAAAAGTTTTTTGCTAATTAGTTAATCCTTCATAATAAAGAGACAATAGAATGCTTTACTATGTAATTTAAATTATTAAATTTAACTAAAAATTAATTATTTTCAAACAAAATTAGATGTGGAATCAAATTGCTCAATAAATAAAAGTAAAGAAAAATTTGTAGAATATTTAAATATTCGAAATGGATAACTATTATAGTGTTCTTCATGAGCAAATTTTTGATAGAGTTATTCAAGTACATAACAATGACAGTATCTTATTTGAAGTCTTTTTAGAGAATTTAAATAAAAGAAATGCAAATAAAATATCTGACCCTTTTAAAAATATTCACTATCCTAATACAGGAGAGTATGTCTTATTTATTAAAATAAACTTTTTCAATAAAATCAATCAGTACAATGAAAAAATAAGTCTTCAAAATACTCTTTACACTTACTATACTGAGAACTTAAACGTGCTTTTAGAAGACCTCAAACTTCTTCATAAAAAAAATAAATCAAAACTATAATATAAAATATAGAACTAAGAAGATTCAACAGATAGCAAAAACTTAAATAATTATGAAAATGATGAGCCTGTACTTGAAAAAGAAAAAAACACTTACTACATTAGATACTAAGGCAATCATTAAAATCTGAAAGACAAATACTCTATTGATGAAATTCTTAATTCTCTTGAAATCACACAATCTAAGATCTTTGATGCAATTACTTATATTTCCGAAAAGATTTAAAGCAATTATTAAGTTCTTTTTATGCAAGATCACATGAATTTTACTCTGAAAAAACATTCTCACCAAACTTTACATAGTTTAATGTCTAAATCAATTAATTCATATTCAATGATAAAAAACACACCTACAAATTATAAAATGACACCTTTTATAAGGAATAAGCCATCTATTTTGTAAGAAAATGAAAACTTATTAAGTGATATCCCTCAGGTAAACAACTCAATATTCTCTAACATTCACAATAACTATACCTCATAATAATATTTAAATAATAATTAATAGTAAGTAGCAACACCTCTGTCTTAAAAAGATTCTTAAATTAAGACCTTATATTTAAATCTGAATCAATTCTAAAACTAAAATTAATTGCAAAAATATAACAGCTTTGTTATAGATGAGAAGTATAGTCCTATTAATTACAAACATAAGGAAGAGAATTTTTCTAAATAATTAGAAAATTAAGTCAGCATCCCATTAATTTTTACATTAAATTAAGTGGATTTAGAGTAGAATCAATAAATAATACCTGCTTTAAAACAAAAAGATCCTTAGAATTTACCCAGCTTCAGTCCTTCAGTTAATAATTCATCTTTAGCAAACAATAAATTAAGGAGTTAATCAGGTGATGAATTTGGTAATAATTTATTTTAAAGTTCTTTAAATCAAAAGATGATAGGAGGAATCTATTCAAAATATAAAACTAAAAATTAATTATTTATCAATACCTTAGAGAATAACCATTAAACTAGTCAATAATTTTACTAAAACTCTAAAATAAATAGCCTTGCTCCATAGATTTTAAATGGAGAATAGTAATAAAACAAGGATAATATCTAAATTTATAGTAATAACTTAAAGGTGATTGAAACTAATTTAATCAAAAGAGATAAGAGACAGAAACCAAGAATTAAAACAAATTCGAATCTTAATATGGGAATAGTTGAAAATACATTGACTAAAAGCTATATTATCTTATATAGAAAATTATTAACTTTTAAGCCTTAAATCTTTTTATCAATTATTTATAATGAAAAATATCAAAAAATTACATTTTCTACACAGAATCTACAAAATTGCTAAGAATTCAACAAATCATATGACCTCTATCAAATAGAATATTTAATACCATATGCCAGCAAAATGATAGAAAATTCTTTGTTTAAGGAAGTTGGCGAAAGGCTTTACTTAGCATTTAAAAATAGAATAATTGTTTCTTTAAATGCATAACAGCTTTGAAAATTTTATTTTGTGCATATCTTAATATTTATTTCTCACTTTTAAATTAAAAACTAATATTTATTTTTGGAATTTCTCTAACATTCATAAAATAATTTTTCAAATTTTAATCAACTTATCTCAAATTTCACTGTAAAAAATAGAATAATATTCTTTTTAAAAATTATTGGACAAATTTATAATTTTAGAAAAAAAATTTAATAATTTTGAAAAAATTACAAATTTTTCATTAGATTTCAAATAATTTGACCTTTAAAATATAATAAAAATTGCTTTTAAAAGTTTGCATAAATAATCCTAATAAATGTATCCCGTATGAGATTAAAAATACTAATTTACAATTAATCTATTATAAGTTAATTACTTCAAATCAAGATCTTTTATAATTGAATAGTTTTGTTACTTTTATGAATTTTCTTTTCAAAAGTATTTATTTTCATAAAATTAATTGATTATTTTTAGTAACTATTTTTCTTGTGTGAGTAATAAAAATATTAAATAGCTAAGTTACAAACTACAAAAATTATTAAATTCACTTTTTTAATTGTAAATGAGAATTGTAAGTAGAAATGTTTATTAATTGGATGAAAATTAGTATTTACATATTTTTATAAAGTGCAATATAGTTTTGAAAATTCATTTAATCAGGTGCGAATGAAATATTTAGGAAAGAAGAATTCATTGTAAACATGTGCTAAATTTATTTCATTTTACTTTAATTTTGCATATTAAATTAAAACTTTTCTCTTAAAAAAGGGAAAAATATTTTCCATACTTTAAAAACATTTCAATAATTAAAAAAGGTAATAAAATGTATTTTTTTACTTTATATAAAATTTTACAAAGAGTAAGTTTAACTTATAAAGATTTTTACTCAAGAATTAATATCATAATCTACTGTTTGAATTAGTCATTTCAAATAACTATTAACTTCAGATTAATTATTGACTAATTGAATAGCAAAGATAAATCGTCTTAAAAGTTTTAAAGCAATAATAAGTCAAACATAATAACAGATCAACCAAAAATTAGCTCATAAGTTCACTAATACAAAATATTCCAATAAAGTTACAAAAAAACCATTAATTATTTTAGTTAATAAAGGGAGTATTTAATATATTAGTAATATTTTGATTCAATCAATTAATAGTTTACCATTAAATGTAAAATTACAATAATTTTGTAGAAAACTCAATTAGAATGGATATCATTCATGAAGAAGATGAATCAAATGCAGCTAAAATGAGTTTTTAGTATCTCGATGCTCTTAGATTTGAGCTAACTGCAAGCTTGGAACATGATTGTTAACTCATTCGCAAGGCTTTAAACAAACTTTAAACAAGTGTATCTATGAAATAAATAAATAGGCAATTAGCGAGGTCTTAGTTTGAGTAGATTAAAGAAAAGTTAGATAAATTTTTTGCTTAAAAAATAGAACCTACAACTGAATCATAGTTAGAGATACTAAGTTATTTATGCAGTGATATTAATCATCTTTTATAGCTAATTAATGAGAATTATGAAGAATAAAGTGATGTTTTTGCAGATAGTAAATATGATTTATCTAGTTCTTTGATTGATGCTGTAAAGAAAAAAGGTGGTGATTAGTACCAACAAGCAAGGAAAAAATCTTTTTAAAAATCAAACTAATCTAATACCAACATAGAGAGTGAATATCAGTAGTTTCTTTAACCTAATTCTCATAGAAAAAACTTGTCACAGCTATCAATGAACACAGCTTAACAAAATTCTTAAAATAACTTGATTACTTTATAATTAAATGCAAAGCAAGTTTAATCAAGATTTTAATCAAGCGAAAACCTTTATCAAAATATTCCTACAAGCTATGGTCAATAAATTCCTATAAATGTAAGTGATTAAAAAAGTAATAGTAAATATCTAGCTTCATCTTAAGATTAAGACGTTAATGAGTTTTAAATTCAAGCAAGTAGTACATATATAGAAAACGAAATTATTTTCATTAATAAACCCAAAAATATTGAAATTAAGCTCAATTCGTTTGCTTTATATAAATTATCATTCTAACCTAACTAAATTGATCTTTAAGAATAAGCTTAAATTGATGATTAATAATAGGCTTTGGTTCATTAATAGTAGAATATCATGTAAAATTAGAATTTTTAATAAGTTTAATAAAATAATCCTCAAACAATTTCAGGACCTGAAAATAAAAATTAATAGAATAACTCAATTTAAATAGCTGTTAATGATAAAATTTAATAAAGTGGAAAAGTTTAACCAACTGAAAAAATTATAATTAATAATTTTGATTAATTCAATTAAAAATCCTCAATAAACAAAAAAGCTGAAATCAATAAAAAAGTTGATTTAATTGAAGAAACAAATCAAAAGTAAGAAAAATCTATTACAAATTCTCTATAGCTAAAATAAGCTAATCAAACTATCTCACCCTAAGAGATTGACATATAAATAAAAAGTAATAAACTTTTTGGAAAAGAGGATGAAATAATAGAAAATAATTAACTTGCTTAGTCATAAAAGATTTAATAATCGGACAATAAATAATAATTGAATAAATAAACATTGTAATAAAGTTTAGATAAAGATTTTGACAAAATATAAATTTTATTTGATGATAAATATCTGGATGATGTTGAATCAGAGAGAATAAAGCTTATTTAAAAAATTAACGATTACAAAATACAGTTCTAGAACCAAAAAGAATTAAGAGACACTGTTATAAATTTTGAAAATAAAGTTAGTAAAGAGCTAGAATACTATTAAAGAATTTATGAGTAACTCATCCTAACTACCAGCTATATAGAAGAAAAAGGTACTTTTAATATTAATATAAAAATTATTTAATAATTGATATTTTTTTTAATTTTTAAAAGAGGGATGGAAACAAGAGAAAACTAAACATGGCATGAGTATTTAATATAAAAAAATACCTAATTCTAAGCTGCTGGCTTTGAGAATGGAATGTGAAGAAATGGAAATGAATATTAAAGTTTTAATATCTATTGTTTATGAAATTGAGCTTTATTCAATGTGGTTTCCATTTTGTAAATAAGGAAAAAATCTAAAAACAGTTGATAAAGCTTGTAAAGTAGTTTATTTAAAAATGGATGTTCCTTTTATATCTGATAGAGAAGTTTATGTTCATGGTATTGGAGTCAATAGATTACATAAAGATGGTTCTATAATTATCATGGCACGTTCCATAGATAAAGATGTAGAATGCTAAAAAGAAACAGGGGTAGACGTTCCTGCTAAATCCAAGTGTGTAAGAGTAGATATCCCTTTCTTTACATTCATTTTTAAACCTTTGTCAGAAACAAAACTTTAATTATACTCTGTATGTAATGTAGATGCTCATTTAAATTTTGTTCCTGATTCTATCATTAATCTAGTTTTAAGAAAATTTGCATTCTTTCTTTTTGAAAAAATGATAGAGCAAAACAAAAAATTCAAAGGAAGCAAGTGGGAATAAAATATGAAAAATAATCCTGAATTTTATGAGTGGATTGAAAGAGAATATAAAAAATATTTTAACTAAAATCCTGAAACAAAGTTAAAATCAGAGAGCTCATAAGCAGCTGATCAAAAACTAAAGAAAAAATGACTAAACTTTTAAAAATTTCACATTTTTAAATTTAATAATGAAATCATGATTTTCAACATATAAATTTTTTTAACCAAAATTGAATTAATTTAAATAAAACATCATTCCTACTCAATAGTTAAATTTAAAAAGAAGTCACATTTTTAGTAAAGTAATTATTATTTGTACATTACTTAAATACAATAAAATAATATTTTTATATTTGATAGTAATCATATTCATATTTTAAATTATTATGTATTTTTATGAAATTTTATTATTAAAGATAAAAAAAAGAAATGAACCTTTATTTTGTAATTTTTATAAAATATCATACCTTCTAAATATTAAAAAACAATTTTTTTAAGGTAAGATAATTATTATTTTTATATTCAGTAAAATAAAGTTTTTATATCCGAATGTAATATTCAAATACTAAATTATTTGTATATCAGAAGTTCTAAAATTTAAATATAAAAATTTATCACAATTTATGTGAATTTTTAATAATGAAATTTGATTAAAATTATTAGTTTAAAATTAAGAATTCATAAAATAAAATTTTTAAAATAAAGAAATTTCTAAGGTTTTATTAGATTTTTATAAATATTATATTTCTCATTTTTAAAAGAAAAAGCTAAATTTTTAGTATTTTTTAACTTAATAAAATATTTATTTTCTACGATTGAAGAAGAACAAAAAAAGAATGAAATTTTAAAAAAAATAAATTATGAAGACAAAAAAAAATAGAAAATGACTTAAGAAATAATCTGGAATTTTAAATTGAAAGAATCTTTGCTTTGTGTAAGCTTTACGATTAATAGTTACTACTAAAACATATAAATCACACTCATACTTTCTGTTCTATTTGTTAATATAGCAAATTTAATAAAAAGGAGAAATCTCCATCCATCACATATTTCTAAACACCTTAAATTCTTAATCAAAAGATACTTGAGAGTCTCTTTGATTAGCAAAATTAATTTTAGATCCATTATAATCAAAATTTTCAATTAAATTAGAATTCTTTTTTTGTTATTGCTTTTAATCTTCCAAGAAATATTTTTTTAGTTCTTCTTTTCTTTAGTTTTCTTAATTTAGTGTTTAAACCTTATCTTATATATTCAATTTTTTGGTATTCTTTTTATGTTTGGTTCTTGTAGGAATATTTTATAAAGAGGTAGGTGATGAGTTAGCTCCATACTATTAAGCTTACTGTTCTAGCATTTATGGATTTATGTTATATTAATAAAATTAAGCAGTTTATTGGGTTTAGTTCATTGGCTATTAAATAAAATAATCCATACGCTTAACATCAATACCTGTCTAAAAAAGGAAATCAAAAAACTAATCACCATTTAAATGAATAGGATATTCATGTAGGATTTCTGATTTAGTTAATGGATTTTATTCTACTATAAAGGAGCGATCATAGCTAAAGACATCATGTACAACCTCTAATTCACCTACACTATTAGGTTACAAGCTAGGTCTTACTAGAAAATCTCTCTGGTGCATAATTTCTATTGATCTTCTTTCTATAATAGATTCGTAAGGAATTAACTAGCCATCAACTGTTTTGATAACATCTCTTTTTACTTTATCAATTGGTCTAACTTATCTATAAACTCTAGGCTGTAAGAAAAACTAAGTCTAAACATGTTTGTTCATTAAAAGTTAATCTTATATCCAATTATCAGTGTCATTATCCCATTCTTATAGCTTGTTCAAGTAGGATTCGCTTGTAGTATTCCAACTTTAACCATCTTATCCTTATTTCAGTTTCCCTTCAGAATGTAATATTCTTTCATAGTCATAATGGAGTTATTTATTAAAAATATCATTTTTAGAGAAAAGAGCTACTTATTATTGTTATAGCTATTGATTTTAGTTAAACATTTATTAATATTTCTACTATTAACTCAATTGAGATCCTCTCATTAAACTGTCTTGTAATGCATCAGATTAATACACTTATAGATTTTGAAGTTATTGAGCTTACAAATATTAAGATGGATTTACTGAAATCTAATTCATAGGCATATTCGATACTTATTAACTTAATGGTCTTGTTGCTGCAGATCCTAAGTTTTTTGTAGGACTCTGATAATTATTTTGCTAAATTTGGTATTATTGTTAGATGGGAGGGTTTGTTTAGAAAACATTATTTTGATATTAGTTAACTGGCTATATGTTTACTTAACTTTAAGCAGATGCTCCCTAATTTTAATAAATTTGATTATAAATTTAAATTTTCCAAAATGATATTGGGTTTATTTTTAAAACTAGGAAAATTTACCTGTTATGGATTAAAATATGAAGAGTTGATAGCTGGTGCAGCTGCTCCTTAGTTTGGATTATTTGAAAGTTACTATATTGAGTTTAAATTTTATAGTGCCTTAACTGATGATAACTTTCCTTATTAATAAAGATCTAAAATGTTGAGTAATCTATTCCTGTATCTCATACTCATCAATCCTGACTCTGTTGATAACTAAGGCTTTGACTTTTCTGCTAAAAACTCACGAAATTTATCCATAGTAAATCTTGCTTACTCTTCTTCATCTAAATTTTTAATATATTCAGTATAATCCTCTTATCCTTAGCGAATAGGATTTATTTAGCTCTGAAAGAAAGGTTAAAAGGATTTAATCAGCTCATAATTATAAGTTTCAGGCAAATAATAGTCATTCTTAAAACCTATTTTATCAAGCTTTGGTATATATGGTGAGATGTGCTTTGATTCCCATGGTAGTCGCTCTTAATATTTTTAATCTTCCAATTTTTTTCTTTGAGCAGCAGTTTAATTTTTTGCTCTTTCAAGTATTTCTTATTCTAATTCCATTGTTATGAATATTCTTTCGAACTAACAAACTATACAATAGCTAAATAACCTTTAGAATGATTTTATTTTGTATTTCTAAATTTGCTAAAATGACTCTTTTAACTGAATACTCTACTCTGTTGACAACAATAAATAACTAAAAAGGGCAAGTAAATTTCTTTAATTAAAAATAACTTTTTAAATATATTTTTATTTGTTTTATAACTTAAGATTCAAAATAAAAAACAGATTAAATCTTAAGTATCTATATTTTATTTCATTTCAGATTATCAATTATCTTTACTTTTTATTAACAACATCAAATCTATCTATCTAATCATTTCAGAAATTTAAGATTTTCATTTCTCAAATTTAAACAAAAATCATCAAATTTAAACTGAACAAATAGTTATAATTATTTTAATGATATTAAATTTTACTCATTTTTTTTATTTTATCACATGCAAAAAAATATTAAAAAATAAAATTGAAAACTGGTAGATCTCTTTAACAAAAAAATATTTAATTCTTTGATGTAGTTGATTCATTTCTGCAAAAAAGTAGATATTCACATTTTAATTTTTGGAAATTGACAATAATTGATTAAATAATAAATAAAGTATCTAATTTATTTAAAAAAAAATTAAACGTTAGGATATTAGAGTGATTAATTTAGAACTTGTTATTGTTTAGTTTATTATTTATTTATTTTATTTAGTTTGATTTTATTTATTTGCTTTGTTATTGGGTTAGTTGATTAATTTATTTATTTCTTTATGTTTGATTTGTTTGTTGTTAGTTAATTTTATTTCTATCTGATTTTTAATTTTTTTGCTTAATATTTTCTTATTTTTTTATGTCTGTTGTGAAGTTTTAAGGTAATTAATATTATGGGTTATCTTATGTTTTAAAAAGAGAAAGCTAATTATTTATTTTAAGTTAAAAAAAAGATTTTATTTTCTATTTTGAAATAAGAACAGTTTATTTTATTAGATTAGTTTAATAATTTATATTTTTAGCATATTTTTTTATTTGCTTTTAAGTGTCTTAAGGAGTAGATTGATTTAACTTTTTAATACAATTTGCAAGCTTTGTATGTGAATGTTAAATTTCTTCTCATTTAAGATCTTATTGACTCTGTTTTAAAAACTTGTAGGGCGTACATAATTTTTCTTATTAAAAACTTAGGTGGTTATATGCTATAAATATCAAATTAGTCAATCTATATCTAAAAATCAAACTGAAGAATAAGAGAATTCACTTTGAATTCAATGCAATATTATTTCAGTCAAAAGCGCAGAGTAATCTATTTGTATCTCTTCGAAGAAAAAGTAACTTGTGTTTAAAAACTTTGTGTTTGGCTGTATCTTGATCCTATGGACTAGGGGAATTAAAAACTATTTTATTGTCACTTTTTCTTTTTTAAAGATGTATAATGCTCTTTTGGCTGAACTTAATACCATGAATAAGTTCCATTCTTCTTTACTCTTTTTATTTTTTGTTTTTTTCTTATCTTAGTTTAGTGGATTTCTTTTAATTAAATATTATTATGAAAAAAAGAAAGAAACAAAACTAAGTTAAGAAAAAGCTAAAGATTTTCTTTTTGAGGAAATTATAAAATTTTGCAAATATATTCCCAACAATTGATATAAAAGTTAGTAATTTATCTTCTTCTCTTTACCATTAATTCTTTAAAAAATAACAATTCCTTTAATAATTAAAAATTATTAAAAACACAAAATAAATTAAAATTTTAGAAAATAAAATGATTTTACCTTACCAAATTCAATTTTAACTTTTTTTAAGCTCTTTTAAATGTATTTTCATTGGGGATAGTTTTTTGATTTTAATAAATAAAAGTTTTATAAAAACTAAACATAAAGATGGAGATTTGAACATGTTTAGCAGTTTTTAAAAATATTATTTAATTTTAAAGTACTTCTATTCTTGATTTATAACTAATTTATTTATGCTAATTATTGGCAATATTAAAAAAAAATTTTTTGTTACTAAACAAAAGATTTGAGGTAATTTTAGGTTTAATAAAATGTTAGACATTAAGCTCTTTCAATTATTTTCAAAAAATAGTATTATCAACAATAAAAATTAATTCTTGAAGAATAATTAGCAATCATTAAAATAGTACTCTTGATTTGAAGAATACATAAGTTAAAATAGAGAAACCTATAAAATGTGTCTAGTTAAAATTTAACAGAAAAAACTTATTTTCGAATTCCTTTTTTAATAATATCTCTTCTACTAAGATAACTAATTATCATAAATGATTGAATAAATTGTGATTTTTATATGAAAATATATTTTAATAGAAAATAAATATTTCTCTAAGTTTCAAATATTCTATTTAAAAATTTTCTATTTTAAATTTTTAATTATGAATAATTTAATTTACATGTTTATAATTATTGATTTTAATTACATTTACTAATTTCATTTGGTATTAATATTATTTATTTAATTATTTATCATAGAATACTGTTTCAAATTATTTTTAATTTTTAAAATTTAAATCACTAACTCTAAAATTATTAATAAATATTTTAATCAATTTTACTAATTATTGAAATTATTAAACAGAAATATTTAATTTATATTTTTTTAACTTTCTATTTTCTACATATAGAACTTAGAGAAATTTGAAGGTTGTTAATTTATTTATTGGAATCATTTTATAAAATAAGATTTTATTCTAAATTATTATCAAAAGAGTAGAGATTGTATATCACTTTTTCTATTCCACATTTTTCACTATTTTTCTTTTAAAAGGTAGGTGCTTAGCATATCCAAACATCTCATTATATATTGGGAGTGCCTAGTGTCTTCTAAAAGAAATCAATGTATTTAAAAGCTAATTTTACTAATAAGAGGTTAATAATTAAAAAAAATCTAAAAAGAAATCAAACAATAAAAATAGCTCTATTAACATATTTTAAAAGTAAAAAGATAAAAGATTAAATCAAGTAAAATGACTGACGCTAAAATTAAAGATGTAATTAATTAAGGAATTTTTTAGTAAAAAAACATAGAAATTATCAATGAATAAGAATATTATGCAATAGAATTAATTTTTCATCAATTAGAATTTGGTTTTTCATAATTAAATTATTCAACAATTTTTGAAAGAACAATTTACTATGTTTGCAAAATTATTCTAACACAAATTAACTCTTCATCTTTTTAAATAAAGATTTAAGTTCTTGACTTCGGTAATATGAAGAAAAAGGCTAAGAAGCCTGCTACTACTGCTTCAAAGACTGGTATATATATTATAATTGCTTTGATTTTCAAATAATATTTTATTTAATCTAATTTTTTATATAATTTAATAGAAAACGAAGATGCCAGTAAAGCTCAAGGTAGATTTATTAATTTTTTTTAAAGAATCTGTCTATAGAATAATTTATTAAATACAGCATATATAAATTCAAAGGATTATATGAAATATTTTGTTTATATATTAAATTTTATTTTCTAATTTACTTATTTTTAAAATATCAATCAAGGTGAAAAGAAAGATGATTAAATTGATTCCTCTAAAAATTAAGAAGTTCCAGTTGAAAAGAAAGATTTCGAACCTTAATACTACTAACTTTTAGACAGAATTAATGATATTTTAAAGAGAAATAATCCTAGCTTATAAGGTATATTATAAATTTTTTCTTATTTTACAAAATTGAAAGAAAGACTTAGAGAAAAAAACAAATTAAAGTGTCGTATATTAAAATTATAATCAGCATACAAGATCATCTGAAAAATTTATCATTTATTTTCAACAAGCATCATAAGCAAAAAAAAAATAATAAGCCACCAAAAAAGAAAAATTAACTTACTCCTAAAAATGAAAATATTCTAAAAGAATTTGATCAAATATAAATGAATAAATATATATAGAATTATTATTTTAACAAATTTTGAATATTAATTTTAATCATTCATTTATTTATTCACTAATAATTTATATATAGAGGGTAAAACTAAAATTAGTATCAAGACACCTCAAATTGAAAAAATGGGTAAGAAGACTGCCTGGCTGAACTTTATGGATATTGTTAATAAGATGAAGAGAGATCCTTAACACGTATAATAATTCGTCGTTACTGAACTTGGTACTGAAGGTACTATTGCTAACAACCAATTAAGTAAATTAATTTATTGAATATCATTAAGGATTAAAATATTAAAATTGTTTTATTTTATGATATTAGTTTTAAAGAGCAGTAAGTTCAACGACAAACATTTCGAATCAATTATCAAGAAATATATTGGTAATTATTTAATTCATTTTTTAAAGAGGTATATATGCTAATTCTTTGAAATTAATTTATAGCTGAATACGTTTAATGCTCTCTTTGTAAGAGTCCCAACACTAAGCTTACTAAGGATACCAACACTCGTTTATTCATGATTGAATGTGACCAATGTAAAAGTTCTAGGTAATTTATTTAGTAAATTTATGAATATTTTAGCATAATTTATTAATTATAAGATCCGTCGCTACTATTAAGAAGCATTGAAGAAAATTTTTAAAAGCTTTAAGTAAGAAAACATGTTTAATCTTGCTTATGCTAACTAAATTTAAGGCTTTTATATTAATTGATTCAAATTTCAAAACACACAAGTGGCTATTATCTGGTTTTGGAGTATATCTAGTTGATTACTATATAAGAGATTCTCTTTAACATGATGAATTATATAATATTTAAAATTGTAAATTCTATATATATATTCACTAGCAGTATGCAACGTTAATTAAGCATATCATATTCATTGAATTTATATTTAAACCATCTCTCATAACTTAATTTAAATTGTTAAATCAAAGAAACACGAAATCACAATTGTAGTTTCTTTGTTCTTAAGATCATTTTTAAGATCTAGTTACAAACCATAATCGATATTTTATGTTTAAACAAACCAAGTGAATTAATCTAGCATAAAAATATAAATTTTAAAATCATTTTTAGGAAAGATAAAATTAAAAATTTAATACATTTTTTTCATAAATAAAGATGAATTTTTTTTGTTTAAGTGTGTGTTTATTTTGTTAATCATTTTGAAGTTAATATTAATGAATTTCTTTTCAATGCAGAAATTAAACTTTGTTAAATAATAAATAAAGAAAATTATAAGCAAACATAGAAAATTAGCTAAAAAATTCATATTTTTTATTAATTGCAAAAAAGAAAAATAAAGAAAGAAAGAAGAGATGGCTCCTCCTCCTAAATACGTTATTTCTAGAAAATTAGTCAAGAGATTTTTCGATAAGTACTTGCCTCGTTAACCTATGGATGTTTAAAACGAAAGTGGCAAATTAATGAAATGTTGGTAATAATATGGCATAGATGATCCTCGTTGCAAGGAATATGAAGTTTTATATGATCATATGTATCAATTAACAAGAAATTATCGTACTAAAATTGAAGGTCTTCGTATTAAAGAAGATGTTATGGGTGCTTTGAATCGTCCTAAATATCACAGTGAAGTCAAGGGTCGTTGGAGAACTGGAAAAACTACCGAATGGGATGTTTACGATGGTGTTTAATGATTTAGCTTATGATTTTATTTAATATTTTATGGATTTACTCATGTCAAATTATTGATGAAATTAATTGAATATTAAGGATGAATCTGAATTTAATAAAATTGCTTTTTAATTGTAAAAAATCATTTTAGCTTTCAAAAAATCAGATATTAAAATGAATTAAAAAATATTTAAATAGAAAGAAAATGTCTATTTAACTGTTTTATGTGCCTTCATTTTATTTCTTACTTTATTTTATTCAGATAATATCCAAATTAATGATATATCTTTACTTTTAAAATCTTTGCAATTAAACCTACGTTTGTATTACTTTTAATTTTCAATTCTACTAAATCAATCTTTATACAATAATACTTATTTTTCGAAATTTCTAACTAATTCATTTAAGATGGAAATTGAAGGATTAAATATTATTTTTTTTGTAATATTTACTCAATAAAATTATTATTTAATTCATTCAATTTATTTAATAATAAAATTATTATTTATCTCCAATTTAATTAAAACTTAAAATTTAAAAATTAATTTATTTTTTCAGAAATAAATTTAAAATTACATGTGGAAATTAAATATTTTTTTTATTCAATAATAAAATTATTAATAATTCTTTTAGTTTAATCAATAAATAGTAAAATTATTTTTATGAAATAAAAATAATTAAAACTTAAACTTGAAAAATATTTTAAAAATTAATTTATTTTTTTCAGATATTTAATTTTTGACTGAAAAAAAGAAATAAAATAAAAAATTAATTAATTTAAATCATTTTATAATTAATCAAATAAAATTAATTGAAATATAAAAAAAATTTTAATTTTTCTATTTTGTCTTAATTGTTGATTTAAAAGCACTTGATTCAATTTTAGAAACCTTTAATTGAATATTAAATTAATAATAAAAAGGATTCAAAAAAAATGTGAGAATTTATTTAATTTTTGAAAAATTCTATTCTGGGATTTAATAATTCAAAATTTTTAAATTCTGAATATTTAATTTTGAACATGAAAGATAATTGTTTATTTTAATCTATGTATTTTTTTTTTGTCAAAAGATAAGTTATAATATTTTTAAATAAACTACTTTATCTATATTTCTTACAGATTTAGAAACCTTGAAACATAATTTATATAGAATAAATTGTAACCTAAAAAGATAGCACAATTTGATCAAATGATAAAATATTTTGGTTTTAAGTTAATTATCAGGGGTATTTAATAGCGTTTTTGTATTATTTTTATAATTGTACAATTGAATAATACTTCAGAACCACATTTAAGTAATATTTTCTTTCATTTATTAGTATTTATTAAATTACCTATGAGCTTAACTTATATATTTTTAATTTTAATTTAAAAAATGTCTTTAAAGTAATCAGTAAGGTATTTATAGTATGAGAAAAATGGTAGTTATCCTTAATTTTGTGTCTAAACCAGCTAGGAAACGAAAAATTTAGGAATAGATTAATTATTTTTAAAAACGTTGAATGAAAATATAATTTGATCATCATATAGAAAAATTGATTTAAATAAATTAAACAAACCCTTAATTAGATGCTTTGATAAATACATCTATATTAATTTTTTCTATTTAAATTATCAACATTCTATTTGAATTAGATGTTTTTCGAATAGATTTAACAGAATTGTAAAATATTATTCTAACATAACTGCTACCAAATACTAACAATACTGTTAGGTGAAAGAAAGAATATATTTTATTCTAATAGAATTACTAGTAGTTTACCCGATGAAAAACTTTCAGTATGCCAGGTTAAAATTCTTATAATTTAGGACAAAGTTAAAAGATGTCCAGTTTAGAGATAGCATGCAAAAGTATATCAGATAAGAGGTATAAAAAATTAGAACAAATTGGCTAAGAATAAATTTAACTAATATAAAAAATTTGATGCTAAAAATTATAGACAAATTGATAGTAAATTCCCTTCTACTGCTTTGATTTTTGATATACCCCGATCTTAATCTAAAATTTTTTGCTACACTCGAAGGATTTAATTATAATAATTGAGATAGACCAATTTCTGATTATTTTTTATTTATCAGCCTCTTAAGTTATTTTTTGAATAAATGATTAATTCCTATTAATACAATTATCCATTCTACATAATTTTACATTTTATTAGCTCTCTATTAAGAGGACTTCTTCAGTTCTCAAATGGAAAAAGCTAATTTGCTAATATTTTATATTGGAGGGAATAGAGTTGAATTTTGAACCATTTATTAACTTCATTTATTTTTAAATTATTAAAAGTTATTTGATTGGATGATAACAAGGAGATTCACATCAAATTATGATTGAAAAAGCATAAAAATAACAAATGATGTAGTTTCTATTTATTTATTTACGCACTTTTAATAGAAGTGAAAAAATTTAAATTCATCAATACATTAAATATACAATCAAATAGTGAGGACACCAATATTAAATTCTTGCTTTCCAACTTTTTGTAAAAAAATTAATTAATCAAAACAATTAAAAAATAATCAAACTAATAAAAAAGCAAAACTCATTGAAATATTAATACAAGAAAACTCATTAAAATGGAATTGGAACTTGAATTCGATTGCTTCGTTGAAGGAGGTGACTCTAGAAACAGAAGATTTAAATGCTTGAACTTCAAAAAAAGAGAAAATGAAAAGGAAAAGCAAGAAAGAGAATTAAAGAAACTCTAAAGAGAAGAACAAAGAAAAGCTGCCTAAGTTACCCTTATTAAAGCTTAACCTGAGCCTGCTAAGCCCTCTAAGAACATCATTAGCAGCCGTATGTCTAAAGAAGAAAAAAATAAAATATATGAAGAAGATATGATGGTTAACAAACCTAAGGACAAACAACACAAGCACAAATGCTTTTCGAGTAGCCACAAAATTTGAAGAATAACATAAAGAATGAACCAAAAATTAGAGAAGAGTTTAAATCAAACAAAAATAAAGAAAGTACTCTATTAGTATATCATGAATAATATATTACCAAAGAAATTATTAATCAAAATTCCTCTGTTTAATAAATCAAATTTTACAAATTATCTAATTGATAATTAGAATCTAATTAATTAATAATAATCAATCAGACTTTTTCTGAAAGCTCTCTCTCATTCTTCAAATTGTTTATTCTACTGATACAATAATCTCACAAACTCTTAATTCTTAGACAAGTGAATTAGAATTAAAGCTATTCAAAAACATTTCAAATTTTGTATATAAATAATAACCCAATATACCCTAATTTATTCTAACAAAATCTTATCTATCTACCTATATACATTTTGCAATCTTCTATATATATATATATAAATGTTTTAGATATTAATCATTCTAAACAAAAATAAATTTAAAACATCCTTTCATGATTCTAATTCATTTTATTTATTTCTTTTTTCATTCATAATAATTATCAAATTTCATTTCATTTCACAAATTTAATTTTCTATTACTTTTAAGGACAAATAATTACTTTTATAATAAAATCAATACAAAATTATTGATCTTATTATTAATTTACCTTTACCAAATTATATTTTCATAGTAAACAATATGACTTGGATTTAAGCAAAAATCTAAAAATAAAATAATTTTAATTGAAAATAAAAAAATTCCAATGAAACACTTTAGCAGTTTTAATTGAATAAATTTTGGCGGAAATTTTTCATTTTTTAATTCTGTTATCATTATATTTCTTCATATTGTATTTGAATAAGAAATGATCCTACCATTAACTCTGATGCAAAAATCAAAAGTAAAATAAATCAAATCTCTAAAATATTTATAAATTATGAAACAATGTAATTCGTATTTTAAAATTTTTAAAATTTTAATTTTTTTTAAAAATAATATTTTAAGGATTAAATCTTAATAGATTTGTATAAAGTGATTTGGAAAGAATACATATAAATATGTTAATTAATTTGTTATGTTCTTTATGGTGAAAAAGTAAACTCTATAATTGATTATTTAGAATTTATTTCATATTTTAAATTAATAAAAAACTTGATAATATTTCTAAAAGTTAGGATGCAGTAAAATACAAAGCAAATCAATAAAGATGAAATCAAGCATTTTTTATTAGATGAGAATATTTAAGTAAAAAATTTGATTCTCTCTGAAGCAGAATCTTAAGGCAAAACTAAAATTTCATTTTATATTTATAATTCAATAGATTACACCATAGTTCATCAGTAAAAACTACAGTTTTAGTGAAAAAGATACATAAAAGTAATTACATTAGATTTCTTTCTACCTATCATTCACCTCAAATAATTTTTAGTTTATGGCATGTTAGTTTAAAAATAAATAATAAAAATAGTACTTTACTAGAACTCTTGAGAGAAAACTTTGACTCTTTATCAGTTATTTATTAACTTCAGTTCTTCAGACCAAGATTGCCAAATATTACTTAGATCATGAAAGAAGAAAAACTTTATAGTAATATTTTTAATGCAATAATTATTAGAGTTAGAGAATTTGAAATAGTTATTAAAATTATTGAACTTAAAATAGAAAAATAAATATTTTATGATTTATAATATTAAAAAAACTAAATTAGCTTACCTATGTGCTGAAGACGCTTTAAAAGATATATGCAGCATAAAAATTTAATGCCTCAAAAAAAGATATAATTAATAACCTCCTAAATAGTAAATATCAATTTAAAAATAGTTATTATTAGGACTATATAAAAAAATTTAAATACTATTAAGATATAGTTTTTTGTTAAATAACATAAAAAATGAATAGGTACTCAATAGAAGATTTAGCAAATTTAATGAAAGGACATAACATATTTAAAGTAAAGGCATAACCATAGTAAAGTTAAAGTGTAAATGGATCATAGTCATAATAAAGCAAGAAAAAGAAACCTGAAAATCATGAAGAAATTTCTAAAAGCGAGTTAAATAACTCTTAAAAATTAATATCTGAGTATTTGTCTGTTGAAAAATCAGATAAAAGCAAATAATAAGACTCATAATCATAAAATAGTACACCCTAATAAAAGAATTTAAATTAATAGCAATAAAAAATCAAAATTGTAAAAGCTCCTACAACAAAATAAAATTAATAGTAAAAGGTGTAATAACCTATTGATTTTGATTAGGATTCAGATTGTATGATAATTGAGCATCCCTTTTGATAAAAATAATTTAATTAACCAAGCTAAAATGTAAATCAGCAAAATAATACTATTTATTTATAACTTAAATTCTCCTCTATTTATTCCACTTACAGTAATGAAGTTTTTTTTAAACTAATGAAATTGTAATTAAATCTAATTTCATTTATATTTTATAAATAACTGTTCTTTGATTTAAATTTATTCAATTTCTAATCATATCATGGGTGAATTTAATTTTCCAAAATAAAAATAATTTTTAAAAAAAGCAAGCTCAAAATATGAGGAAAAGTAATCACAAAATTCTTATAATTTTGAATTTAATAATCATAAACATAAAGAAATTTTATAAACAAATTATTATTATTTCTAAAAGAAAAACAATGAAATATGTATTCATCCAATTTTGTTTGATCTTATTGAAACAGAGACAAAATATTAAGGAAAAATGAGATTCCTAAAATATAATTAAAATTTTAGGCTATTGTTAATAAAGATTTGCAAGTAAATTTAACAAATAAAAATTTTTTAATATAATTATATTGAATTGGGAATATTTTAATAAGGATTTTTAACATAAGAAAAGTATTTCTAAATTAAGTTTAGTCAGAATGAATAAAGAATCAATTATTTAAAAACAAAAAAGTAAAATTTAAATAAAGGATTTCTATTTTAATATCAAATTAATTTAATTCTTTAAATTAGGGAAACCTCTTTAATAAAAATTAATATTTTTTAGTTTTTTTTAAAGGACTCATTATAAATTTGATTTTTATTTTAAACTTTCAAGAGATATTTGCTTGGATGATTAATTATAAATTCATTTTTAATCTATTATTAAATTATAAATACAGAAACTTTTTTGTTAATTCTAACTAACTCTTAATCTTTGTTAAGTCATGCTCTATAATTTTTAATTTTAAATATTACGTATGTTTTTAATTTTACGCGCAAAATTTGATAAAAGTTAATAATATCAAGATAATCTTAGTAAATTTTAATGTTTTTTTTGCTTGGAGCTAAGGATAGAATATATTAATATCTTTTAATTATCAAAAAATATTTAATAAACATTTACACTAAAAAGTAAAAAAGGAAAATAAAATCTTTGAATAGAAATGGCAAGTAAAGAAATATGGCTTGAAAAGTACTTTTTTAGCATTAATTATATAGAAAATGAAAGCATTATCAATTAAAAATTAAAATTGAATAGCAGTTAAATTATAACATCTTAATCATTTTAGGTATCGTCCTCGTACACTTGATGAAGTTTAAGGTAATGAAGATGCTTTGATTAAGTTAAGAACTATAGCAGAAGAAGGAAATGTTCCTAATATGATCTTGGTTGGTCCTCCTGGTATAGGTAAAACTAGTTCTGTGCTTTGTTTGGCTAGAACCTTATTAAGAGATGTATTTGATTCTTGTGCACTTGAAATGAATGCTTCTGATGAAAGAGGTATTGATGTAGTCAGAGAAAAAATAAAGAGTTTTGCATAAAAAAAGGTTAATTTAAAGCCTGGCCTTCATAAAATAATTATTCTTGATGAAGCTGACTCCTTGACTGAAGGAGCTTAACAAGTAATGATGATTTTTTTGTTTTTTATTTTCCCTCTCTTTTTTATATTTTGAAGAATTATGCGCGAAACCTAAAATCTTAAACAAAAAGGGCTGCAAGAATATTTATTATATGGATTTTATAGATGTTATTTAATATTTTTTAATTTACTTTATTATAGGCTTTAAGAATGATTATTAGTGATTTCGCTGATACAACTAGATTCGTTTTAAGTTGTAATGATAGTTCAAAATTAATTGATGCAATTTAAAGTAGATGCTCTATTTTAAGATTTACTAAGTTAACTGATGAACAAGTATTAAGAAGACTTGAAGAAATTGTAGAAAAGGAAAATATTAACATAGATAAGGGTGGTAAAGAAGCTTTACTTTTTACATGTGAAGGAGATATGAGATAAGCAATTAATAATTTATAAGCTACTCACACAGCTTTTAAGCTTGTTAATAAAGAAAATGTTTTAAAGGTTTGTGATGTTCCTAATGTTGAAATTCTTCAATAAGTCTTAGCAGAATGTGTTAATGGAAATTTCCATGCAGCTTAAAAGAAGCTTTACCCACTTTGGGAAGAAGGATATACTGCTTATGATTTAGTCAATAATTTATATAAACTTATTCAAACTCAAGATATGTGTAAATAGCTTCAATATGAGTTTATGAGAGAAATGGCTTTCCTTAAGATGAAGGTTCTTGAAGGTTTGCCAACATTCTTATAAATTTCTGGATATCTTGCTAAAGTATCTTCTATTGCAAATGCCCAAAAACAAAATAAATGAATGAATAAATTAATCTTTTTCTCTTCAAGCAGAACATTTTTTTAAATTAACCATAATATTGTTAAATGGTAAATACTACTCATTACCTTTGTACTATATTGTATATATTTATTTAGTAATTGTACAATATAAAAGGTTGTGAAAAGCAATTTATTGATATTATTTACTCAAAATATTTTAACTTAATATTCTTTCAAAGCATAAAATAATTATAAAAATTATAATTATAAGCTGTATCTTTGTTTATTTTATTTATATGAAAAGATAGAATATTTTTTGATAGAAAGTTTTTAAATTAAATAAATTACTATTAAATAATAATATTAATAAGTATTAATAATTATGAGCAATATCGATTTAGAATTTATTAAAAAAGCTCCAAAAATTGAACTGCATGCTCATTTAAATGGATGTGTTAGAAAAGAAACTCTTTAGTAATTTGCTTTAGAAAAAAATTTGTAATTAGATTTTACATGTTTTGATCGTAAAGACAATGATGGATAATTTCATGTTTTCGGAATTATTTCTCAAACAATAAAAACTTTATCAGATTTTAGAAGAATTACACAAGAGATGCTTGAAGATTTCAAATAATAAAATGTCATTTATTTAGAGATCAGAACAACTCCAAAAGAATGCGAAAATGGAACTTTTACTATGGAAGACTATGTCACAAATATTTTATAGATAATCAAAGAACATAATGAGTAAAAAGATTAGACATTGTAAGCTAGATTGCTACTTAGCATAGATAGAGGAAGATCTTAGGAGCATGCTTAGAAAGTTTTGAATTTAATGATTAAAATATATAAAGAATCACCTTATGTTGTTGGTTTAGATTTTAGTGGAAATCCTGAAAAAAATTCTTTTTAAGATTTTGTAAAGTATTTTTAGTAATGCAAAGAATAAGGAATTAAAATGACATTCCATGCTGGTGTTATTGATGGATAAAAAGTTATAGATGAAACATTAGAAATGGTTGAATTTTAACCAGATAGGGTTGGCCATTTTAATTTCTTTGATAAATAATTGTATGATAGAATACTTCTAAAAAAAATTCCTATTGAACTATGTCCAACAAGCAACTTTTTTACAAAATGTTTAAAAGATATGTCAGAGCACCACTTTAAAGATTTCTTTTATCAAGGTCATCTAGTCAGTTTAAGCACAGATGATACAGGTGTTTTTGATACTAATTCAACTTTAGAGCATGAAAAAATAATAAAAACTTTCAATTTAAATTTAGACTAATTTAAATAGCTTCTTATAAATGCATCAAATATGATTTTTGATACATAATTAAAAGAAGATTTACAACAAAAGATTAATTTACACTTTTAAGGACATCTATGAATTTCTAATATTGGTTTTTCTGATGTTAAGATTTTAAAAATGTTTCTATTGAGTTGTTTTTAATTCTTCAATATGTTTTAAATTAAAAATAACTCTTTGAATTATCAAATTTTATGTAATTATTTAGTTTTGATGATTAAAATAAATATACTAATGGATTTTTTAAAGTTTATTAGCTTATTGTTTATTGATCCATTTTTTTAAAATATTTAAATCATTCAAAACATCTTTAAACTTTAAACTTTTGATATTTCTTATTTTGATTATTTTCTCTTTTCATCATGAATTTTTAAATAAATTTACAAGCCCTTAAAAATTTATTGCAAAAATTTAATTTTAAGTAATGATTTTAACTAAAATTAATTATTTATAAATTACCTTTAATTCTACAAAAATTACATTAATAGATACAGAATATTAAAGAAAAAGAATAAATAAATGATTATACAAAATTGAAAAATTTGTATCAATTTACTCTTATATAATCTTAAATCAATTATTCAAAGCTAATATTTGATTGATAATCGAATGATGCCATATCCCTAGTTTATTAAAAACATCATATTAAAGTTATCAAATTGAAAATTTGATGCAATTAACTTTAAAATATTTTTTAGATCTTAAATGTTAATGATGTTTATTTTAAATAATTTAAACTTGTTTTTTTAAAGGTTATTCTGATAGTAATTGATTGATTTAATCATATTTAATTACTACCAACTTTAAGTTATTTTAAATTGAATGAATATTTTTTAATTAAGAATAAATCAAAGTAGAATCTAATTTTTTTCTTTTCAAATCTGTAAATTATATTTAAATTTTAAAAATATAATGAACTCTATTATTCAAGAATATCTGTCATAAAGTGTCAGTGATGATTATGACGTTTATGATAATCAAAACACTTTTAATCATAATGTAGATGAAAATATGGAATCTAAGAAATCATAAACTAATTTAAGAGTTATAAAATTTTAAAAGATAATAAACCCTCTAATTCATTAAAAAGATGATATTAATAAATAATAAACTATAATTATTAAATCGAAATCTCCTAATTCTGTTAGACTGAGGATAACTAATGAAGCATAAGCAATTAACACAAACTTATTAGAAATAAATAGGTAAAAAATTCATAGAAGCTCAACTAAAACTGCACAAAAAATAGAGAATCTTAATCAAGCATATTCTACATAATTAAGTAGAAAATAGAGTTTTATCAATAATAAGCAAAGACCCATCTTTCCAAATGAAAAAAAGGTTAAGAGTAGGCCTTAATCTCCTGTCAGTAAACTTAATTTGACTAGCCCAGACTTTCCATTATTTGAAGGAATAAACTAAATGAAAGAAAAATATCTTGAAAAAGATTGGGAAGAATGTTGTAGAATTTTGAATAGACGTAAGAAATATTTTTAATGTAAGTTTGTATGAAAATAAAAACAATTTTATATTTTAAAAAGTGGTTGATGAAATACTTAAAAACAAGTAAAATTCAGTCAATTTGTATAAAGTTAGACTTACTATGGTGGTCAATAAACTTATTGAATTTCTATCTATCTTAGATGATCCTTTATATTTAAATTTAAAGCTTGAAATAGCTACCTATGCAATGGAGAGTATTTTTTTTGTAAATTCAGAGTAAATATTATAAATTATCTAAAGCTAGTAAATAGTAGACTAGCAGCATAAATTATCAGCATCTAAATATGGATTTTACCCTGATTTAATTATTTAACTATTAAATTTAAAATCATGTATCTTAAAAAGAATGAAGTATTTATAAGAATCTTTGACCTATTCAAAGTTCTCTTTAGAATTGATAAATTACTTTAAAGTTACTTAAGAGAAGCACATTACATTACTCAATTTGTGTGAGCTATATGCAGAACAGAAAAAGTAGATTAGTTTTATCTTATTGATTGATTTTTTTATTTAAAATTAAAGATATTTTTATTTAGTAAATCAAAAAAAACTGAATTATTTTAAAAGTTTTTAAGAAGCAATTCAATATGGAAAGGAGTGCATTTAAGAGTGTGAGAATTTAGTAAAATCTATTGAAGAAAACTAAGAAAAGAATACTAAATCCTTGGAATCTGAACCAAGTTAGCTTTAAGATGTTATAAAAGTATAGTGTATTTGCTTATTTAATATGGGGATTATAGCATAAAATCAATAAAATTATAAATTATCTCTTGATCATCTAAAAAAATCTTTTGAGCAAATAGAATAATTCAATTTAACTCTTGAGCTTTAAAATATTTATTTTGATTTTAAAAATAAATATTTAGAAACAAAAGAAGTATTATCAATTTATTACATTTAGTATATTTTATAATTATTGTTTTTTCAAATAGAAAATTTTGGATTTGGAGAGAACAAATAAAATGTTTAATGTTTAATTTTAGTCTTCTTAGCTTTCACCTATTTCACCTTTAGTTTCATTTGTACAATCTAATTAAAATTTTTTTTATAAACACTTTGTATATGAAAGCTAAAATATTTCTGGCAGTTCAAGTCTTGGTATTAAAAGTATACTAAAATAGTCTAATAATCAAGATTAAAATATTAAAGAAAACAAAGACATACTGGAGTAACAGACTGTGTAATTTGTTAAGTTTAACTAAAAAAATATTTAAACATAAGTAAAATCACCTAATTCTACTGTAAGAATTATAGAAAGGAAAACATCAGGCATAAGATTTTAATCTCCTTAAAGATAATTGTTAAATATCAGTTTTTAAAAATTGAGTCCTAATTCTTTATCACCTCCAAAAAATAAGATTAATTCTTTTAAACTAACTGAAAATAAATCACCATAAACTACAGCATTTGACACTGTTTAACAAGTTTCAATAATTTAGGAAAGCAGTAAAAAAAACGGTTCAGATTTAGAGCAGTCAATATAAATTGCTTATCCTGATACATAAAAGCAATAAAATGAATAGAAGAATAAAATTTTATTAGCAACAAATATACCTAAGTTTAAATAATCACCCTAAAGAGATTAAATTGAAAAGAATTTAGCAGCAAAAGTTAAAAATACTTTGAAAGTTTTAGATCAAGAGCTTAAAGTGAAAAGGGCAGATAGTATAAAGAACAAAATAGAGATATTCCCAAATCACATTGTCAAAGATAGTAAATAACACATATAATTTTAAGCAAAACAAAAATTACCTTCAAGATTTTCTTAAAAGAGCAGCCCAATAAGGCAAACAAATTTAGACAGGTTGTTAAACAATCATATTCAAAGCTAGTCTAAAGTAAATTATAAAAAAATATTTAGATAAAAGGATTATAACATTTTTTGGTTTTAATAGGAAGATAATCGAAGTTTCAAACTAAGCTAACTTAAATTTGAAAATGATTTGGAAACTATTAAGATTAATTTGAGTTGGTCAAGTAACTCTGATTGCGATGAAAGAGAATATAATAAGGATAATCAAATAATAGGAAAAAGGGAAAACTTTTTGCTAGATATTGACAAAAGAGAGAGATTATAATTTTTATATGTGATCAGCTAAGAAATTGAAGAAAAAGAGTTTTAAAAATGGCAAGCTGAATAATAAGAAAAGGAAAAATAAAGTTAGCTTGATGAAATAAAAAAGAAAATAAAAGCTAGATAGATAGTCAGAAATGTATTTTGGCTAAAATCTAAACTGGCTGAAAATAACTTAAAAAGATTAATTATGGAGAGAAAGAAATTAAAGCAAGAACAAATTTAGAAAAATTTTTTCTATTTAAAATTTTACATTGTGCTTATGAAATATTTCTCAAAGTAAAAGTAAAAAAGACAACTTATTTAAACATAAAAGAAGAACATTGTTTAGACATTTATTAAGTTGTAAATTAAAAATCACGATGATGAGTTTGTCACTGAAGATTATTTTGTCAAAACTGTTTAGTTTGAAGGATAAGATGATAGTTAAAGAGTTAAATTTTATGTTACATTAATATCTAAGAGAAATGCTAAAGATAGATTTTCAAGTGTATTTACCTCAGATGATATATTGATGAACTTAAATTTGAATAGATTCAAAAATTAGATACAATACACAATCAATAATATCAGATCATCATTTATCACTTCGGTCAGTCCTTTTATGTAAATTTTTTTTTATTGTTTATTGATAGTAATTTCAATTATTTAGAGTTATTTAGAACAAACAAGTAATTATTGATTGGACTGCCTAAAGAAATCATAACTTAGAAAAAATGAGCTAAAATAATGTTAAAGAAGATGCTTTTATCTTCGAAGAAAGCATTTAGATGTGTAGCAAGTTTATAAATTAAAATGCAGCTAATTTGATTAATTTTGTTTATAGAAAAAATAGCTTTACTGGGAAATTCTATAATATGCTTGAAAAAACAATACAAATACAAAATTATTTTAGAAGAAGAATTTGTTAGTAAAAATTAAAAGTATTACTTCAATAATCTAAAAAAAGAGATAACGAAATTATTTTAAAGAAAGGAACATATTATGAGTAAATTTATTTTATGAGTTTAATTGTTTCAAATCTTCAATTTAAAAAAGCAACTTTAGTCAAAAATACTACTAAATCTTATTGATTAAGAACCATAAAAATTTTTTTTTGAAGTCGATCGATTTTTAAAGAAATGTAAATAGTTTTATTTATTTTTTGATCTTTCTTTTAATTTTTTGTAAAGTAAAATAAAAGCATGTTTAAATTGACTCATCAAATTGCTTTAGAAATATAAAGAGAGCCAAAAAATACTTGGATAGAATAAGTATCTTTCACTGAAGAAGGATAGCTCTTATATTCTAATATAAATAATTCATTTATCAATAAAAGGTTAAAAGAGACATACAAATAAGTTAAATACACATTCAATCAAGATAAGTTGAAAGCTATTATCAAAATTTAATCTTTTGTCAGATTAAAGTTATAAAAGACCTTATTTTGTAGGAATTTTATTCAAAAAATTTCTAATACTAACAATCTTTTTGTAAAAACAGAATTAAAATTAAAAAAATTCACAGAGAGAAATAATAATGGGACATGGATCTAAAAGAAAAGAATAGAAATTATCAATAATGAAAAATGTGTAATTAAGTTTGCTGTTGATTAAAGAAGAAGTAAAATATAAATAAAAGCTCTGCTTTAAAATCTCTAAAGAAAAAACTGCCTTATCACTAAAAACATTCAGGTGAAAGAACTTTAGATTTAGGGTTATTACTCAAATGAAGAAATTAGGCTGTTTTTGAATAAAACAATAAATTTAACTAAGGTTTAGTTTGATCAAAAAAACTAAATAATAATAGATTCCCCTGAGATTCGTATTCTAATTAACAGTTCAAATTAGCTGCCTTATATTTCTAATGAAAAGATGAAGAGGATATAAAACAGAATGGCTTATAGCAAAAATATGACAAAAAAATTATTCGAATAAAGACCTCTAAAAAATATAAGGAATAATACCAGATAATATGAATATTGCAAGCTAATTGATAGATAAAATATTGTACTTTAAAAAAATAAATTAAATTGTTTTAATAATAACTTTTAATTTTATTTTAGGAATAAAAAAGTGGTAAAGCACAAGAGTTTATTAATTGGTTAATAGAATAAAGAGTAGAGGATTACTTAGTTAAATCATAATAATAGGAAAAAAGTGAATAAAGATAAAAGAACTTAGAACTAATATTTAGTAAATAGTAGTTAGTTAATAACTTTTATATGAGTGATAAGAATTTACAAAATAAGCTTTAAAAATCTTCTTAAATTGTTTTAATTGGTTCAATTATTAATAATTTTAGTAAATTTATCCCATCTTAAAACAAGTAAATAATTTATTCTGTTGAAAGATAAAATTTTAAATAATTTTAATAATTTAATTTAGAGTTAAAAGATAGAAAATATGGAGAGATGTAAATTAATATAATTTTGCTATGAAGGCTTAATAGATTAATGTCATTAAAAAATAAAAAATGTTACTTTATGACTTTGGTTTTGAAGATGAAAATAAAAACCAGATAAGATGTGAAATATATTGCTGTAAAGATGATAGATAAGTAGTTTTATTAAGCAATAAGCTTCTGAGTGAAAATAGTCAGCAAAATAATATGTTTATAGTTAATATAGAAGAATTGGGGCTATAAGAACATTTACTTGCAAAAGATTATTTCACAATAAGGAAAGCAATATTAAACTAACTCTCTATGAGATTAAAATATTTAAACAATAATTTTACTTTAATATCAATTGAAGATAAAGATACGTTTAGAGGAGATAAAAAAATGTATCAAAATAGTAAACAAAATTATTTTTCAAATTCAAATGATATTAAAATTATTGAATATTTTCCTGTAGTGTTTTGGTAAAATCAATTTTAGCAAATAAAATAAATGGATCTAAAAGTATTCTTTTAAAAAGAAAATGATTATCAATTGTTCATTTAAGGATAAAATTGTCTAAAATAATTTGTTTAAAAAAGTTAAGATGTAAATAAACCTTGGGAAAACTAATTCATTTTTATAGAAAATGAGTGTTTTTATTCTTAAAAGTATTAGATAGAATATTGCATAAGCTCATTTTTAGATATTTCTCAAAGGGATATCCACTTCATAGCATATTCAAATTTAAAAAGTTGGAAGATATTCTTTGGGAAAATATCTTTATTTTAGATACATCCAAAATTATATGCTTAAGTATCTTAGCATATTTCCTTTTTGCAAAAAGTTTTACCAGAAAACAGAGAGAAAATAAGAAATTTATTGATAAAAGTCTCACATATGATATCTAAGCAAACATAGTGTATTTTAATCAAAAATTTATTTAGCTTAAATTTAAATTAAAAATTAATTGAAAATGTAAAAAAAGAATACTTAACTTGTAAAATCTAAGCCTTTTTAAGGTAAAAACTTAATACTAAAATTTACAAATTAACAAAATAACTTAAGCAAAAGAACTTTATTTTTATATGTAACATATTTTATCTAGAAGATTCAGATTATTTCTATAATTTGAAGGCTAAGTTCAATCTCATTCAAAGTAATTTCTTTTTATTTAAATAGAGTATTTTAGTTACTTTTTTGTTACAGATATATTATACTTAGAGGGATATAAAATATTAAGAAAAAATTTAGATTAGAAATAAGAAATTTTATATTCAGTAGATCTAAATAGAGAAGAGGAAATATTAAATTAAATATAAAAATTATCTATTATCAAAGATTTCTAATATATTAGAGCTATTCTTAAAGTTTATGCCAATAACAACTTAAAAAAATTAATAAAAAATGATAGCTTGAGATAAAATTAAAATTCTCTTGAAGAAAATAAGCTCCTCATAAAGTCAATAACAAAATTATAGGCAATTTGGAGATAGAAATATATCAAAGAATCAATTATGATTTAAAAATAATTACAATAAAATTAGAAAGAATTAAATAGGGTGAAAAGGTTTTTCGGATATAAAAATAAAAATTACTTTTATGTCACATTTTATGAAGAAAAATCTAAAATTGTTCTTAAAGCTGCACAAATGAATTCAAACCAAAAAATTTATCTTGGTGTTGTTGATGATAACTAAGAAAATTTCTAATTTAAAAAAAATAAAGAAAGCAAATTTTTCTATTTGTGGGAAAGAGCAACACTAGACAAATAAAATTTAAGAATTAATTTCAATTTTAGCGAAAATTTTGTTGCAGTCAAGCAAGATAATTTTTTATCTAATTAAAAGATGCAAGTTTTGACTGAAAAAAATTTTGATTTAACAGTTGTTTATTCCAAAGGAGAGAAGTTTATTTAAAAGATTGAGGAAATTTCTGAAAAGCCAAAAATTTTAAATCTAAAAAGTTGCTTTTAAAAATAATTTAATCAATCAAAACAAGACTAAGAAGTAACTGATAATTTATCTAATAATGATAGCACTTATTTTTAGTAACAAGATGACTAAGATACTTTTATTATTAATGTGGACATAAATAGTCTAAAACCGATAAACAAAAAAGGAATATATGATCAAAAGTAAAAGTAAATATCGCCTAATAAACCTGTCTAAGAAATTGCTTAAGACATAGCCAAAAGCTTGTAAGTATACAATGATGGAACAATTCTAATGGATTGTAATAGTATTAATTCTTAAGCTGTCTCTATTAGCTAGGTTTGTAGGAAAAATAATTACCTTTCAAATTCTCTTGGTTAAAAAGACTATTCAAAATCAGACGATGATCAACTAGAAATAAAACCTATTGTATCATGTATTAAAAAGGTAGGATAATATATTTTAATTTTTGAAAGTATTTTTATCATTTAAATAAATAATAGGTGTTAAAAAAAGGTATTTTATATACTGAGTCAAAGTAGAAAGTTACGATAGCTATCAAAGAATATTAAGAAAATCAAAACAGTTTCTTAAGAATCTAGACTGAATAAATGTATTATCAATGCAAAAATTTTTACACAATTGAAATATATGATAACATGTACAAAAATATTTTGGAATGGAAATTAGATTGTCAATAATTTGAAACTTTGATATTTATCTCCAAATAAAATAAATTACATTTAAACTAAGAAAAAGCATTAAAATTACTTATTACTTCTATGCTCTATTATTAGAATGTAAATATCTTTTTTATTTTTTAAGGATCATATAAAATTTGTATTTTTACAGATACTGATTATTGAAGTAGATGACAGCATAGATCTTGAAGTATTTCAAAATAAACCAAAATAGATCTTGCTAGTTAATAAAAGGACAATTAGAGGATTTTAAAAATTAGCAAGAGAAAAACTCAAATTGATAAAGATTTAAAATGCTAAAAATGAATGGAGTTTGATGAAACCTCTTGTTATAACTGAATTTGTATGTTGTATAGAGACATATTAATAAAACTCAGAAGAAAGTGAAAAAATAATTAAAGATGTTTATTATAATGTTGAAGTGAAGAATAAATTAGATAAAAATTAAGATTCCATTAACACTGATTTTATCAAATTTATTATTTATGAGAAATCGGATGATAAATATATCATAAAATGTTGGGATTTAAGTAATTATTCTTCCATAGAATAAAGTTTAAATGTCAACCAATTGAAATCAATTAAGAAACCAAATCAAATTAACATTCCAACCCTAATTTAAGCAAATCTTATTGTTGGCCTGGAGTCAGTTTCTGATAAATAATAATAATAATTCTCATTTTATTAAAATAAATAAGAATAATTAGAGTCAAATGATTACTTAGAATTAAATATTAATAGTTTCTTTTTCAACCTGAACATGGCCAATCTAAAAAAATAACTAAGGGATATTAACAAAAAATTGAAGTAAAATTGATTGCTATCATCTTCAACAAATAAACTTTAAAACAAGCAACATATATGTTAATACTTATTTATAATCTTTTATATAGAATAGTAAATTTGATTATTAAATCCTTAACTAACTCATACATTTTTAGAAAATAATATAATACTTATAAAATGATTTATTTCTGTGAATTAGTTTTATTTGTTTGCTTTTATGAATTCTAAATTATTCTTATTTGAATTCCATCAGCAGCAGAGAGAACATTTTTTAGATAGTTTCTTATCTGATCATATCTAACACTATTTATAATTTATTATAATTATAATTTATACGTCATTTTAGACTTGATAAGGAATTATAATAATTTACTTTTGTTGAGATTATTCATAATTTCCATAAACGATTAAAAATAAAACCAAGAAAATAAATACTTTTTTTTATAATATTTAATTATTATAAAGAATTCTAAATTAGAATAAGAAAAATTAAAACTCAACAATTTCAGCAATCACTTTGCCTTATTAGATTTTAAAATAATACTAGCTTAATTTTTTTAAGATATAAAATGGGATCAGCTGAATCATATGAAAAAAATGATGTTTAGATTCCTGACTGGTCTAAATATTGTCCTACATGTGGTAATACGGGGTATTTACTTTCATATAAAATATGTTCTAACTGCAACGGGCAAGGTTATGTCTTTGAAAAAAATTATCAATCTTAAGGAGGAGTATGTTCATATTATGAAAATACTAAATGCTGTTATTATTGTCAAGGTAAAGGAGAATCTAGAGAAAGAGAACCTTGTAAAGATTGTTGAATAACTTTGAAGTTTACTTTATATTAAAGGAAGATACTTTATTATATACTCACTATATATCACAAAAGCATTTAATTAATAAGTCATTATTATATTCTTTTATATTTAATATTACAAATTATATTTTTTGTTTGGTGAAAATACCAAATATAGATTGATTAAAACAACATCAGGTTTTTTCTTTTATTTATGTTTAAACTCTTAACTTTCATTCAAAGTAAAAAGCAAATTGTGATTTAAAATCTTTTTGAAATTATAATGAAATTAATAAGATGAATTAATAGATAATTAATCCTCTCTAATTCTTCAGCAATACATCTTCTAGTGATAATCTCAAAAAATATTAATTTTTTCAGGTCCAGCTTATGTTTAAGAAAAATATGCTAATTTCATAAAGACCACACCCTGTAAACATAATTTAAAATTGTATTTTTTGGCAGTTTATTAGACAGAATAAATTATTCATTCTAAAAATAAAAAAAAATTTTAGAAAAGAATTAAAAAAATTAAATATGTATGAGAGGAGTTGTTTTATTTGATAATGATATTTAATACCGAAGGAAATATTTATCTTGATAGAATTATAAACATAAATAGAATACTTTAATAAATTTAGTTTCTTAAATCTAAGTTGAATGAACATAAATTTTAATAAATTTTTTAATGAATGAAATTGATAGATTTTTTATTTAATAAATTAATTTTTTTATCCAAAGAAAAGGTTGTTAATTGTAAGAATTTTTATCAGTTTTAAATCAACTCTAAGACATTTTCTTATATGAATCTGTTTGCATCAATAGAGGAAATAAAACGTATGCAGCATTGTAGGGTAATTAATAAATATCCTGAATGGCTATTTAATGTATTTTTAGTAGCAAAGTTTTCAATAATCTTGCAATGAGCAATGATATCGTAAATTTCACTTTTAATTAAGATGTAAGAAAATATTCCTACTAAATTATCTGCATCATAGTAGATATCTGATTAATCAATTCCGAAGTATTCATAAAAGTCTTTTATACATTCATTGATAAGGTCTTGAGTTTTAATTATTACTTTTAATTTATGTACAGGACTTCTTTAATATGATATTGTTTTTAAATGTTCAAAAGCTCTTTAATATGGTGGTACAAATGTAAACCCTTTTAAGGTATTAGTGTCGTTTATTGAACAATTTTACTTCCCCATTTTTAGTTAGAGCTTTTAGAGGGTTTTTTCATCAAGGCAGTAGTCATCTTTTACCTTCAAAATATCTAACTTGATATGTTTGTGGAGCAATTTGGCATTCTTGAAATATTAATTTGATAATTTTGGCTCGAAATGACAATGAGACACGTATATAATAGAATAAACAGCATCATTTTAAAATAGAATAGAACACAAGAAATTAATTAGGTTATCAGTTGTTATGAAGCGATCTGCATACTTGCATTTATCAACTAAATCGTCTAAGTTATAATATTCTCTTATAACCTCTAAATATAGTGTTACAAATTCTTTTAAATCTTAAATACTCTTCACAATTTCATTTTCTTCTAGCTTTTAAAGATTTTTACCATATTAGCTTATATAGTAATCAATAAAATTATCTCGAATAACACGCAGAGGTTTCTCTTAGGTGAAGTTATTTTCTTCTACCAAGTGTTACTCTATAACCAAAGTGATCGTTTTATAGTAAACGACAGCTTGATAAAGTTCAAAGTCTTACTCTTGTAATACTTCACTATTTATCAAAAGCGTGTTAGTTTTTATTACATTTGAGCTATTATTTAAAACATCATCAACTAATTAATCATGAACGCTTTCATCAAATCTAGAATCATTCAATCCTTATTATGATAAACCTCTAGATGTTACTTCGCTTGTGTTTCTGCTTAAGCTTGATTGATGCATCATTTTTCTTTTTAATGAGTTAGAACGTATTCTATTCTTATATTTGCTATCTATTTTTAATTTTGATTTGGAATCTGGATTGATTTATTGGGTGACTATATCTATACTCCTCCCTAGCATTTCCATTTTACTATTAACTCGATCTTCTTTCAAAACAGAAACTATTTTAGAGTTATTTGTGGATTTTTTTTCTGAGCTATCTTTAGCGGTTAAGTCTATCTTATTACTTTAGCTACTTTTTTAATCTTCTTACTCTTTTTTAGGTCCTGAGCTCTAACTAATCTAATTACTTTTACTGCCTTAAGATTATTCTAAGTATTCTTAATAGTTGTCCATTTGAACAAGGATTTATTCGTTTTTCAGACTTTCACGCAAACTCTCTACATCTTCTTCTAAAATAACAGAATTTTTTATTGCTTTTTTAATATCCTTGGCTATTTGCAAATCTTCTTGAGACTGCGATTTGGTCATATCAATAGAGTTACTATTTTAATAAGACAATTTGCTGCCCTGTTTATTTTCTACTGTAGTCCTTTTAGAGGAAATAGCTTTACTTGAACTCTCTCTCTTCAACTTTGAATCATCTAAAGTATTCTATGCATTTTAAAATAATTCTTATTATTCCGTATCAGCATTTTTGTATCCTTGGAATCTTTTGTTAATTAAATCAAAAAGACCTCCTGACCAGCTATTCTCAATAAACCTTGTATTCTTAACAAGCAACTTAAAATGCTTTAACCAATTTTCTGTTTATTATTTTTTCTTCTTAAACATGCAAAAGCAATATTTGTCTGTGTTTTCTTATGTTTCATTTTCTCTTTCATCAATTAGATCTTCATGTAACTCATCTAAGTCTTAGTAGCTTACTCTACTATTTTGCAATTTTACTTCATTAAGCTCCATCAAAGAGGGCTCTTTTAGATTCTAATTTATCTTGCTTGCATTTCTTGGATTTTCAAAATATATTTATTTATTCTCTTCATTATCTGCTGTCTCTTACTGAGGTGTATCATTAAAATTAAAATTAATAGACTGTTGTTATTGTAAATTACTATTTGATTTTATCTTAAAGTTATTCATATTTTAATTACTTTCCTAATCTACCTTAGAAGGCTATTCTATAACTTCTGTGCTACCATTTTGTGATATATTTATTTTTTATGAGTTAAATTCATTTAAATTTTATTCATTTTATGAACTACTTTTACTGTTTTTTTCTTAAGCTATTACTTATAAAGATATCTCAAGTTAATTATGAGAATAATCTTCCTTTTACTTGCTTGTTTCTGGGTAATCAGAACTACTAATCAACTTTTGATTGAGGTCATTTTTATTTTCATTTGCGTCCATTTTACTTTGCTATCTCTTTTACTGTTCAATGAGAAAGTATGGATTGAATTTTAATAGGCTAACAAATTTGTATATTTAACTTAAAGCACTTATTAACTTCTAATTTGTTTCCTATTGTGTATTTCTAATTAATTACTTCCGTGGTCAGGATTACTAATCTTATTTTTTATAGATTAACAAAAGTGGCAACAAAAAGACTTAAAATGTTTGATTATTTTTTTGTTATCAATTAATATCCAAATTGAAAGGGATATAAATTCAAATGGGATGCTCAAAAATACTTCTCAATGTCTATACTACAATTGTGAAATATAAAATTAATATCCCTCTAACTATTTAAATAAAGTAAACATTTGTAAACAATTTAATACGCATTTACACATTAAAAAGCCTTTGAAACTTTAACCATAAAATATCACAAATAATCTTGAACAAATAAAAAAATAAATAAGTAAATTATCTTTATTTGCTGTGTTTAAAAGTGAAATGCTTTAATCTAATTAATAAGAGCTCATCTCATAAAGAAGGAATTTTTCAACAATATAAAATTTCCTAAAAGCACCTTTTTCATCTCTTGAATGGGCTGAAATTACAATTGATAATTAACTTTCTAAAAACATAGCATTTTAGCTCACTTATGGATTATCTTAATGTATCAATCTTTAGATTTTGAAAATAAATATTCTAAGAAAAGATGATGAAGAACTATCATTTGAAATTTAATCTCTAATTTCTTCATTTAATCATTTAAAAAATCTACTGTCTCTGACATTTAATTGTAATAAATGTTAAAAAATTGTTTTAGAAGATTTATCAGAATTCTTCTTTGCTTTGTAAAATTGTAAAAATATGTAAACTTTAGAAATTTGTTTAGAACTTAAAGGAGATAAAAGGGAATTAGATTTTAGAGGATTAATAAATTTAACAAATCTTTAAGATCTTAAACTCAGCTTAGGTTAATCCCATATACATCTTTAAAAACTTGGAGTTGTTTTAGAGAAATTATCAAATCTCCTGGCTTTGAGTATAACAGTGGTTTTATATGAAGAAAATAACAAATAATTAAAAAGCTTTTATTCTGCCTTAAAAAAATTGACTAACCTTAAACACTTGAGCTTATTATTTTCTTGTGATGGTATACTATTTAATTTTAGCGACATTTATGAATTTTTACCTAATTTAACAAACTTATAAACTATGGTTCTCTAATTAAAAAAATAAAATTATCTTAGCTTTGGTTTATTAATGCAAGAGTAGAGTAAAATTTAAGAAAATTTAGGATTATGCTTATAATAATGTATAAATTTATCTGAGCTAACTATTGATTCAAGAGTAACTTTCTTGAATAATTAATATATTTAAGAAATATTAACTGCTTTGCCAAGCTTTCCTAACCTAGAGACTTTTAAATTATTTTATTCATACAAAAATTCACCAGGTGAAAAATATGAAGTAAATTTCTTGAATTTATCAAAATGTTTAAAGCTCTCAAATTTAGAACTCTATTTTGATGGTTATTAACGTGATGAATATAAAACATTAAATAGTCGTATAGCTTAAGATATTCTATATGGTCTAAGATTTTGTTCCTCTTTAATTAATTTGGATCTTTACATGGGTTGGTTTATTTTACAATAATTAGGAAAAGAATTAGGTGAAGTTTTATTAAGATTATCCAATCTTTAAAATCTTTTTCTTAGATTAAATGAATGTCCTTTAAATATGGAAAATCTATTATGCTTATTTGATTGTTTTTCAAAATGTAAAAACATAAAAAACTCTTCTTTTTAATTAGATATGAATAAGTTATAAATGCCAATTTAAAAATGCAATTTAAATTTTTCTAATATAACAAATTTGTAAGATTTATCTCTTGATTTGATTTAATATAAATTTAAAGGATAAGGGTGCTCAGAAAATTTTAACTAACTTCTAGAAAAATTCATTAATTTAAAATGTCTGAGCCTTAAATTAACCAAATAAAACTATGTTTTATTAATAAGTCAATCAGCTAAAAAATTTACTCACCTGCATCACCTAAACATTTAATTTTTTAGTAGAAATAGATCTGATATTAATTTTTTAAGTTTCTAAAATGAAGATGAAGTAATATGGTCTGAAATAGAGAAATGTGCGCATTTAAGAACTCTTAAAATAAACTATCATCAATGCTTTTCTTATATGACTAATAAAATCTCTAAAATAAAAAAATTAAAATATTTAGTTAAATTTAATTATTGAAGATGTTTAAATAGATAATTTTGATTTAACATGCTAGAATTTTTAAAAGTTTTAAAATTTAGATGTTGTTTTAAATGATTACATAGATAATAGAATTTTCTTTAAAAATTAATTTAATGCTCTCTTTCAAGAAGCTACTTTGAAAGTTATTTAAATAATTTTGGTGTTAATCTTTTAAAATAAAATGTTTAAAAAATAAACAATATCTCTAACTAAAACACTATTTCTAAATTTTTTATTTGACAAAATATCAATCTTATTAGTTTTCATTCTAAAAATTTATAAAGTTTTTTAAAGAATTATATATAGCCTGGACAACTGGACAAGATTAATAATGATTATATTTATATTCAATTTATTTAGTTTTATATTTTTTGCTCAATTTCTCGTCTTGCCTTTTCTTCCATAATTATTTTGACAAGTCCTTTAGAGATGTTGACTGCCATGAGTACAGGGTCTTTATCATCCATATTGAGTCTAATTATGTGCGAAGTTTTAAGTTTTTTACCCTTACCTTTTCTGAATGCTTGATAGAGTACTCTAGATAGAGAGATTGCATCAAGGGAATCAGACTCCTTAATGATTTTGTTACTTTTAAATATGTTTCCTATAATAGCATAGGTTAGGACTGCTATGTTATGATAAACTATATCAAAATCACCTTTATACTTTAATGAATTTTTATTTAAGATGTAAAGTAGTGGTGCACTGAGGTACATTGCTACTTTAATTTTTTTTTCTTACCTCTCTGTTTCTTATCTAAGAGTCTTCATATATTTCATCTTTTAGATATTCATTATTGGTTATCATCTAAACAAGTCTTTGAGGAGAGATGTTATTGAGAATCGGCATGTCCGATGCGAGTCTCTGGTTATCACATTGATGGTTAACTATTATCTTTTAGCTTGTTTAGCTAGACTGTCTAGGTAAGCTGGGTTGAGGTACTCTGTGACCACCTACTTGTACATTTTTGCTGCTTGATCAAGAATTTCTTAGACATTGATAGAGTCATCTAGATCTGCTTCAAAGTTTCCTGTGGAGGTTTAAAGTTAGCCTTTTTAAAGAATTTTAAAATAAAACTAGTAGCTGAAAATAATTTTTAAAAACTAATTTTTATTGGATTAACTTAGATTAGGGTTGAACAGATATCTATGTTTGATAATAATATTTTAAAAATATCATATAGATCATACTTAACTTACATCTAGCCAACCATAACTTATATTAATAAAAAAAATTAAAAAAGTTAATTAGTCAAATTTTCTATTATTTAAATATTAATAAATAAAAAATTTTCAAAGTTTAACCAGAAAAATAGATTTTATTCAGTCTTTCTCTTTTTTTTGTTTTTATTCTTAACTCAAAAATGAATAATTGGTCAATAAATAAATAAATATATTCTTTTTAATCAAATTCAATTTGTCTTTATTGAATGAATATTTAAAATTTGTAAGTTTATTTCTTTATAAAACACAATTTAAAGTTTATTATGAAAATAAATATTCATTGTTTGTTGATTCAAGTAAGAATTGTTTAATAGATTGAATGTTTTTAAGACTTTATATTTTATTAATTTATCTCTACTTATTCAATAGCTTAAATGAATGCAAATTAAGAAACATAGTAACAGAGTGAAGAACTTGAAGTTCGAACAAATTAGTAAATCAAAGAATTACACAAAAAGAAGCTTCAAGATTTAGCTGAACAGGAATATCAATCTAAAAAAATATCTTCTGTTCTTCCTTAATTAGAAGTATTTACAATTTTTTATTTTCTTTTAGTTTTTTTAAATCCTTTCACACTTATTAAAATAAGGGCTTACTCCTACTTTATCAAAAATAAAATATAATTAAAAATGAGTCTGATTTATAGTATGTAACATCGGAAATAAATTAATATCCCATCATTAAATAGTACTAAATGAAAAATATTTAACCAAACGTTTTTTGCTAGCATTTTATGGAGTAGATGCAATACACATTTATTTAATTAGGTGATCAGCTTTAGAATAATTGTAAAATTTTATATCTACCTATTTAAAAATATTCATTTCAATCATGGTATCCTAATTTGCATTTTTAAAAATATTTTTAAGAGCTAATGGAAGATTACATTTGTTTCTTACTAAAAGGAAAAGTTTCTATTTATTAAGAAAAAACGACTTCTTAAATTGAAGAGAATTTTATAGAATATTTTAAAGTCTACTACCACTAAGTCAAATAATAAATCAAAGAAAATAGCATTTAATAAAAATTAGATGCTTTTATGTCAGAAGTATCTTCTTAAGCTGATAAAAAAAACTCCAAAGTATCATTTTAAATTACAAAACAAAGTAGTTAAGAAAAAAAAATGTAATGGGATGAGTCTGTATAGTAAATTAATAGTAATTAAACATAGAGAAAATAAAGTAATTTGACAAATTAGAAATAGCTTACTCAAAAAGATTATGAGCATTTATTTACCAGATTTCATAATATTTTCAGCAAAGAAGAGTTGAGGATTCTTTAATCTCTATTAAGAGAGCTTATTATTAAAGAAATTTTTTAACTGATTGACTAGCAAGAACACAATTAAATGAATTTTGATGAACAGCAGTAAAAGTTATTATTATGGTATTAGCCAAGAACAGATTACTACTTTAATGAGTGGGGTATACCTAAATATTATGAAATAAAATCATTTTTTTCAGGTATTTTATTTAATATTTAATTATTGTTTGGATATCCAATTATTTCAATTATTAAATGAAGGTGAGCATTTTTATAGTATGGGTTTTTTCTAAGATAAAGCTTGTTTATTGATAGCAGCAGATGATTCTCACATGCTAACAATGAAAAAATCGCAATATGAATCTTTATCAAATTATTAGCCTGATTAATAAAAAGAAAAATTTTAATTTATTGGAGAGATTTTTAAAGATCTATCAAAGAACACAGTGCTAAAATTTATTTATAATTTCAAAAAAAAAGAATTTAAACGAAAGTAGCATATTTGGAGACAAAATGAGAAAGTAGATGGGATTTATTTTATATAAAGTGGGGAAGTGGAGTATCTTAAATCTTAAAAAACAAAAAAAAACTAAAACAAAAAACATGATTCAAAATTATAAAAACAAGAAATAGAATTGATCATTAAAAATGATTAAAAAGTTTAATTATTACAAGTACTAATTTTAATAATTTATTTTGATTCAAACTTTTATTTAAATTTTATTTAGGTTTGCTCTTTTATTCAGGGTAACTTTATTGGAGAAGAAGATTTATTTGAATCTCATAGGCAATATTCAGTAATTGTTAAAAGCGAAACAGTGACAGTTTAATACCTATCAATAGAAGATTTAGGAAATATAAAAAATCTAATATCAGAAATATATATCTAGTTAACGAAGAGAGTTGAACAAAAAAAGAGAAACCTTGATTAAAAATTAAAAATAGCTGTTTAATTAAATCTTTAAAAAGGAGAATAAGAATGTATTGCTGATATGCTATCTAACCCTTAAGGTTTTAAATCATAAAAATTTAATGATAAAAATCAAAGAAAAGAAATTTAAAAGTTAATTGAAGAGCAAGAGAATAAGAAATTTACTGACACTAATGACATTAAGTAGATTGATAAATTAATTCGTAGTGAATTTGGTAAAAAGAAATATTTACAAATGATCTAAGAGAATCCTTAAGTAATTCTATCCAGTAAATTTAAATAAATTTATCTTAATTTTAAAACTTTTTTACTTATAAAATAAATTTAATTTAACAATTATAGATTCTACATTAAATTCTCTTGAGTCAGTTATGAGTTTTACAGATTTATCAAAAAAATAAGAAAAAGGAATTAACACCCCATAGTAAAAATAAGTAAAAAATGGATAGAAATAATTAAATAGTTCATTAAACTAGATATCGGATGAAACTTAACAAAATTAAAAAAAAGATTTAAAAAGCTAAATGATGAAACAGGTAAAAAATGTCATGAAAATTAACAAATTTATAAATTCAGCTAAGCATAAATAAAAATCTTAAAACACTGATAATGGTGACAACTCTAGTCAAGCTTCTAAAAATGATTAAAACGAATTAGATACAATTTTTAACGGCTAAGAAGTTTCTAACCAAAAAACTTTATAATCAAAGCTATCAAAAGTTTAAACTTCTGTTTCTAATTCTTTGCAGAATTCAAACCAATAGCTTTTTGTCTCATCTCAAATAACTGGAAATTCTGAAAGTGTTAATACTATGCCTAAGAGAGAAAGATAAAATAAATTAACAGATAAAGAGAAGCAGATGATTTAGTCATAAAAACTAGAAAAAGAAATCAATTCATCTAAGTTTAAAAACTTAAAACTCTTTCTATCAGAAGAGCAAATTTAACATTTAGCAGCCAAAAAGCTAAAGTAAAAAGAGAGCTATCAAGAGAGGAATAAATTGACTTTTTTTGAGCAGTAATAAATCAAGGAGAGTTTGTCAAAGAAAACAATCAGACCAGGCCAAAAAAATTTATTGAATGACGAATAAAAGATTTAAATGAAAGCGGCTCTTCATTCTCTGCTTCTTAGCAATTCTGAAAAGTTAGAGAAGGATTTTATTTTCAAAGGAGTTCAAACTTAGCAGTCAATGAAACAACTTTAATTAAAAATGTATTAGAGACTTTCATAAAAGCCAGGAATGTAAAATTTATGTTATTCTCCAAACAACAAATCTAAAAGAAATAGTAAAATCTATTCTACAGCTGTATCTCGTAAGCACAGCTAATAAATAGAAATGATTAATTTATTGTCACAAAGCTAAACCAATTCCCCTTTAATAGAAAACTCTCCTAAACATTTTTTTACACAAATCTAAACAGCCAATCAAACACCTCTTTAAAGTAATAATTTCATATTTGATTCTTAAACTTGCTCTCCTTAACATTCAACTCAAACATTTTCAGAGTAAATGAGCCTAAAATTACTAAGAAATCGTCATTCTAATGGTAATGATAGTATAATAGAAGAAAATAAACCAAACTTATAATTTATTTAAACTAACTCTCTAAGTGTTAATACAAGTTATTCATTCAGTACAGAATAATTAAATAAGTAAAATAAATTTACTAATAATTGTGTTCATAGAAGGGTTTAATCAGGTAACCCAAGAGTTTAATAGAATAAATCATCATCACCTATTAAAACCTCTAATAATCCTAAATATTTATTTTCATCTATAACTAACAAATAAACTAGATGCAAACTCAAACCAAGTGATGGAACGCCATACAAAAATAAAGTAAACTTCTTATTTAAAATTCTTGTTAACGTTGTTTATTTATATTTAGAGCTCATCTATTTAACATCAGCTAAATTATATAAAGCAATATAATTTTAATTTAGAAACATCACTATCAGGTTATTCATAGAATTACTAAAGAAATTCCAAATCTTAAATGATAGACAGCTCTAATATTTTCAGAAATGATTCAGTATTTTAATATTCATTAAATTGTAATAGCCCTGCTCCATAAAATCTAACTGAAAAATATAAGCATGAACCTTCTTTTAGTAATATAATCTAAATAAGCGACTCATCAGCAAGTAATATCAAAAGAGAAAACACAACAAATTAAAAAAGCATTGAGAAAAACTTGTAAAACTAAATAAATCCATATTTGAATTAATTACTTGAAGATAATTAAATTCTTTCTATGAATAAAATTAATTTATAAAATAGGGCATCAACCTCTCAGATTTTTACAAATTTAAATGCTAAAAATTCATTTATGAATGTTTAAATTAATAATAAAATGGATGAAAAATCTCCATTAGTTATTAAATCTTTGTAAATAAATGATTTTATGAGCTTTGATTAACTAAGATCTATTCCTAATTCCAGACCAAATAGTGCCTAAATTAAATTTAACACTTCTCCCACTTATATCAATTAGTAACAGAATAATATCTTTATACCAACAGATGTATCTTATTAAAACTATTCCTCTTTAGCTTTTGCTTAAAAAGAATAAAGCTAAAATAGCTATTAAAGATCACCTAATTAAAGTAGTTGCCTATCTCAGTTAAAGAACACATTAAATTTAAATTATCCCTTAACCTAAGTAAATAGAAAATACTAACATTATTCAAACATCCATGAACAGCATGACAAAACAAACTTATATAAATAAAAGTTAAATCTAACATGCAACTAAAACAGCCCAAAAACTAATAATAATCAAAAATAAAAAATATTGCCATTTTAGAGAATCCATTCAGCAACGGCAAGATAAAAAATAAAAAAGAATACTGTTATAAACTAAATCATAAGTCAATATAAAAAGAGCAATGGTCTTATATTAGTTCCTAATGATCTATTAGTTCTTGAAGAATTTTAAAATAGTAAAATAGAAATTAAATGATTTATTTAAAATTTATTTTTTACTAGTAAATGATCATTTTTTGGTTTTTGGTGATTTGTATTGAGTTTATTTACTATTAAAAAATTTATGAAATATAAAAAGAAGTTTAATTGAATAAAATTGCTTTGAAAATTTTTCTTTGACTCAAAAGATTTTAATTTAATTTGAATGAAAAACTTATTCCAAAATTAATATTTTTATTTTCAATCAAAATAAAAGCAATTTTTATTGAATTTGAAAGAAAAACTTTTATAAAATGATTTAAAAAAAAAAATTAATTCGTTGTAATTTGAATGAAAAACATTTTAATTAAGTTCGATTGAAAGACTTATTTTGAAAATTCTTAATTTTTAAATTAAATGAAAAAATCTTAATTAATTTTTATCAAAAATTTTAATAATTGATAACCATTTTAACAAATAATTAATTTTACAAATATGATATAAAAACCAAATAAACTTAATGTGACTTAACCTAAGGAAGTAAAAAGATTCAAAGTTTTAGTTTTAGGAGATGGAGGTGTAGGAAAATCCTCAATTTTAGACAGATTTATAAACAATACTTTTGAATCTAAATATAGAGCTACCATAGCTATAGATTATAAAAATAAAACAGTAGATTTACCAAAAGAAAGTGTTTAGCTCAATTTTTGGGATTTCTCTGGCCATCCAGAATTTTATGAAGTTAGAAATGAATTTTACAAAGATGCTAATGCTATTTTGTTAGTGTTGGATGTAACTTTAAGAAGAAGTTTAGATGGATTAGATATGTGGTTGAGAGAGGCTCATGAAATGGGTGTTTAAGGAATACCAACTGTTGTTGTAGGAAACAAAAAAGATATGTCAGTTAGAGCAGTTAGTGAAAATGATGCATATAATTGGGCTAAAACAAGATCGTTTGATTATTTTGAAGTTTCTGCATCAGACGGTACAGGATTAGAAGAATTATTTAAATTTTTATCTGAAAAATTAGTAAAGCAATGAAAAGCACTATCTTTAAATTAACAATAATAAAATAGAATAAAAACAATGAAATTATAATATTAGGATGATATTTTTTTAGATTTATTTATTATGTAAAAAAAGAATTTTTATGATATATAAAATTGTGGTGATATTTGTAAAAATTAAAAAATCATTTCTTAATAACTAATTATTTTAAAAATAAATGATTTCAAATTAATTTTCAAGAAAGAGTTTGATAATTATATAAAATAATGAAGAAAAAAATATTTTATTGATTATTTATTTTTTGTATTATAAATAAATGATTCATATCACAAAGCTCAATAAAATATAAAACAGATAGGAAATAAAATTAACAAGGAAGGATTGATTACTATGACAATTAAAAATTTAAATTATGAAATAATATGTTAAATGAAAAAAATAAATGATAATCAAATAGTTACTGCAGATAGGTGATTACAATAAACTATTTTTATTTCTTGACTTCTTCTAATGTGTAGTAAATATATATATTCATAACAATTGAATAATCAAAATGAAAAAGGAAGTAAATAAATAGCAACAACCATATTATTTAAAATAAAATATTTATTTTTAATTTTATAAAATTTTATTTTTATTCAAGCATAGATGCAAAAAAAAATGCTTAGATGTCATAAATATTTTCATAAAAGAAGATTAAAATTCTAAAATACATACTGTATACATTTGAAATTTACTTGAAATCTTTGCAAAATTTAATGAATTTGTTAAATTTAGATAATAAATATTTAAATTGTTTCTTGTTTTCATTTAGCTTTTTTATCTGTAGCTTTATTATTACTATCTGTTTTATTTTAATTTTATTAATTTGTTTATTAAACTTATTGCTGCTACTGCTAGGCTAATTATGACTAAGTTTATGATTATTACATTTATTAATTTTAAGGTTATTACAATCCTTATTATTGAGAGTTCTTTTGTTAATCGCTTTATAATTGAGAGCTATTTTATTATAAATTACTATTTTTATTTTAATTTTGCTTGCCTAGTTAGCTTTAGTTTTACTGATAGCTACTAACACCTTAAACATTAGATTGATTTAATACATTATTATGAATTTCATCTAAATCTACATCAAAAATTTCTTTAATTCTTCTATGGAGAGCTTCATTATCATTCGGATCTATAGGTTAGTTTTCATTTTATGGCTCTTCATTAATATCTTAAGGAAGAATTTAATCCTCTTTCTCCTACTCTATTAGAGAATTAATCAATGGATCTCCACTCTTATTTAGTTCATCTATTTTAGATTGGCTCTATTCAATTACTTCAAATTCTAAATCTCCATTTAAAATCTATTCGAATTCTTCTATTCTGATGTGATACTAGTTAAGAGTGATATCTTTAACCCATTTAATGACATCAATATAGGCACCCCTGAATTTACCATAAATTAAAATACAATCATTATACATTTATAAATTGATTCTTCTAAGATTTTCATTCCAAAATCCTCTCCAATCGTCACTCTCTTTAATGAAGAATCTCTAATACATTTCTTAAATTCTGTCAATACCAAACTAGCTTATATTTTCTATTCCTACAATAATTCCTATCATAATTTAAAGGATTTACATATCTGACATATGATAAAGGGTGTTCTAGTATACAAAGCTAGTTATTAAATTTATTGAATTTAATTTCTTACGTTCTCCGTTTCTACCTGTACCAGTCATAGGATCTACTTAAGCAAGCATTACAGCTTTCATATCTAAAAACAGTTCATTTAAAAAATTTTCTAATTTTATGTAGTATTTAGATAAAGCACGAAGTCCCTATTCAGATTTTGTGTTTACACAACTTAACCCACTATCCAAAGCATAGAATTTTCCATAATCAAAAGTTAAATTATTTGGATCTTTCAGCTATTCAGTTTTATTTAAAAAAGTTGTTTTCATTTTAACTATAATATTATCTGGATTTCCTTCATTATCCCATAATAAAGGATATCTATTTTATAAACAATTTAATTATTAAAGAGAAAATCTAACAATTTTACCTATCAGAATTATTAATAAGAGTGTCAAATGCTATGATAATTCCTAAACGAATCAACCTATCTCTAGATTCAGGTGTGATGTGGTCAAATACTAAAGCAGCCCTATGAGGACCCATTCCTTAAATTGAAATACCTGGAATGTATTCTTATATTTGTAAGAAAGCCATATCTATTCTTGAAGTTACCTGAAATCAGAAATTAGATAAATAAAAGAATAATTCATTCAATAAATTACTCTTCTTTATAATGTTTCATCACATAGAGTTGCTTTTTCTAAATTCTTAATTATTTTTTTGAATTCATTATCATACCAACGTATAACTCTCATTTGAGGAACAGTGACATTCAATATTCTTTTTAGTTTATAAAGAAAATAGTCAACTGCAGCATCTTAAGATCCCTTAACCACGATAGCTCCCTCTTCAGATTCAACAAAGATAACTCCTTATTATCCTGAGGAACTTATAGCTACTGCTTTTATTCCTTCCCAGTCAAATTTTCTAATACTTGGAACAGGTCTAGTAGCATAATTAAACTCTCTCAAAATAATATCAGGCTATATTTCACTTTTTTTTGTTGAGTTTTTATCAGGGCCTGGTCTTTAATGAGGGTAAGGAACATATCTTGCATCTCTAAGCTCTTTATCTTGGAATGAATACCTATATTTAGTATACTCTTCTATATTTTAAAACTTTTTCATTTTTATATTTGATTATTGATTAATAATATCAAGTAATTTATTATTTTAATTATTGATTATAAATATTATTAAAAACAACCATTTAACTAAAATACTAAATAACAAGTAAATAATGACTATTTATAAACCTATCTGAAACTTAATTAATTACCTTAAATTATAAATCACATAACATAAAAATAGTAATTACCTAGAAAAAAGTATTATTAGGTATAAAATAGATTTCAACAGAAAATCCTATCAAAAATGACTCAAAAAATAGGTATTTAAAATAGATAAAAATAGTATTTTGATTACTCCCCATACTATATACTCTTCTCTTTTAAAAAACAAAAAATTTAAACAAATTCATATTAAAAATAGACACTTACCTTTATTTTTTACCTTAATTCATTTTAAGGTAAATTTTAGATTAATAATTTTAGGTAAGATTAGTATGTTTTGCCTTTTCAATATTGATGAAGGGACTTCCACGTACATTTAGATAACATAAAAATAACTCTTATTTTCCGTATTAGAAAAATAAAAACTCTTTTATTTTATCAAATATATTCTTGTTTTAATCATGCACTATCATAAAGTGGGATAATATTGTCAAATATGATATTAAATTTGTAAAAAAGTAGATTTAAAGATTATCTAGAGGAAGTAAAATTGCAAAATTATTATAATCTTTATTTAATTATTTTAATGAAGAATAAAAATTGAAATAAAATATTAATTAAAAAAAAATCTAGGATGTGATTCTTAAAAGCTTGGATTAAATAAAAAGAAAATTATTTAAGGAAGAAATAACAAAAGTAGATTAAAATAAAATAACAAAATTATCATTATTTCATATTTTATTATTTTACTCCAAAAAGTACCATAATTCATCTAACCTCAATCCTCATATATCACAAAAAAATATACTAGATGAGAGAAATGAAAAACCTCATTCTTGAGCTTTCCTCATTTCTTGCATCACAAGACTAAAATAAATAAGGAAATGTATTTATTTTTATGATTACAAAGATAAGTAAAAGCGAATCATTTAAGAATGAAATAATAAAAGTAAAAATTGTAAACGACAAACAAATTTTCTAGAAATGATAATCTTTTATTAGAGTAATTTTATATAATTTATTAGATATTTTTAATAATAAATAGAGTAGAGTTTCTTTTAGTAACACTTAAACTTTTTTAACTTTCTTAACCAAGAAATATTAATCTATTCTTTATTTTTTGAACTTTTTTAAGGATTTATTTATTTAAAACCAAAAGAATTGTTTATTCAAGTATTTAACCTAAATTAACTCCCTAGCCAATATGTATGTCTGTACTCTTACCATATTAATTCTTCATTAAAAAGAGTAAAATATTATTATTTTTAATCGATATATCCTTTTCATGTGCAATTATCATTCATAAATTAGTTTTTAGAATTTAAACTTTTCCATGATTATTTAATATATTAGTAAACTGTTTAAAGTCTTTGAAGAGACTAAGTGCTCTCCTTGTACTATTTTCAAGTACAACAAATATCCTTTTTTAAGGATTTTAATGAGTTAAGTATTTATTAACTCATTGTTTTTAGTATTCAGTTTTGGGTTTCGGTTGCTTTTTAGCATTCACAACAACATTTGATATTGGAGATTTGGCATCTTCATTCTCATCATCAGAGTTACCTGGAGAAGAAGGGTTACTGGTATTATTTCTGCTGCCACTACAACTACTATCACTACTACTGCTGCTACTACTAGTAAGCTTATTCAGACTCGTCGCCTGCGCCTGCCTCCGTATTGGGCTCTGCTGCTAAGAACTTGGGCAACTCTCAAAGCTAAATGAATCATCTAAATTAATTCTTTTTGATTTATTGACCTAAGTATCTGGGGTAGCTATAACAGAATCAATTAAACCCATAGAATTTTTGTCATTAATAGCTTAAAGAAGGAGAGAATTACAAGCAGTGCTTTAAAGATTGTGACTAACTTCTAGAGGAGTTGATGAAGTTGATTAATTTTCATCTTCATTTTGCATATTATTATTAATGCTAATCACATGGTCTAAAGTATAGGCAATAAAATCACCTGATAACTTATTAGTAAATGAGGGGCTCTCCTGTTTTGATGCAGAAAGCTAACTAAGTTGGCTAAGTACTGATTATATCCGCGGCGGTATTGGACTGAGCGGAGGGCTTATTACTAAGCTGTTGCACAAGTAATTCATAATTTCTTTCTTTTCGCGGGATAAAGTTGAATATTTAATTCCTACTTCATCACAGAATTTGTTATTTTTAAATTCAATATTCATTGATTTGAGAATAACATACATAAGTGTACAAATGTAATTTGTAGGGTGTTTTCCCATGCGAGTGACACTTAAATATTCACAATTGTATAATGCCTTAATCTTTTGCTTAATCATTTCAATTTTTCTAGCAGTTTAGTTTTATTCGATATCCTTAATTTACTATTTATAAGCTATGTTACTAGTTTACTCATTTAGATATTATTATTACCCAAGTAAGTTTAAGCCTTAGTTAAAATTGCTAACTTCAGGCTTGTAGGTAGTGTTGTAAATTGATGAGGAATTTCCAGTTAGAAGGAAGCATTTAATTTTATCTGTAACATTGCTCATAACTTCATCCCATTCATTTTTAATACGTTCGAAGTGAGTAATTGATCCAGATTTAATTTAAATTTCATATTTAGTTAGCTTTTTAGTATATTTCAAAAGTTTTCTTTGCTTAATCATAAAATGTTTACACATTTAATTGATTTAAATGGACTTATGTAACTTTTTGTTAAATTCATAGAAGCAAGCAGCGACTAAGCTTTTTAGAGAGCGACATTTTTTTTTCTTTTCATCCATAATACGAAGCATATCTTCAACGATTTAACTTACTTCCTCTCTATCATTTTAGTTTAAGGGGTATTGTGTACAAAATTCACATATTTATTTACTTATTTCACGCTATCTATTTTCATAGTTAACTCCACTTATACTGCCTTATCCATAATTACTTTCTTATCTTTTATTTGATGAAAATTCATATCCAATACCTCCAAAAGTTTCAGGTACTAAGTCTTCTTGCTTAAGCACAAGTCCACAAGAGCTGCATGAGGTAGTTCCTTCCTAAACGTGATTATAACCCCTACAGCCTCTAGGACAAATAATTTGATTATTGTAAATAGTAGTGTTAGCTAAACTACTAGTATTTAAGATAATTTTGCTATTTTATCCCAAAATCATTTAAAATAAATTAGGCTTGTATTAATAAACTTTGAAAAGAATAGAGTTATTCTACTTTTAAAATATTTTGTCTAATAAGGTCTCTTAGGTTGATTCCCTTTTTATTACTATATTCTTTATCTTGGCTTTTTTTTCTACTATTTTTTAGATTTTTGTTAATTATTATTGGTAAAGCTTTAAGGATTTTTCTTGTATTTTGTATTTTTTTGCTTTAAGTTTGATTGAATTGAATTAATATTTTTGATTATTTTTTAATATAAGAATTACAATCTATTTATCTATCAATCAGACCTACTGTCCACTTTGACTTCATTCGATCCTATTTACTTTTGCATTGTCATCTTCAATGTAGAAATCAATACTTATTAATTTTGTCTGAGCATTTTAACTAAATAATGATAAGAAATTTTTAAGCTAATTATGCTTGAAGAAAAATTTGCTTTTTATGTTTCATACTTTTATCATGATTTTTTATCATTATCAAAAAGAAGAAAAGAACATCAAATTTTTTTTTTTAACTTTAAACGGTTATCAAGTTTCATTCATCTGAAAACAAATAATCTTATTAAATTTACTCTGTATTCAGTATTAAACAAGATTATTTTTTCTATCATAAGGAATTAGCCCCCCTCCTCCTTTTATCTCCTTCTTTAATATTTTTTTGATGTAAACAAAAATAATAATTAAAAACCTAAGAAAAGTTCAGTAATATTAATCCTGAATTTTATTCTATTTAAAGGAAAAAAAAGATATAAATTTACATAAATTTCAATTTTTAACCCTACTTAAAATAATATTAGAAAAACTACTTTTTTAATTTTAATTCTTTTGTTTTCTAAAATTTATAAAGAGAAGAGACTATTCTAAATACATAAATAAACTTTTCTCAAAAACGGTTTTTCAATATATTTTATTTTTAAATTATAATTAAAATACTAGATTGATTATATGATAAGCTTAACCGATCAAAAAAGATATCTAAACCACACACTAAATTATAAATTTATTCATAAATCTTGATCAAACAAAATTTTATTATAAAAGAGTTTTCTACTTCCAAGTTAAAAAAAGAAACAAAAATAAACAAGATATTACTTTATTAAAATATTCATCATAGAATTTTTTTATTTAAGTTTGAAGATTATTAAAATTTTACTTCTAAACAAGTTAAAGCTTTTTATAAAATAATATAAATTCAAAAAATTTTGTGTGTTGAAAATAATACTCTCTTTATTTTTATATTAAAAGCAAAGATAATATAATATCATTTTAGTTATATTAGTATAAAAAATCAAATGAAATATTTCTTTCATCAAGATTTAATTTATTTAAGATTAAGTATATGTTAAATGTAATTTAAAAATAAGTGAAATTTTAGTAAGAAATAATTTAAATTCAAAAATGTATGATAATCTGTAATAAATTAATGAATTAATACTCTATAAATTTGTTTATAAAAAATTAAGAAATGTAAATATTAACTTAATTGCTATTGAATTAGACTAGATTTAATTGGATATTTAATTTAATTTCTTTCATTATTTAAGTTATCATTTTGTGAAATGGTAATTAAAATTTAAAGCTTTTTAATCAATTTTAGCTCTACCACTCATAGGTAGTTGGTGCAAGAGGATGATGAGAAGCAACTTTCATAAAGTTTTCTTTTAAAAATGAATTATTATTTAAAATATTAGCACCAACATTTCTAATGAATGCAAATGGACCTGGTAGTTCATACATCTTTTTGATAAATTCCATAGAAATTGCATTTGCATAATTAAATAACTTTGCTTGGTTTTCATATTCTTAAAGTGAAATAGTATCACCTATGTTGTGACCTACTCTTTTATTCTTAATAACTATATTTGCTAATGTAACTGCATCATTGAATCCCATATTAACTCCTTGACCAGCATGAGGATGAATTGAATGAGCTGCATCACCAATAAGAGCAACATTTTTATCTATATATCTTCTGCTTTATAATTAAGCTAATGGGAATGCTAATCTCTTATTACAAATTTATGTGACGATTGGTGGAGAAGTAAAATCACTCTTATTAGCTTCAGGAGTTAATGCTAGTGTAGGAGTATCCATAACACTTGGCTTACATAAAGCATGGTTTAATTCATTGAGGAAAGCTTCATCAGATAATTTCATCAATTCTTCATATTGATATAATGGCACACTCCATACTATTGAGCTGTAATCCTCCCAAAGAGGTAAAATAGCTAAAGGACCACCCTCTAAGTATCTCTAGTAGGCAGTATTCTTTGTAGCCTTTGTGGTTTTTATTGAGCATACAACACCCATTTAATTGTACATCCAACCGTAAGTAGGGATTCCTTTTTTTTCTTTAACTGCTGAATAACGACCATCGCTACCTACTACTAATCTTGCATAAACTTATTTGCCACTCTTTAACTATATCAGCTATAAGTTATCATTTTCTTGGCTATCTTCAAACTTTTCAATTGAATCAGGGATTGCAAACTCAACTTGATCTAATTCTTCTAAGCGCTTAACAATAGCAGCAACTATATTGTTGTTTTCCATCAATAATCCTAAATTTGTGTCTTGTTAGCTTTCTGATAAATGGAATTTTAGATATCCTTATCCATTGCTTTCCCATACCTACATTTGCTCAGTTTTACCTATTCTATTGTGATCTAGCAAATTCCATGCACCAATAGATTGTAAAAACTTTTGACTTGAACCACTTATACTATAAACACGCTAATCAGGCGTTTGATGAAGGCTTACTTCTTCAGTTTTAGGAGGCTTTTAATTATCTAAAATCAAAATATTCTTACTCTCATCTTTAGAAGTCCTTTAAAAGTATGGACTATTAGACAAAGCACAAGCAAATCCAGCTCCAACTGGACCACATCCTAATTTGAAATAAATAATAAATTTCTACTTACTTAAAATTGAAAAAATGTTGTTCTGATGAAGATTTGATAGGAATAATTTGATCAAAACAAATTAAAAATGCATAAATACCAGAAATCACAACATCATAGTATGGTTTGCCTTTGTATGTAGCAGTTCCAAAAAAATATTATGATAAACAATTATAAATTTTAGATTTTCTATTAATTCTTTATGTTAATTTAACAAAGCTCATTTAGATTAATTGTAAATAATATATTATCTAAGCAAAAATTAATTATCTCCAAAAGAGTGATATCTATCTTAAAAACCAATTACATAAACTTACAAATCAAAATATTTTTTTCTCAATAAATTTTATAAATTTTGTAAAATTTGAAAATATTTCAAATTGAATTTAAAGATAATATTTTTTATTTCTTACTTTTTTATTTATCTTTTTATTTTTGAAAACATTTTATCCAATAAAATAGATGAATTAATAATTAATTGAAAAGTAAAATACAAACTTCTTTAGTTATTAGATAATATTAAAAGTAAATATTTAGTTAGAATATTCATTTTCATAAGAAAAAGCATAAAAACCCAAGAAAAAAATCTGAAAAAGGTTAAGGATAAAAAAGATTACCATTTTTCAGAAATAATCAAAATAGGGATTGACTCAAGAATTTATTAAACATTTAAATCAAATAAAATAATTTTCAAACAAAAAATAAAACATAAACAAATTTGAATATTCATTTTAGATTTAAATTTACAAAAATTTTTAGAAGTTTTGTATTTTTGATTTGGTTTATAAAACTAATTTTTTAAATTTATCATAAATCAAAGTATCTCAATTATCTAATTTTATAAATAAATAAATGTTTTGCATTTTTTTATCTCTTAGATTTCTAGAGTTAAAACTAATAGCTATTTTTTAAATTAGCACAAATTCCTAATTTAATTGATGGTGAACAAATATTCAATCGTATATTTTTATCATTATTATGATTTTTTAAATTCATTACATTTCTTTCTTACTTTTTTCATAATTGTTATAATTTACAAGAAGAGAAATCATGTTATTATTTTTAAACGAGATCAATTTTAAAGAAAATAAGAATTACTTTAGAAAATATTTTTTTTCTTAAATTGGATTAAACAAATAAATAATATAATAAATTTTGTTTACAGCAAATTTATATTCACTATTAATCAATTGACTATGGTTGTTTAAATGTTTAATATTTTTATAGCGTCTTAACTTTATTGAGTTTCTAAGTGATAACTATTTTAGTAAAAAATTTCTAAATTTAATTTTTTATTAAAAAAATACCTTTGTTTTTATTTTCATCTACCTAGTGCTCAATAAGCATCCTTCTGAGATGTGTATTAAGCAAAAATATATCATCATCTTCTTTTTACTTTTATCTTTTATATAATTTTATGATTAAAGCTAAAAAATAATTTTTTATATAATCACCTATTCTTTTCAATTAGTTAAAGCTGTTGTTCCTCCTTCCTCTGATTTTCTATTTTTTATCTCTTCACTGCATCTTTAATTTCATTAATTGTTTTTTCAGCTCTAACTATCTTTTCTGTATATTTTTACTCAATATCATATTTCTTATCTATTTTATTTTATTCTTCTATTAAAGCCTTTTTTTCAAACCTTTCTTATCTTTCACGATGCCTCTCAATTAAATAAGATCTTAATTGCTCAATAAACTTTATATGATAATTTAAAATTTAGATTATGAAAAATAAATAAACTTATTTTACTTCTTTTTTTTTCTCTACAGGATCTACTTCATATTGAATTCGCTTTTTGCTTGAAGATTTATCAAGTGACTGCAATATCCTTTCACTTTTAAAATGAACAATTTTAGTTGGTTTAAATTCCTAAACATCCTTTTTTGTATCTTACTCTTCGTTGCTATAAATTAAAAGGAAAATATGATTTTTTTTTAAAGTTTAACTGAATATTATTACTCTAATTAATATTTTAATCCAGCAACATCATCCCAAAGCTTAGGATTAAGCAATTAATATCTTTACCTATGATTTTATTTCACAATAAAATAGTTAGGATCCTCACCAACCTTTTTAAAAAATAAACTGTTTTAATCATCAAGCATATATTTATATTTTACTTCTAGCAACTCTTCTTTAGTAAGACGTTAGCATATTTTTTTAAAAGCCATCATAGTTTCTTCATCTTCATTAGTGAATTAAGGATCATATCTATCAAAAACTTAATTAATCTCAGCCTCATCTACTTTACTGATTATTTTCGATGTTGGAAAAAAATCATTTGACTGAGGCTTTGAAAACACCATAGGTTTTTTTTTGAAATCTTTATCTTATTATTTCTCATTGTAAATTAAAGTCTTATAATACATTCCATTTTCTTGAAGATTTTTAATTTTCTTTTAATGTTCTAATAAATGGTTGCACCTAAAGTACATATTTTCATCAATCAGGTTAATAATTTTCCCTCTTAAAGTTCTTTTTTTGAGCCTTTATCATTATATAAATCTTTACATAATGAAAAAAAGTAAATTGAAAAGCATAATTCTATTTTTTTCTAAAATGCTTCAATTAAAAAACGCAAAAAATGAATATCCTATTTATATATGCGTACCTTTCAAATACATTCCTTCTGTGCTTTTCCATTTATTCTTTTGTTATAGGTTATCTACCATCTTGCTAATTCTATAAAATGTTTACTGTTAATCCTTTTCTTCCCATAATACCTCCCTAATCATTCTAGGGAATTTGCTTTGCAGATTATAATAAATTTTAGCTATGCTTCATAGATTTGATTAAGAATAACCAATGAAAATTTTAATTAATACTTTTCAATCAAATTGAAACTTTTTGTAAATTAATTAAGTTTTTAATTGATTAAAATTTCTATTACTCATTTGTAATTAAAAATAAAGTAACGTATTAATGCATTATTATTTTTATAATAAAATATTTTAAATTTTAAACTTGAATAAAATTCGCTAAAATTAAATTAATTTTATTTTGTTAAAATTTTAATATTTTATAAAAAATGAAGCTTAATCTTAATAAATACAATACAACTATAAAAACAAACAATTCTAAAAATTTTAAGCTTTAAAAATATTCAAACCAAAAAGTTTTTCTAAATTTTTTCATTAATTTTTGTTAACTTTTCTAATAAAAATTAATAATAAAATTATAAATCAAATAAATAACAAAAAAAAATGCATATAGGATTAATTTTATTTTAATTATGTTATTTGTGCTTTGTTTTGTATATGTTGTTTGAATTTCCTTTCTGTTTATGTTTTTTATTTATGTATTTTTATTTTGTTTAATTCTATTTTTGGTTTGGTTTTTTTATCTTCTTTGTATTTTTATTTTTATTTGTTTTATTTATTTTATCTGTTTTATTTTTTGTCATATTTTTTATTTTTATTTGATTTATTTCCTCATAAGTCGGGTTATTTATCTTATGGGATTATTTTTCAGATTATTGTTTATTTTTAATCAATCTCGCATTATATCTCTTTTTTTCAATCTCGCATTATATCTCATAAAATTAAAGTTAAAATCATATCTCGCATTATATTATTATTTTTTAAATTTTGAAAATTGTTTCAGCTATCATCTTGCCTTGGAGAGCTTGTACCTAAGGGAATAAGACTGGGTAATACAAGAGCGGGAAGAATGCTTTAGGAGAGTTTCTCTCACTTACCCTAGGAACCGCTATTGGTTTAAGGATTAAGCAAGCCTGCTCCAGTAGATTTTTGAAAGTCGTCCAATCTGAATTTTGGTTATTTGAATGATTTTGTAAATTTTAAATTGATTAGTAGTAGCTCGGGATAGCTACAGTTAATAAATCTATTTAAAATTTATTTATTCATCTCAAATATTTTGGTATCAGTTGAAAATTATGAAAAAAATGCCTCCTTGAATCAAAAGTAATTTACCTGAAGACCTGAAGCCATTATTTAAGTATCTGTCTTTGTGTCTTGCCATCATGATCTCACCATAAATTTCTTTATCAAAGTATTTTATTCAGATTTGTAGCGCATTAAGCATCGAATTATTGATTTATACAGTTTTCAAAGCAATAAATAGGGGAATAAACATGATATAGGATGAGTCAACAAATCCTTTTAATCAATGTTTATAAATTTTATAGAGTCAACAAACCCCTCAGTGCTCATTAAACATGTTCTCTCAATATGATTGGGGATATGTTTACAATTAATTAATGAACCATTCAAAGAATTAATTGCAGTACTTGAAACATTTTCATTTAAAAACTATTTCGCTAAATACTTTCTATCTTACTTTATTTTTACTTTGATAAGAAATCTTTTAATTAATTTTTCTTTTCTTAAAAAATTCAAAATTCAAATTTAATATTTTTCTTAAATATCTTTCATGTAGATTGCTTGACAATTAACTAATACTAACTTACTTGAGTTAAAAATTTCTTAACATTTTTTGCCATTTTAATGTTTTTTACTATTAATAATAAGGTTATTTTATTAATTTCATACAAAGTAATTATCATTTGATTAGAAAAATATTTTCTTTTATCAAAAAATTTAAAATAAATTAATCAACAAAATTAACAAATTTTTTATTAAAATTATATTTTTAGTAAAAGATGCCATACTTTCATAACTTATTTATATAAGTATTTTAAATTTTGCTAAGTTAAATTTTAGAAGATAGGAGATTTTACTAATAATGTTAAAAAAATTATACTTTTGAAATATATTTTGATGGAAATAGCTTATAAAAAATTAATTTAATTAGTTTGTGACTTAAAATATTAGTAAAATCTATTTTAGGATATCAGATGAAAGCAGATTCATATTTTTTGATTATTTTATTATGAATTTTTTTACTTTGAAGCAGTGATAAAAAAAAATACTAGCTTAGTATTTGAAAATATCTTACAAAGTTTTAAAAATATAAGGCAATAATAAAACAACTCCTTTAAATTGATAATTTAACTAAAATAGGATCTTCAGAGTAAAGATTTTTAATTTTTTGATTACTTGTAAAGAAATAGTATGTGAGGCTTTAATTTTTTGTGAAATATATTATTCTTTCACACAAAAATAACAAAAATGAGAGATACTTTACATGAAACATAGTATTTCTCATTTCTTGATGTCAAAGAGATTATGATTAGAATTAAATTTAACTAAGAAGTAGATATTTAATAGTTTTTAGGTCAATTAAAAATAGCTTAATTTAAGAATTAGAAAATAAAATTATCAAAAAATTTAGAATGTGATTAGAAAACTCTTAAAAGTAAATAAAGCACATATTTATTTTTAATTAATTATTTGATGTAAAAAAGTAAAATCTTTATAGAACATTTGATGAAGTTAAACTATAAAAACATTTAATTTATATATAAATAACTAATTATTTATTATTTATGATTAATAGATGAGTGGAAGATGGATGGATGGGTTAATTAATTTAAATTTTTTGATAAAATTATTTCATATTTATTAATTTCAGTTTCTGTAAGCAGCAAGAGAAGAACGTCTCATTTCATCAACTTGTTTTTCTTTATCCTTAACTCTGGATCTTAAGGATTCGATTTCAGCAAAGAGTTATACTGAGAGCATGAGTAAGTCTTGTATTTTAAGTTGTAAGTCATTGATGTTGACCAAGGAAAGCTTTAATTAAGCGTTTTCGATTTCTAATTCTGAAATCAAAGCATTTAATCTATCGATTTCACTGTTCAAGACTCTGTTCTTTTCTCTTAAGATATGTAACTCAGAGAGAGTGGCTTCGAGCTTGAAGTACTTTTGCTTCCATTGTTCGATTTCTTCATCCTTTCTGATGAGTAAAGTTCTAAGACGTTCAATTTCAGTAGTAAGTAAGGCAACCTTAGCTTCCCAGTCAATCAAGTCCTTTTGTTATTTGCTTCTCTTGACTCTGTGGTCTTCGTTTTCAGATAAAGCATCTTGTAACTGTCTCTAGAGATTTTCGATTTATTAGGTTAATTCCATAATTCTCTAGTTCAACATACGAATTTAGTTTTCATAATTTCTGCAGTTATCTTCAAGGATGGCACATTTGTTTCTCCATTCGTCGATTTCAGCTTAACGTTAATCTAAGAGGTTTCTTAATCTTTCAATTTCTTATGAGAAACTCACTATTTTTATGAGAAAATATATTAGATATAAATTAAATTAATTAATTATTTAAATATTTACTGATTCTATTTTCATATTCAATGACTCTTTGCTCAATTCCCTTATACTTAACAAGTTATTATTCAAGAGAAAGAATTTGGTTACGAGCTTAGTCTAACTCCTAAAGTTTTTGACCAATAACGTTATTGAGTCTTTCAATTTCTTAAGTGAGTAAGACAACCTTGTTTTCATATTCTCTAATCTTAACTTCCATAAGCTTAGCTTGTTCGTAGAGTCTTTCCAAATTGCTGTACTTAGCCTTTTCATCAGAAAGCATTTGGCTGAGACTTCTAATTTATTATTCATATTCTCTGCACTTTTCTTCGAATACCTTTAAGTTAATAATGGTAACTTCTAATTGCTTGCATTTGTCCTTCCAATCTATTAATAAAATATAAAAATGTTATTATCAAAAATATTAATCAAAATGTATTTATATAGTTGCTTAATAAAAATAAATGTTGATTAGAATTGTAAAAAGTTTTGTGAATTTTGCTAATATTTCCCAATTAATTGATTGCTTAACTATTTTTGGATAAATAGATTGCTTATTAATAAAGCTGAAACTTTTTATTAAGTATCTTTGGCAAAAAATTTAAAAAGAAATTAATCTATTTGTGCTTAGAATTTATTTTGCAAAATAAAAATTTGAATTCTTTTTAATTTCTATTTAATTCAACACTTAATTTCTATTTTTATTTACTGGAGCCTATTTTCATTCTAAGCTATTTTTTTCTTGTTTGTTGCTAAAAAAGTCAAAAAAAAGTAAAATTTACCTTGAACTTCCATGGTTCTTTGTCCAATTACTTCATTCAAACGATTGATTTCAGAAGTAAGCATGACAATTCTGTTCTCGTATTCCTTAATACGAGCCTCCAAGGATCGCATTTGACCACATTGAAGTTCAAGGTCGGCGATTCTGGATCTTTAGCTTTCATTTTCTTGGATATAGTTCTTAATGACGTTATTAAGTCTATCAATTTCGTTGGTGAGTTGTTAAATCTTGAATTCGTAATCCTTGCAAAGTTCTTAATATCTCTTTAATTCTTCAATATATCTTTCTTATTGGACATTTCTTTGTTTCCATTCTTCGATGTTTTGTAAGAGTAAATGGATTTGACCGTCCTTTTCTTGGATGGCAGCTTCAAGTCTCTTCATGTCACCAACCTTAATTTCTAATTAGGTGATAATAGTTTTGCTTTTTTCAATATCTGCATTCTTAGCATTAATGATATTTCTAAGTCTTTCATTTTCGACAGCCAAGTTAGTGCACTTTTCTTCAAGTTCATTAATCTTAGAGTCCTTAACACGGTTAGTGTCATCCAAACTTTATTTATCAAAAATAAAATTAGAGCATTGAATATAAAACAAAATAATATATTAAGAATCATAAACGGACTTATTTGCTAAAATAAGCCTTCAAAAAAAGATGGAAGCTTGTTTAATATTTTATTAGCTGTCTGGTTGTATGATAAAACTATCAAGCATCTTTTAACTTGGGTTATTTAAGAGTACAAATAGAAAAAAAAAAAAATTTCATCCATATTTAAAAACTGAAAATCAGTCTTTTTAAAAATTTAAATCAAACTAAGTAAGTAAGGGTATAGCAAATTACCTTCTCTTAAGAGCATCATTTTCATAATCTCTTTGGTTGAGAATTTACTTCAATTGCAAGATTTCATGTTCACAATTAGTCTTCTACTCTCTGACTATTTCCAATTAAGAAATGACTGTTTCTTGTTGTTAGCATTAACTCTTCCAGTATTCAATTTCTTCATCTTTACCTTAGAAAATTTCAGCAAGCTATTAGGTACCAGATTTCCAATCCTTTCTAGAATTAGGATTGTAGACCTTATTGGTGTCAACCTTGCTAGTAGTAACGACTTAAGAGCTAGTAATGAACATACTGCTTGAAGTCTATCCACGATTTGGGTTAGATTAGTTCATTTTTTGTTATTTTTTCTTACTTACTTTCTTTTTTTGAGAGTTTGGTGATTTTATTTTTTTTGAATTTTTAATTAAATAAATAAATACTTTTTATTTAAATAGTTGTTTGCAAATTTAAACTTTTAATTAATCAAATAAAAAAGAAAGATACAGAGGACAGATTAATTAACTTTTTTCAAAAAAAAATATAAAGATAGACAGTCTGTATCATAACAAACATTTAAATATTTTCTATTCATTATTCATGCATAAATTGTATTTTTTTATTTTTTTATTTTCTTGATTGTTATTTTTATTCGTTTTTTATCTTTAAATAAAAACATCTGCAAAATAAAAATAGCTTAAATTTTTAAATGATAAAATTCCCTAAATTACTAAATAACGATCTAAAATATATTTATTTTAAATCAGTTTTGATAAATGGTTAAAGCAATCAATAAATCTTCTTAAAATACCATATTTAAATTATTGTTTTAGTAAATTAGAAAATAGAACCTTATTATATACTTGCTTATTAAGAATTTCCATATGATATTCACCTCAAAATTTATAGTTTTTTTATATATCCAGTGAAATGAGTATTCTATTCTAATTGAATTTGATATGATTTTTATTATAAAAATAAACACTACATAATGAAGTGAGCTAACAAATCTTGTCTTGCTTGTAAAATATTCTAAGGTAAAAATGATAGACATTTATTTTTAAAGTGGCATCAAGTCAAAAAATAATTTAATATTCAAGTTCTAGAACTACTCTAGACAATTTCTATTAAATTTATCCGATTTTAACGAAGGAAAACTCTTGGCAAATCTAATTTCTATTGAAGAAAAAACTTGAAATATATTTTTAATTAATTTTAGATACTCATTCTTTTTTTAAATTTTTTTCATTGAATTTTAACTTATATTCACTTTTCACTGAAAAAGCATGAATTAATCTGAAAAAACTTTATTTTCTAAAGAAAAATTTTAAAATAGAAACAAGAAATTTCTTCATGACTTATTTTATAAAAAAACTACATTCTAAATTGAAAAGATTATTTCATTTAAAATAAATTTTAATCTTTCATTATTTTAGTCCATGTAATTTCTTAAAGCAGTAAAAATATTAAGTAAATAAACATTCTTTTGACATCTCTAAAGATTGGTGTTGTTTTAGGGTACTTTAAAAGCATTTTATTTTTGAAATTATTCTATGATATCTAAAAATACAATAGAATATTTTTAAATAAAAGTTATTAATAATCTCCTTAAATTTCATTTAAAGCTAGAATCAAAAGATGGAAAATATTTTAAAATATCTGCATAAATCTTAAGTTCATATTCTTTTCTTTCTTTGCTATTATTAGAAGATGAAATAGAAAAAAATCAACATTCGTTTTTGAATACCCTGAAGACATTATCTACCTAAATTCTAATTAAAAAGCGTTTATAACTTGTAAAAAGATATTTACTTAATAGTTATCGACCAAGAATATTTGAAAATCTACCAGTTTTAAACAGTAGCAATGAGTTCTTAGTTTTTTTGATTAACTTAGAGTAATTTCAATCAATAACCTTAATTTTTTTTAAATTTTAATAATAATATGAAAGCTAATTTATTTTTATCATTAAATAAAAATTAATTTTATCAAAAAGAAATAATAAATAGTAAATTTAATTATTGAATGAAAATTCGTTTGAAACATCTTAATAACTCTTGAATAAATAGTAAAGAAAATTTTAACAAATTAAATTCATTTTTCAATGTTTTTTTTATAAAAAATTTCTTTAAAGAATATCATATTTTATCATTCCCAAATATTTTTATTTTTAAGATTAAATTTTTATAAATGATATATCTTAACTTAAAAATAATTTATTAATAATATATAGGAGATATCCTATAATAAATCAATATTTAAAACAATAAAACAGCTCTTCTAAAAATTATAAAAATTAGGATAATAAAATAAAAAATAAGTACAAAATATTTTTTTAAAATTGATTTATGATAAGGTAGGTATTTAGTAAGATTTTTAAATATTCAGTATTAGTAAAGTAAAGTAAGTATGTTTGTAATATATAGTCATAAATATCAGTACATTAATTTAATGTATTTATATATTAAATATAATAATTAGATGTTTTGTTTTAGATATGTTAGTGTTTGTTTTTTTGTTTGCTTGTTTAGATCATAGTTTATATTCCACAAATTATAAAACTGCCATTATTTTTTGATTAATTTTGTTAGTTGAAATCATTCTTTTTTAGAATGCATGTTAATTAATCTCTTTATTCTAACCATAAAATCTCCTGAATTTTGTTCATTTAATATCCAGTTATTTACAGCTGAATTTAGTAATGTTGAACTGCTGTCATCGTTTTTGAATTTGTATATATGGCCTTTAATGAAGATTTTTTTGCTTTCTAAGCTAATGTTAGGAAGTGAATATATTTAGATTAAGGTTTTTTCATCTGCCCTTGAATCATCTGCTTTATACTATTTATAAATAAAATTTATTAAACTTTATTCTTGTTATAGATAATTTATAGACAATTTCTAAAAATGGAAAATAAATTTACAAGTTTTTCAAAGATAGAAAGAATAGTTTCTTCGTTTTGCTAGGAAATCTTTTAAATAAGGATTTATCTTAAGTATTTAATGACAACAGAATTAAGTAGAAAATGTGCTCTAAAGCAAACATATTCAATAGATTCTTGAATAGGAAAAGAGTTTATCAGTATTAAAAATATCTATATTAAGTAGATTTCTTCTAATTTGATCTTTTTTTTTAGCATTTCATCCTTTATTTCTTGGATAAGAAGATTGTAAAAGCTATCTTGGATGGGAGTTTAGCTTTTTTAGGCAAATTTTTTTTGTATATATTCAATTATGTTAAAGGTAGAAGGTTTTAATTTAATCAACTCTGAAATTAAATGGTCTACTGATGTTTATATGCTTATGGAATCTCTTTTATTTTTTTCTTAAAAAATGCTTGTTTAAAAGCTTTGAGTAGAAATCTTGTAAAATTCATTGTAAATTTGGTTTATAAGAATTTTGAAATCTCTAGTCTCCTATTTTAAGCCCTTCTCAAATTCGTTTATTTTTTGAATAAATTCATTGATCATGCTCTCTCGCTCTACTAAATTTCTTTATTTTTTAGATTAGAGATAGCTCCCTAGCCCTATTAAGCTTCCACAGAAGATAATAGTGATGATGGTTCCTTCAATCATTTCTTAATAAATTAATAATAAAAGCAATTTTTTTGATTAAAATTCTTCTGAGATTGTATTCAAAATCTAAATTTTCCTCCTTTAAGTTTACTAAAGACCTTTGTATAAAACTTAAAGGTACTTCAAAAATTTATTTAATGGTATATTCAGGTAGTATGATGAATGATGAAAATTTTTATTTCCCCCTTTTTTACTAATTTTTTTAGAATGTTTATTATAAGTTTTATCGTTTATTGTTTTTAATTTGATTTGATTTGTTTGCGAGGCCAACACAAATTAAGAAGGTTATGAGGAAGATTTAGGGTTTTTAATTAATATTACTTTTTTATTTGAATTGATTTATCAACTTATATTGATTAATTTGTGTTAAGTGGGGTAAAATTTAATATATAGATAGACAGATAAATTTGATTAAGTTTCTGAATGTATTAAATTTTAGTTTAGAAATCTCGTTTTTATGCTTTTTACTATTTAAAAACTTTTTTAAAATTTCTATTTTTAATTTTTTTTCGGATATTCGATTATAATCAGAAATTAATATTTATATAATTATGATAAAAAAACTATTACTAAACCTAAGCAAAGATTTTTACTTTGAATATTCGGTATAATATCGAAGAACCAAGTATCTATGCATGAATCATATTATTTTATAATTTTCAATCATAAATAAGAATTGGGCATTATTATTAAATTTTGACGCATTATTAAAATGTATTATAATTTTGGTTAATGATAATCATTAGCAAAGCATTTATGCTGATAATTCAATGCTAACAAAATAATAAATAATTACATATAAATCGAAAGAAAAATTTTTTATAAACCACAAACCTATTTATTTATTAATAATATAGGCCAGTATTTTTTCTTATCAATATTAGTTGTGATAGCCAAAATTTATCTTAGCAAATAAACTAACTAAGAATAAATACAAAATTTAATGAAAATCTAAAAATAAAATTTATTTAATAAATATAACATAAAAGCAATTTGATTGGATGAATTATATATATCTTCTTGATAATAAAAGGAGTTTACATCAAATTACATTTGTTTTGTTTTTTAGTTTTTTTCCAAAGACCACGATCTTTATAATTTTAGATAGAATACTAAAAATATTAAATAAGGAATTAATCTAGCAAATATCCTTAATATGGTTTAAGAAAATAATAATTTATTTGGTAGAGTTATGGGAGTAGCTTGAAATAAATTATGTTAATTTAATAATTGGTTGAAGACGACTGACTGATACAATATGTACAAATTTTATTTTTTATATTTAAATTTTGATATCAATTTTAATTAATACAAAAAATTCTTTATTATAAGTTTGATTATTCATTAGATAGATAGAACACACAAATTCTAATCTATCATAGGCTTTGATTTTTTTTTAAATTTTTGTGATTTTATTGAATTGATAAGTATTTTTTACTGTATATTTTAATAAGTAGTTTCTTTTTTATTAAACGAGCTATTTCACTATTTAATTATTATTATTTTTCATCAAATATCTCTCATTAATTAAATGTTTAATTTATTCGATCATTTGTCATATTATTTTATCTATATTTTCTTCCATTCACACCTAGTTATTAATAAGAATATTTTTTATATTTTTATTTACAAAAATCCTACAATCAAAAGAATTGAAAGGTAGGGAGGGAGGGTGTATTATAATAAAATTTGTTTACTTATATTTCTTGGTTTCTATCTGTTTGTGGCTGAAGAGGGCATTTAAGGTTTTATTTGAATATTACTTGAATTATTTGTGGTTTATTAAAGACTTGTGCTTCTCTTATTTCTTTCTTAAATACTATTTTCCTTAGTGCTATTTTATGTGATTTTTACTTCAGGTTTGTAGAGAGAGTTTTCTTCTGTTGTAATTTATCTCCTTTCTTTTTCTGTTGGATTATTTTGAGCATTTCTAAAATGCTTTTTTAAATTTTCCAATTAATTTTCATGGAAATGCAAATTTTCCTTGAGAATATCGACTGCCTTTTTCACTTCATTGTTATGTTTATGAACTAATTCATTCCTTATGTTTCGATTTTTCATGATAAGCCTATATTACATTTAAATGAATTTAGCAAAATCTTTATTCAAAATCGTATTTAAATATCTTTGAATATTCTATCAAGTTAAATAAATTACCTATTTGAATCCTACTATCTCTACTTTAGCTAATGAGTTCTATCAGCTTAGATTCTTTTAAGAAGAGCTTGCAAAACTTAAGATTAATTTTTTCTGAGAATAGATACCTTCATTTCTATTTTTTCTTCAATCTAATTTGTGAGAAATTGGTTAGAATAATTTTCTGTTGGTCTGAAATTTACATAAAATTACTTCTGCTTCTTTTTATTTTCTTTCATAGTCTTCTATTGTGTCTGCTTTTTGCTTTATCTTCTCTGCATCTCCATACTATTTTAGCTTAACCAAAACCTTTTCTTTGTGTCTCATTTCTATCAGTTATTTTGAATATTTTATCTTAGAGAAGAGATCTTGTCTTATTTCATTTGTGTATTCCTCTATTTCCTTCAAATGCTTTTCCTTTTTTGTTTATTAATAAATAAGTAAAACGCTTTACTTTAGTTTTTAAATTTTTATGAAATTGTTTTATTTACTTTAAGCTTTTCGAGGGATAAATAAGCAGTAGCCTCATATTCAGCCATATAATTATCCCAAGCCTTAGTGAATTCTTCAAATTAGTTTTTCTACAATTATTCAATATTAACTAACTCTTCTTCTTGCATAAATCTTAAATTATTTTTTTATCTAAGTTATTCCTTTTGTTTAATTTCCAGTATTTTTAAGTGTGCTTTCTTTGCTTCAGAATAATTTCCTTCATTTTCACATTTCTTTCTGTATTCATCTAATAATCTTTTATAAAACACAAAATGAATTTAATTTAGCAAATATCAACAAATACCATTACCTTAAAAATTCTACTACTTTAGGGTCTGCTTGAATAGGATAGCTTTTGCCTTTTTTTCCATTTCCATTATTTTTTTCAATCTCTGTTAAAATTGCCAAAAACTCATCAAAAGATACATAACCTTCCTTTGTTATAGCAATTCTCATAACAATATCATCAACTAAAATTTTATTGATATAATAGGATAAGTACAAAATATAAAATAAATGTGATCATTTTAAATTAGATTTTGCAGCTGAGTTAAATAAAAAAATAAACCATTACTTGCAGATGTGTCTTTTTATAGTTTGAACAGGATTTAGTGCAAGAAATTTATAGTAATCAATCCTATCTGCTATAAATCAAAGGAGTTGAATAGTTCTAAAAGCTATCTTAAATCTTCTTAATTATAAACAGATTTTTTAGCGTTTGTTTATTGGAGATCCTTTAATTTTTAATTACTTATTCCATATAATTAACTTTTATTACTATTGCCATTTGTTATTTAGTGTGTGTTATTTGAACTAACTGATCTGACAGATCTATTATCGCTTAAATTAAATTATGAATTTTAACCTAATTATTATCCATTTAGGTTGCTGTTAGTATTTGGTTAAGTAGTTTAGCATGATGTTTGGATATCTGGCAAAGCTTGCTAGGTTATTTATAAAGGTGGAGTTTTTTTTGCAGCCTATTTTGGAGTAAGACCTTAATTTGGTAGAGCTGGTAGTACATTTCCACCATCATTATTGTTACTTGCATTATTACTTAAATTATTATTTCCGTTTATCCCAGAAGACCTATTAATCAAAACTATTCTGCCTTCTTCGCCTTACTAAATCATCAAAAAAATGTGATATCTTAAAATTAAAGAGGGTTTTAAATATTTCTTTCAATTTATTAAGCTATTTCTATTTCAAAAATATTAATTCCTATTTATTTATTTAACTAGCTAACTAACTGTACTGATACTAATTGATGGGTTTTTAGTAATTAATTTGCAAAATATTAATCAATAATATCAAATTTAATATAATTTTACTCTATTAATTGTTAATCATTAAAAATTATTAGCTATTTTTTCTAAAAATATTAGTTGGTAGCTGATAAAAAAAAAATTTTAAATATATGCCAAGCCAATCAAATAAAGCTGCATAATAACCAAAGAAAAATTCAATAAATTTATAATTTAATATTTCATTGAAAAGTATCACAACCCACCAATGCATGAACACAGATAATTATCTTAATTTGAAATTCAATAAATAAATAATAAATATCAATTTAATTAAAAAAAATCTTACCTTCTTAAATATTTTTATTAAATTCAATCCAAAAAAATCTTTATTAAAATTACTTTTTGAGAATGAAAAAAGTAATCATAGCTTTGAATAAATTAGATATAATGAATTAATGTTTAATAATATTTATATAAATGAACTCTTATTTACCTTAGAGAAATAAAGCAGCTAAAAAGGTTATGTGCGATAAATAAAAAGCAGAAAAATTTGAAAAATATTAAGAGTTAAAATTAATCATGGGTTATATGAATCAGCAAAAAATAAAGTTGAAAATATTTTTAACAAGGAATAAAATATTTTTTATGAAAATTTTAATACTAAAAATGATTTAATTAATAAGTTAGATTGCTAACTAAACTAGTTTTTGCTTGAACTGATTTTTAATTTAGCTTTTTTATAAAATTTCAAATAATATTTACTTATTTTATTTGGCTGTAAATAATTGTGGCAATTATTATACTATTTTATGAGCATATTTATTTTACAATTATCAAAGTGCTTTAATAAGTAAGATCTAACTTCCTTTATTTCATTGATTTTTGAAATCTTTTTGCTATCTAAAATTTTAACTTTACATTTTTTAATTGAATGATAACATTTTTTTGCTTATTTCAGTAAAATTAAATTAAGTTTTATCAAAACTTTGTAAATAGAAAATAGAAATTAAATTAACAAAAAGCTTTTGATAATGGAATAATAATAACAATAATAACAATACTTAGATGTTATGGTTTTAGAGTTAAATCCTCTTATGCCTCCCTAAGCATTTTACTATTTTCCTAAAGGTAAATAAAATGTTACTTTACAATTCATATAACAGAAATATAATCTATTATAAAACCAGATCATTTTTAATCATATTTAAATTTTATTCCTCCATGTTGATTAAAAATATATTTTATTTCATTTTTACAAATTATTTATGTAGAAAACGAAATCAAAATTGGGGCTAAGGAAAAGGCTTTGAGAAGAATATTTTAAGGGCAAGTACAATTTGATGAGTTTGAGAAGGGATAGATAGATAAAATGAAATAATATTTGGCAAAGCATCATGTTGTCATACCTGAATGGTAGAACTATTATAGAATTTTTTATTATACTTTAATTGAAAACAGATAGCTAACATTAGAAACATCATTTGCAACTGATAAATTTTTCGAGTATTTTTAAATTATTTATAAAAATAAAACTAAAATAGGTGGGAAGATGGACATATACTTCGTTTTTTATATGCTAACTCTTTTAAAAATGAAAAAACATTAAAAACAATTAAATCTCATAGCGAATGGAGATCAAAAACACTTCCAATAGAATACAAAGATAGTATAGAGAAATATTTGGTAATTGGCAGTTATAATATTTTTAATATATTTATTTTTTTATATTTTATAACAGAATAAAGGAGTCTTTTATATGCATGGTAGAGATCATAGATTTCGCCCTATAATTATTATTGATGTATCAAAAATCAATGTTCATGAAGTAATAATTAAAAATGATGTTTTTTTTTTTATGATAATAACATTTCTATAATTATTTTAATCAAGATTAAAATAGAAGAAATTCTAGAGTCTATGACTTATTTTTTTGAGTTTATACTTAAGTATGCTATGCTGCCTGGATAAATTGAAAATTGGGTTGTAATTATGGATCTAAATAAAATTGGTGTTTCTTCACTACCAATTTCTGCTCTAAAAAGTTTGATGACATATCTTTCAAGCAACTATAGAAGTAGAATGTTTGCCACATATGTGATCAACACTCCTACCTCTATATTCTTACCATGGAGTATTATCAAAGGATTTTTAGAAGAAGCTACAATATAAAAAATTAACTTTGCTAAGAATGGAACCCCTGAAAAACTTTTTAAGCACACTCATTAATCTCAAGTAGAATAAAAGTTTGGAGGAACAGCCCCAAATGCTAGTAAATATTGGTATTATTTTTTTTAATTAAAATCTAATATTTTAAATTTAATCTAAAATTTAATAATTATTAATATATTGATTGGAAAATTATATAAAAAAAGGCCACCTTAAGAAATCAGTAGCGAATATTTACTTTCTGAAGAGAGTAAGGAAAATTTATTTATCTCTTAAAAATAATATTATGATTTGTGGGAGTCAGGAAAGCTTTATAAAAATATTGTTTGTTAAAATTATTTGCATAGTCGACATAATAAAGTTCCTATGAATTAAATTCATATAAATATATTAGAAAACTCAGTAATCAATTTAAGCTGTAGCAACTTACCAAACAGATCTAATTTAAATATTTAAATTTATAATGATGCAACTAAAAGTTAATTTTATAAGATTGACAGTGCTCCTAAAAGTTAAATTAACAGAAATAGGGAAATGTCTGAAAGCATAAGTTAAATGATAAAGAGTACATTTAATAATTAGTAATAAATTTCGGATTCTAAAGAAATAGAAAAAAGTGACAACAAAAACATAAAAGAATCTAATAATAAAGACTATTTGCAAAATTCTGCATAAAAGACAGAAAGTATTTGTTTATCAGGCTATTAGTAGAAGATTGAAAAAAGCTTGGAAAAATCACAAAAAATTCCTCAATAAACCCAAGAATAACTCATAAAATATGCTCCCACTCAGGCATCTATGCATAAAACGGCTTTTAATGATTCCAAAAGCTCACTTACTTATTAAAAGAATGCCCAATTTTCTATATTAAGTTAGGAATCTTAAGCTAATTAAAAGCCATTTAAAGGATCTCCAATAGCTATTGAAGAAAAAAACAATTCAGAAATAAGTTCTTTCCTATCTGATATTCCAAATGAAGAATTAAATATTGATTTATTCAAACATATAAATAGAAATATAAGTAAATAAATTTTTATTTATTTAATTAAAATATCAAATATATATTTTATCAAATAGAAACAAATTACAGACAAGGAAAATCAATTATGGATTAACTCAACAGTATTCTTAATAGTTAATTGTGAAAAAATTTCATATTCTTCAAAATTTATTTTTATAAAAAAAATATTGAAACCTATATTTATTTGTTCAATTTTATAATTTATTTTGTCACAAAATTACTAAATAATTAAAAATTAACTTAGAGAAATCTCAATTAAATACTAAAATTAGAAAGGTTTATACAATTTTTTTATTTAGTAAATAAAATTTTTTCTATCAAAGCTCTTTTTCTAAGCAGAAATTTATGAAAAAGTTATGAAAAATATTCATTTAAAAAAGCATTCCTTATTTTTATTAATATCAACTAATTAAAATAAAAGTTAACTAGCCTTTACTGCTTAAATGTTGTTCATTTCTAGATTTTTTACAGTTTTTAACTATTAGTTTTTAATCAGTAATAACTCAAATATTCTTTTACTGGTGAAAAAGTTATAGAGTAATGGTTTTACAAAAGAATTTTCATAATAAATTAAACAAATTTTATATTAGGTTGTTAATGAATTTGTGTGATTTTATTCAATCAATTTATAAAAATGTTTAAGCGTTCAAATAAAATTAGGACCTATTAATCCTCATTTGGAAATTTTATTTATTAAGAAAGAAAGATTTAAATGATGAGATCTATTTAAAGTATAAAATAATAAATACTATTTGATTAATTGTGCTTGATAAAAAATAAAATTTTAAATCTAGAATAAAAATTGTGGTTATAATTTTAATTATTAAGCCACTATTTAATTTGAAGAGAGTCGTAATTAAGCAATTAACTGAATTTGTAAAAAAAATAACTTGGTAAAATACTACAAAACAAATAATATGAAAATGTATTAACAAATTATATATTTTTAAGCGAGAAAATCAATTTTTAAAGTTAAACAAGTGGTTTACCAGTTTATTTTTTATTTTTTTAAAAGATAAATAGGAACCAGATATGAAAAATGTTGTTTGATATGGGAATAGATTTAGGAACACACTAGAAAAAGAATTAAAAAATTAGAGGTTAAAGCAAAAGAAAAAATTAGTAAAGTTTATTAGATTTGTGTGGAGAGATTTAAAAAATTTAATATTTTGCCTTGTGAGTATTAATAGGTAAATCAAATAAAACAATTGATCTTATTTGAGGTAACTTAAGGTTGAAAGGAGAAGTAGAATCAAAAATTTTGTGACTGCCCTTGCATAAAATTTAAAGTTAATTAACTAATTTACAATAGTAATAAATAATAAACTAAACAAACACAAAAGGGTTTTTATGAAGTAAAATTAAACGAATCTTGCAAGAAATAGATATAAAAATTAAAAATTCTAAATTAAAAAATGTTTTAATTCTCTTTTTTTTCACTTTAATTATAATTGTATCAATGTAGAGGAGTACTTTTTCCTACTTATTCTTAACTATACCATAATTATTTTTAATATTATCTATCATATGCTGAAATAAAAATTATCAATCCATAAGGTGGTGATAAATTCAATGTTTTGAGCGATTAAGAAAGAAATAAATTAATAAAGTTACTAATCCTAAAAAAACCAATTAAACGATAAATCAAAGAAGGGAATAAATAGATAGATAGATAAATAAATAAAGAAATCAGTCAATTAAGCAAAGAAAATAATTAAATAAATAAACTAGTGAACGAGTTGATCAGGTTTTTAATAATTATTGAGTTTGGAACTAATAAAAAATATACTTAAAAGTAAGAAATTTAAAGTAAAAATAGATAATATAATTAATTTAAAACATTCAATATAGTTAAAATATAATAAAAAAGACCAATAAAAAAGAAGAGCTGCTAACTCTAAATATAATACTGTGTAGACGGTAGTAGAACTATAGATAAATTATTAAGTAAGAAGATAGAACATATTTTTTACATTTTTTACTTCAAATCATCCAACGCATCAATTTACCTAGCACTTGTGTTTGTTTAGCAGACCCATTATGCTTTCAGAAATTTTTATTGCCTTTTATTGAATTGAGCAAATTTATTTAAACTAACCTTTTCTTACCTCTACTTAAGGTAGATTTTATCCTCCATCTCACTTTATAACAGATTGCCAGTTCAAATAAACCCACAAATGGCTTATCTTTTAAGGAATAGCTAACAAACACATTATTATTATGTCATATCTTTCTTTAACCTTTCTTAACAAAATGTATATTTAAATTTTACTAACATTTATAAAATAGATGAAACCTGTATCATTTTTTGATGACGAAAGTGCTAAGAACCTAAAGAAAATTTGGGTCAAGCCTAACAAGGGATAAGAAACAGTTGACAAAATAAAAAATGTTTAGCTTAAGAGTGTATGGATGAAGAAAACCAAGAAGAGTGGTAAGACTAAATAGCGTGTTTTGCTTGTAGACGATGACTCTCTCTATATGTGCAAAAACGAAAAAACTGATAAAATATCAGGAGTCCTTGAGCTATGCTGTGTTAAATTGGATTTGCTTGTCAGTGTCGAACCTAAACCAATAGAGGCCAGCTGCTCAGAACCTCTCTTCGGATTTAGGATGTGCAGAAATGGAAAGACTTTGGAAATCTATACCAAAGATTAAAACCTATATAAAAAGTGGAAGAATATACTCATTTATAAAGCAATTCAATCAACCTTTCACGAAGAATTTATTGTCACTAAAATGATAGGAAAGGGTTCCTTCGCTAAAGTATATCTTGCCACAAAAAAGGAGAATGGCCAATAGTATGCTATAAAAGCTTTCAATAAAGAGTTTATGGCTGGTTAGCATAAGGGTAAGGAGTCTCTTGTAAACGAAATTGGAATTATGAGAAATCTTCATAGTGAATTTTTAATCAATTTGTATGAAGTATACGAAACCACCAATTCAATTTACTTTGTTGTTGATCTACTAAATGGTGGTGAACTCCTTCATCGTGTTCGTGATAAGGGAACAATTAATGAGACTGACCTCCGTAATCTTATGCGCAATCTTCTATCAGCTCTCTACCACTTGCATCAAAAAGGTATTATGCACAGAGATCTTAAACCAGAAAATCTTCTTCTTAAGTCTAAGAGCAATGACTATGACATAGTAGTTGCTGACTTTGGTTTGGCTACTTTCACAGACATCAAAGATATTCTTTTCAAGCGTTGCGGTACTCCTGGTTTTGTAGCACCTGAAGTTTTATTATATAAGGTAATTTTTTACTTTGAAATATTATAAAATTTTTTATTCACTTAAATTTTGAAATGCAAAGCCAAACAAAAATATTTAAATTCTTTAATTCTACTTAATTGACTAACATAAAACATTAAAAGCAGAGAGAAAGAATAAATGTCTCTTTAAAAATTTCAATTAAATTAGCAAGCTTATTAATCAGTTAATTTGTTCAATTAAGTTTTCAGTTGATTTAAGAGATTGAGTTGCTAGTTAATGGAGTTTCACTAGCTAAATATAATATAATAAAAATCATATAAGATTTAATTTGTTTTTCTCACCAAACACCAAACACAAAAAATATTTTTATTTTTTTAAATAATTTATTTAATGATTGTTGATGGATCTGGTCTCATTAAGGAAAATGTATTAAAAAATAATCAAATATAATGGATTTTTAATAATTTTTGAAAGTAGCAAGTCAAACATATTTACTTTTTAATTGCGTTGACATAATTAATTGATTAAAAAAAGAAAATAAATGTGAGATTGATTTTAATTATCTACACGGTTTTACTAAAAATAGATAATTTGATTAATTAATTGATATTTGCTTATAACTATTTGAATTAGAAACTTGGTTTAATTTTAGAATAATAACCTTGCAGAACTTGTTTGTTACTCAATCTACCTTACTTTCATTCAATAATTTATTACACAAAACAGAACTTAATTAAAATTTATTTTAGTGATCATTTTTAGTTTACCAACCCAAAAATTCAAATTATTTTATTTAAAAATAATTAAATATGTTATATATAATAGGAAGGAGATCCATTTTATGATGTCAAATGTGATATTTTCTCTGCAGGTATCATATTTTACTTGTTGTTGGTAGGTAAATAGCCTTTCTAAGGAAAAGATTACAAATAAATTTTGCGTGCAAATAAAGCCTGTGAAATTCGTTATGACACACCTGAATTCGATAGCGTCTCTCCTTAGGCTAAAGATTTATTGAAGAAAATGCTTGACCCTAAACCTAACACTCGTATTTCAGCTTCTGAATGTCTAAACCATCCATTCATCAATGGTGGAGAAATAGTTAATAACGATCTTCCTGCTACTTAAAATCTTCGTAACTATGAAGTTGATTATTTGGCAAACGTTCGCAACAAAAATCAATCTTAAGATTCCTAAGAAATGTTAGGGTCACTCTAACTTCATTCAAATACTCCTGTTATGAATGGTAGAACTGACACTGTAGGTAGTTTAAGCACCTGCTCTAACTCTAATATTCCTCCTCGTCCAGATAAAAACGTTGTCCCCCTCTCTTCAAAATTCTCTAAGCCTAGATCTGAAAGTATTGATCTTAAAAATAATAACCCCAACTCAGCTGATAATTCCCCAAAGAGTGCTCATAAAAAATCAGAATCAAAAAATTTACATAAACTAGCTATAAAAAACAACATGTATCGTGGATATCAAGAAGAGCGTAAAGATTAAGAATATTATGAAGATTCTGACGACGTTTCAGAGGAAAACTCTCCACTTTCAGACTCATTAAATAAAATGAACTTTGAAAAATAGATGAAACACACCCCCTCTAAATGCGAAGAGCTCGGAGGATAAAGCCCCCCTTCATACATGACTTAATCTTTAGGAGGAAGTCCTACTGGAGGTAATTTAGGTAACTCTTCTAAATTCCGTAAGAAATGAAATCAACAATGCCAAAAAAAATAATATAATAAATCTAATATAAAATAGATTCCAAATACTACCTAAGTTACTAATTTTCTCTCTTTTTAGTTAATTTACATCTTTCGTATGAAGTTATTAACATTTATATACTTATTACTTTAACCTATAAAATAAATCAATATCTATCTATTAATAAATAAATCAATCAATATATTTCACTTAAATAAGTAACAAGCCACAATATTTTTAAAAATACTAACCAATTTATTTATTAATTGAATTAATGAATGAAAAACTCCTAAGAACAAACTAGCTATAAGCTATTTTAAATTCAATTATTTCTTCCTACCTATCTGAAGAAGTATTATTTCTATTTGAGAAATAATAGTCTTATAGCTTTTCAAAAGATAATTAACTTTACTGGATAGTTAACAAAAATTATTTGATGTAAAAAACAGTCCTCTTTATTAAAGTAAGTTTAATTATTAATAGAAGTAATCAATCGGATAGTTGTTTTGGGAAAGATTGAGTATTTATAACATGCATATGCTTAATTTGATAAAGAAAGGATATTTTTCTTATCAGTGAAAATCAAACAGATATTTAGACTAAATAGGATGTTGCTTTTATCCTTTTAAATTAAATCATCTCTTTTAAGCTCCTTTTAATGATTTGAAATTAATTTTTCTTTAAAAAATAAAAGTAATCTATTTATTTACTCATTAATAAGCTTTTTATTTAATTGTTTTCTTTCTTGTTTTTGTTTGCTTGTTTTTCTTATATCTTATATGTAGATCTATTTGTGGTTTTAATCATCTTCAAAAATCAATTGAAAAGCTCTTTATTTTTCACTATAAAACTAATATTTTGTATTAATGTCAATCAGTCTATAAATTGATGAATTATTTATTTCATTAGTGCTATTACCTTACTATTTCTAAAATTAAAAAAACTCATTTATTAAATAATTGGTAGCGTGTAAGTAAGGTGCTGTTCCTTTTCGAAAGTTGACTATTGATTTTAATTGAATTCAAGTTATAAATAAATGTTGCTTTATTTGGTAATATAAAATTATGTCTCATTCCATCTAAATATAGATGGAGTAAAATTTAGGTAGGATAAATTAACTAATTTATTTGAGAATAAAGTAAAGTTATAAATATTTTTGAAATTAATTTCAGCTTATCAATTAAAAATCAACTTGGTCTGATTTAATAAGACAAATTTATAAAAAAACAAATAGAACTAACCACAAAAGGAAAAATGTAAATTCTTTATTTAGTTTTTTACTGAAACAATTTGTGTTAGGTGATTGATTAATAAAAAAATAATGAATACAAATCATAATTTACACAAAAAATAAAAGGAATATCTAAATTTACAAAAGAACCAACTTAAATTTGTTAGAAATATCTTTTTTTTATTATAAAGTATAAGAAAAAATTTCGATTGCATTTTTTAGAAAAAATTGATGATTTTAATCAAATTCAAAAGTTAAAATTTTTTAAAATCAAAATAATTTAAGGTTATCTAATGATATCTAATAAAAAATTTTCTTAAAAGTGGATTTTTTCTAGTAATGTAATATCCTGCTATTATTTGGAATAAAAGATAAAACTCATAACTGAAGCTCTCTCTAATTATTAAATATATGCTATTAGTTTACAGACTAAGAGTTGATATTACATTTTTCTCTTAAAAATCTTTAGATTTTATCTAATTACAAGTTATTCCACAAGAAAATAGTATTTAGGCTTTAGAGTTTTAAAAATTAAAGAAAGAGCTTCATTTTAAAAATAATTTTAAATATTCACAGAAATTAAAAAGAAAATGTTTAATCTAATACAAATTTATTTTTTGATGTCAATTTTATCAAGGAAAATACAAATTTTTTTTTTTTTTGCTTTAATAGGTATTTTTCAAATTATTTTCTATAAAAGCATTTCTAATATGATTTACTCTTAAAGATATTTGGTTAAAGGATCTGCCTAACAATCTTTTTATTTATATGAGATTATTTTGGATTTCGAAAAGTGTTAAAATTCATTCAATCAAAACAAATTTTGTAAATTGTTATCAACTCTTTTCTCTAAAATCAAGATCGAATTCAGATATTTGATTTTTTTAAAAATTTCAATCAGATATGAAAATAGAATAAATTAGAGACTAAAAGAGTTTAGAATAAATATCTTTTCAAGGTTATCTGGGTAAAAAAATTTTACTCAGTAGCAATAGAATTGTTAGAAATAAAAATTAGTAAAATACTCTCAAATTTAAATAAGAATGAAGTGTGTAATTATATTTTGAAAGGGATAGAAAAATATTTTGTCATAAAGTTAATCAAAAAGCAATAGAATGGTAAGATATTATTAGTAAATCAAATACCTGCTAATATTTCTATTATTAGAATAAAAAAAATAAATTTGTTTGTAAGTGATGACTCTTTTAAAAATTAATTTTTTGATAGAGTAAAAGATATTTTTTAATTGTATATCTGAAAAATAAACTACTATTTCTTTATCATAATTGACTGCTAGGTTCTTCACAATATGGAGTTTTATGGATTTAATTTGAGATAGATTGAGCAAAATAAATATGTTTTAAAATAGAAAAAATAACTATTTATAAAACAAAAATAAAAAAATTCTAAAGCGTTAAAATTATAATTATACAAATAATCAATAAGAATGAAAGTAAGCAATTTGAAAAATAGTAGCCAATTTAATGAAAGGAAGAATCTAAACAAATTGTATTGATAAAAAAAGAATTTTACTCTTAACTACTCTATTCCTATCATAATAGATTAGGTGACTGATATTACTCTCCTCTATTTATTTTTATAGAGTACCGTGTAATAAATAAGGGGTATAAATCAAGTGAAAATCAAAAAGAAATTTTAATATATCTTTATTTGCCAAAAATATTAATTATTTTTTGTATTGATCTTCACATTAAAAAAAATTCCATAAACAAATAAATTAAATAAAAAAAGTAAAACAAAATAAATCAAAAAGCTATACTAACAAACTCACTCATTCAATCATTCGTTCTTATTAATCAATCACTTTCTCACTTAATTTCTGAAATCTCCTTTCATATCTCAATTTTATTGAAATTAAGATATTTTCACAAAAGGTAAATATTTATTCAAAATCACATTTTCCCCTTATTTTGGATTTTTATTTGAGATTGCTTCCAAATTATTATACTTTCTACATGCCTCTTTCTTTCTGTTAAAATATAATTAGCCTTAAATAGCGATTTTGTAATTCAGGTTATAAAAAATATCCATTCATTCGCTTATTTATTTTTCTATTTATACATATATATTAAATTTACCTGATCAATCATAAGATAGATCAATCAATCAATTTTTTATTTATTTTTGAAATTTGAATAAAAAAGATTATAAATAAATCAAGAAGACTGATTAAATAGCAAGAAAAGAGATTTACGTAATATAAATAAAGCAAAGGAATATTTATACAAAGAGCTTGATCAAAATCTGTTGGAAGAAATAGGAGGAAACTCATTAAATCAATTTAGTTATCTTGACAGTGAAACAAAAGAATACATATACATACAAATATATACGAAAGGTATATATATATTTATTTTTCCAATAAAAAATTGATAATAAATCAAAAAAAGAGAAAACATTTAGATTAATAAATTATTCACACTCTCCTATTTATAAAGCAAACAATTTATTTGAAAACAACTTAACTTGTTTACCTAAAATTATAATTAAAAATCTATCTATCAATCAAGAGACACTAATCATATTCAAGATTTTTCAAAACTTCTAAGCCTCTCTCCACTCAAAGCGCTTTATTTTTCACTGAATATATTGACTGTTGAAACTATTTCATAGCCTCCCTCCTCCCTTTAGATTTCTTTATGTTTTAAAATTGTGAAGAGAAATTGAAAAATCAGCAACAACTAAAATAGACGACTATTTATCAAAAACTAGTCCTTTTTGCTTCAAATAGCAGCATTTATAAACAGCGCAAGGAATTATTTAAAATCTTACTCTAATCCATTAGTATCAGCTCAAATGCTTTACTTTTGACAAGAATTCGTTTCACCCAGCTCATTAATTTTTGTTTTTCTTTAGATCAAACTCTTAAATTTGAATGTAACAGCGTTTTTAGCTCGCTAAATGAACAATAAGACACAGATTCTATTGCTTAAGACCAAAGTTATGAATTAAATTAATTACCACACATAAATTAAGAAGAGATCCTTACCTTAGCTTAAAATTAATTCAAAGCAGACTCCTCGAGTTTTTTAAATACTTTACGCATAATTGCTCCAATCTACTTGATTATGAGTCTTTGTTTTAATATTATTGAGCTTGCAAATAAAAAATAAAAAATAGATATATTTATACTATTCTTATGTTTAATTACTGTTTCAGATTTGATTTTCTTTAATTCCGCATACAGTTTTTCCAACTTAAAACCTAATCGTAGTGATTCTGAGCTTTTTAACTCTAATGTTTCAACATACAATATGTAGTTTTTAAGTTCCTCTGATTAGGAGATTCTGCAATATGCTTCCAATAATATCTTTTTGATTGCAAACAGAGCAATTATTCTTTACAGTTTTATGACAAGAGTTGTCGCAATATTAATCAATTTTGTAAAACTTTACAATAATACAAAATCCCTTCAATCATCAAAGCTTGGATTTAGGAGAATCGTATAGAACTTGAAGCAGTCTTCTCCTAAGAAAGATATTCTTCAATAAAGTAAGTAAGGTAAAAAATAAGAAGACCAGAATCAAAAAGAAATGACTCCAAATTAAAATTAAGTTCAAAAGAACTCACTCAACTAGAACAGTCGTAAATCTTCCTAAGAAACTAAATAAGCATAGAAATCAATGAATATTTAATAAAAATAGAAGAAGTAAAAAATTAATGAAACTACTGCTCAACCTACCTCTCTACTTGCTTAAAAATAAGATAATTCAAATAAAAAATGTAAAGAAAATACAAAAAATCAATAAAAGAACATCATGGAAATAATTTCTGATACATCTATTAAAAACGCTTGTAAATAATAAAAAAATACAAAAATAATTTAGAACCAAGAACCTTAATTAGTGTAATAACAAGTAGAGAAAAAAAATAAATCAACCAATCAAAAAAAGAAAAATTTTACACAAAAGAATGAAAAGGAAGCTGTAGAATTAAATTATTAAGAGTAATAATTATAATATTACCCTGTAGAACTTTGCGAAATTAAAATAGAAAACAAAATGTAATAAGAATTTTATGAAGAATAAAATATTGGTAGCGATAATAGAGAAAATATTAATGAAATTTAAAATGAGGAAGAAATTTTAAACACAGATTAAATTACTCATGCTTCTGTAATTTAAAATTTAAATTCTCAGATTTTCTTAGATTCTATCCCGACCACATCAGCATCAGAAATACCATAGATTTAGTAATCTCAGGTCAAATAAAATAATAATTCAAATTAATTTAATACCTGTGTCAGCTCGCCTGATATCAGTTGTAGGAGCTAATCTCCTGATATGAATTGTTCTATTATTTCGCCTATTATCGCAAAATCAAATAATTAAGAAAAGACAAATGATACTCCTCCAACAATTTATATCAGTCTCAATTAAAATTCTGATGAGAATGCTGATTTTAGTTTGAATGATTAGACCTGTAGTAATAGGTAATCCCTACCAACTAATCTTAGTACCTCTCAAACAAATATACTACTAGAAGAAAATTAAGTAAATTCTCCTGTAAACCACTAATAACAGTAAATTGATTCCCAAAACGAAATCTATAACGAATAAAATAGACCAAATATTTAAATTGGAGATTAATTAATTATAGAACAAGTCAATGAAGAATTACGTAAAAAGTGGATGCTTAAGCAAAAAGCTAGCAAGTTAAAGAAGAAAAATTTAAACTCTTCATCAACTACTCTCTAAAGCATTCATGAAAATTCCATTAATAATAACAGTAACTTTATCAACTAGAGCTAGTTGAGTTAGAATGACCATAATTTATCATACATTTAAATAGGTAGTCATTAATAATTACACAACATCAACTTATTACCTCATGATTAATAGTACTTGTAAGAAGATTTAGATATTTCTACTAACGATGAAAGTAATTTCAATTCCATTAATTCTAATTATGATGGGTAAATAATAACAAAGCCAAACAATAATCCTGCTAACCTCAAGAGTCTTTCATAGCACCTTTTGAATTAGTAGGCCTCATACACACTCACTCATAGATAGCAACAACAACAATAATAGTTATAATATTAATAACACTATGCATCTCAAACTAATGGATAGTAAAGCTTTGAATAAGCTGGTTTCAGTGAAATTTTAAACCAAGAAAATGGCTACGACTACCAAAAATATTCTGAATAGCAATACCATGAAGAATAATGCTATAACGCAGAAAGTGTATCACGAACTCAAGGAGGACTTCAAACTTGTGGTCAAAAGAGTATTCAGTAGAGACAAAATTAGTTTTATGAAGATAACTACTAAGATCCTTCTTAGAAGTGCTTTGAAGAATTTATTAAAATGAATTAGGGTAATTTACTTAAACAATAACATGGATAGACAAATCAATTCTAAAACCAATAAGGCAGCCCCTTCTAATTCTACTATGAAGATGAAGAATAATGCTAAGGTCAAGAAAACAAAACTCCTTTTGAGATATTTTATGACTAGCAATGCATGATTGACGAAGATTATGATGAGGAAGAAGAATTAGATTAATTCTAAGAGAATTTGGAAGATGATGATGAAGAAGAAGAAGATGATGATGATTATAACGAAGATGAAGATGATGATGACGAGGATGATGATGATGATGATGAAGAAGAGGAAGAAAATGAGAATAAATCCAAATAAAACTAGTTTAAAAGACAAAACTTTAGTGCTAACAGTAAGTGTACAAACAGTGATTATATTAAGGCAAACTAAAACAAAAACTATGGCTTGAATCACAATTTGGAATGTGGTATGGAATCTAATCCTGATAACAATAGTACTTTCTAATAAAGTTAATTGCAAAATACTGAAATCTACTCAATGGATGAACTTAAATCCCACCTCGGAGATTACTTAGATATGATGAATGATAGTTCCTTGACTAATAATGATTTATGTATGAAAAAATATGATTTGAATTTGTCAATGATAGGAAACTAAGAAGACTAAGAAGAGGGTACAAAAACCAAGAAGAAAAAGAAAAAATCAAAAGAGCAAAAAAGAAAGAGAAGATGCAAAAGAAAGCTTAAAAAGAGACTTGAGCGCAGCATGATGGAAACTGATATTCAAAGTGTATTGGGCAATGAAAAGATAGACCTTAATACATCAATTAATTAATCCATCTGTTAAAGTAATGCCAATAAAAGTTAAAATAAAGTTAAGAGCAATAATAAAAGTAATAACAGTAACGCCAAAAGAAAATAAGTTCACAAGAATAATAACAATGTTAATAATAAATAATTTTCTAAGATATGTGGAGATTAAATGGCAAACTAATACTTCAATTACAATGGCGGATACAGCTTAAAGAGAATGTTGGATGAAAATTTACTTGAATATTTCACATTCACAGTCAATTTACAACACGGAGTGACAGTTAACATCTACATTACTGATTTCTATTAATTCGATGAATAATTTGAGATGTAGTCTTGTATTTATGGAATAGATAGTAGTACTATATTAGATGTAAAAATAAATCTTATATTTGAAATATTATCTCAAAACCTATATCCCAACATGAACAACTTCTTTGAGCACTTGATAAGCAATTATTCTATGACTAAATTAGCTACTAATTTCAACTAGCAAAGTCTCTAGGAATACATGATTTCCTAAGAATCTTCTGAACTAACTGAATTAGTTGAATAATACTTAGCTGATTAGGACTTAAAAACACTTGTAACAGAAAACATGAATGGCATCTTCAGTTAAGAAAATAATATTTATGATAATTAATTAATTTTGACATAATGAAAAAAATTCAGGTTATCAAAAGGTCTACAAATCAATAAAAGATTAGACAGTACAAAAGTATACAAATGAAAAAATATAAATTTTTTAATTCTTCCATAAATTTTTTCTAATCATCAATCAATCACTTCCATCTAATTAAAACCTTATCCTTAAATATTAATTAATTTTTAAATTTTCCTCTAATTTTAATACCAAATCTCAATCTAAGTCATTCCTTCTATATAAAAACTCCCAAAAACTTTAAAATTTATTGATAAATTTATTTGCAAAGTGTACATCTATCTATCTATCTATCTCAAAAAATGCTTGAACGAATTTAGCCGTTGCTGAAGATACACAGAAAACTTAATTCAAACGCAATAAAGAATAATACAAATGACTCACGTTTAATTATTATAAAAATCGATACAAATTTTTTTAATATTATATATAAAAATACACTAGTATATAAAAATATATATAAGTAAGTGATTATTATTGAAACTTAATAAGTTAATGTCTTTTTACATCCCTTCCCTAAATTATTTTTAAGCTATTCAATTTTTATATTTTCAATCATTTTTTACTGGTTGAGACGTTATAATTACTCTACAAATACATTTTTAAAAGTATTTTTGGATGTTATTATTATCATTTTATTTTTAAAATGTCTTGTTTATAAATGTGTAATATAAAACAAATTCTGTCTGTCTTCTTGTTTTTAATTATTTTTATGAAATTACAATTCAATTTTCTTAGTAAATAATCTAAACATATTCTTTTTAATATTGTAACTAATAGTGCAGAAATTTGTTTCCCTTTTTTTTAAATTGTTTGTAAATTCAATTTTTTATTTAAATAGTTAGAAATAGATTATTTACTGTTAAAAAAATCTATCCCCATTTAAAATAATAATAGCTACTGGAATATAAATTAGCTAGAATTTGCATTATTTCAAAAAGACAATTCAAAAGCTAAAATATATTTTTTGGCAAGTCACAAAAATCTATTATCAAATAGTAAGACTAGTGTTCCAAGTAATACAAAATAAATCATCTCGAATTTAAATTATTTCTGATGATAATTAATAAATTGAGAAACTCTTTAAAATTTACCTGAAATTTAGAGAAGCACTCAATCAAAACCATAACCTCAATGTTACACTTGATTTGAAATTATTATTATAAAATCATGTTTCTATATGTCCTTCTTTAGAAAAAAATAAATTTTGATTAAGATTAAGAAAAAAATTAATTTATCCAATTGATGAATTCTAACGGTGATAATGGTGAGTATGAATTGAAATTTAATAAAAAAATAAAAATAGACAAATTTGATTGAAATGATTTTTTATAAAAATTGTGTTAATATATAAAAAAGTTTGATTTTCTTACAGTCATTAAAAAATATATATTTATCTATTTAATTATTTTCAATTCAATTTGTTAATTTTTGTATCAAAGATCTAATAAATCTTATCAAACTACTTTCTAAGCTCTCAAAGTAAGATTAATTATCTTCAATTTTTTTGGGTACTTCTGATTATTAATTCTTAAAACTCCAAATTTCAACCTTTCCTTCAGCATAATAAGGAATAATCAAATCAATAAAACCATCTTTGTTGAAATCTCCATGAGCTACTTAACCAATTGTGTTATTGTTCTTGCTTTCGCAAAGAACAACTTCCTTGTAAGTGAATAAACTGTCTTAGGGAATTAAGAGTCTAACAACACCAGCATCATCTCCACTTACAACAATATATTTATTCTTTTAATTGCCAACAGTGAAACTAGAAGCAGTACCTGGAGCACCTCTTCCTGGTAAGAGGGCAAGAGAAGGCTTATAAGTGCTTCCAACCGCATGTTTAGTGAATTTGTCAGTTTTGTAGTTAGCGGGAACTTCATAAATGAAAACTTAACCATCTCCTGAAGCAGAATTGTTGGTTACCAATAGTTCTTTTTTACCATCTCCATTAAGGTCAGTATATTCTAAGTTGAAAAGGCTACCTATCTTGTTATCAATAATAGTTTTTTAGATATTAGATGAGTTGCAAAGAGACCAATTAGCTTATTCACAGGAGTAAATTGAAAGCTCCTTAGAGAAATATTAAGCAGCTACAACTTCTTATTTACCATCATTGTTAAGATCAACCAAAATAAAGAAGACATCAGGTCCACTAGTAAGCAAGTGTTCTTCAAATTAAAAGTTTCCTTTGTTTTCTAACCAAATGAGTTCTCCTGCTGAAGAGAATGTGCTTTTTTCAGCTCTAGCGGCTAAGATATCAAAGAGACCATCTCCATTGAGGTCGACTAAGATAGCCTTATGATAGAAGAAATTTTTTTTGTCTTTTGAAACCTTGATTTTCTTTGTGACTTAACCATCGTCGTTAACTTAGTAGAGATTTACGTCTCCAGTAGCTTTGGAAGGGTTAGGGAAAAATCCACCTGCTTCAACAATAAGTTGATATTCTGGGTAGTAATCAGCTTAATTAGGCCAAATAGATTTAGTATCAAAAGCAGTAGCTTAAGGCTTAGACAAATCATCATTTTAGAAAGAGATAATATATTCAGAGTCTGAACCTGTAATTCCAAAGGTTGTCAATACAGCAGCATTCTTTGATTAATTTTTGTAAAAATTGGAAGCAAATGAAGTAAATCCAGGATTCTTAATAGTCAATTCGCTTACTTTAGTAGGAATCTAAGCAGAAGCCAGGAATATCAATGAGCAAAGAAGAATAATCTTAATCATCACTTTTTTTTTGGATAAAAATGAAATTTAAAAATTTATATAATTATATGTTTGTAAAAAGGAAAATTCTAAAATTTAACTAAATTTTTTGATAAATTAAAACCATAGAAACTATATTTATATAAGAATATTATATATGGTGATTAGTAATATCTGCAGCTTATTATTTAATTAAACCTTGTTTAAGAAATTGCTTTTAAGTTACTTTAAATAATCACAGAGATTTGGTTAGCAAATATGTAATCTAAGAAAAATTACTCATGTATTTTTTTTTGCTGATCAATGAAAAGGCTGGCTATTTTAGCACTTTAAAACTTACCACTTTTTAAAGAAATGGTGTAACTGGATTATTTCTCAAAAAAAATAATCAGATTTACCATTAGACTTTTAAAATCTTTTAACAAAACCAATATTTTACACACTTCTTAAAGTAAAATGCTTGCAAGAGCGTGATATTAAGAATTTCTTTTATAAAATAAATTTTTTTTGAAATTAAAAGTATGTATCTAATTATTTTATTAATCATAAAGCTTTCATTAACAAAAGTGTAATCTAAGAAAAAGAAATTACATATATTTTTTAGCTGATTTATTAAAATGCTAACCATTTTAGCACTTTAACACATAATCAAACAATGTAACTTGATTAGTCTTGGATAAAATAATCATATTTACTAATAAACTTTCAAAATTAAAAAAAAACCAAGAATTTCTACATTTTTAAAAGTAATGTAATTGCAAATACATGCCGATAAGAATTTCTTTTATAAAATACACTTTTTTTAGAATTGTAAATATCTAATATAATAAAAATTAATCATATCATAATTCATCATTTTTATTTTCAATACGCTACTTATCTTTTAATGACGTATCATTTTGGCCACCTTAAATACCATTCATTTATTGTTTCATACTACCAACTTGAAATTAGTTACTCTGAGACTATAAGAATTTACTCCAGTCTAGATCGTTTATCCTAAAAATACATAAAAAATTAAATAAAATTTGGTTTGATGATGTAAGATTAAATACATTTTTGATAAATTATTATCTTTATGATCAAAGAATGTAAGCTTTTTAGGTTTCAACTCTTACATAGTCTCCTCACTTGTTTTCTTAGTACTTTTTTATGATTATTTAAGCTTTTTGTCTATAAAATAATCTTGGTTTTTTGTGTTGGAGCCAGAGACGACTACATAATGGTTACTTTGGTTTCCTTTATTTTTATTAAATTGTGATGTACTATAAGAACTTATTTACTTCATGATATCACTTAATTCTGTTTATTTTTTCCCACAAGCTCTTTCACTTAAGCTAGAGGGAGCTTTTTTAGAATCATTTTTACTAAAATTTTCTCGGATAATGTCACTGCTATTTGGATTTTGCTATTAAAAAAAATTTAATTTATAAAAGTGTAAAGAGCTTTTTGTCTATTAAAAAAAATTAGATTTTTGAATAATCCAGTCTAGATATCTTTTTATAATGAATACTCTATTTACGTGATTATTTTATAAGCTGTATTGACGATTAAGACTTGAGTTGCATGAAATATTTATTGACTCCTTTTTAAGATTTTGAATTTCCTTTTTTTGAGTTTCTTTTATTGACAGTAACTCTTCAATAATGCCACTTTGCTTTCTCTTTTCAAAATTAGCTTAACTTAGCTCTTTCTTCAATCTCAATAATTCTTAAGAAGAAGCCCTTTTGTATTCTAGATGTTAATTACTTTTATCATTCAAAAAACCTTCCAAACTCTTTTGAATTTATATCTATTTATTTTTATTTACCCTTTATTTTTCCTCTTTGAGTTAAAGAATATCTTGGTAATCTATAATCTGCTTCTCTTTTTCTTAGATTTGTAAATCTTTTTGTAGGATTTTTTATTCTTTCAACTAAATTTGGGAATCAGATTAAAGTACTCTATCAGAGTAATAAGCATTCATCTTACTGTATTTTTGTTCTAAATTCAAATATTTTTACATATTTTCAATTTATATAGACTTCATTTATTCTTCTAGATTATTACCATGTTTAAACTACTTAATGAAGTTGCTTTAACTTCTTTCATTCTTATTAATTTACCTTTATGTATATTACACTTAAGAAAATTAAGTATGAAGAGATTCAAACAATTATGCTTATAGATTATTGGAGTAATCAACCTGGATTTAATTCTATGTAAACTCTAGATTTGAATTATTATTTTTTTAAGTTTGAGTGTTAAAATTCAATTTATCTTCAGATTACTGTAACTCTAATTATTCAACCTTTTATTGAAGTTATTCAATTTAGGTATTTTTTTCACTAATTTATCTAGATATTTCTATCTTATACTTTTCAAAATGTTAATCTTTTTCTTACAACTACCAAGTGAGTTATTAGATAGTTGTGCTGTAATATTGTTGATTTATTTATTAACTTTATATGCTGTTATCATAATAGCTCTTAAAAGCTTAAAAATCTAATTTTGATAGCTGATTCTAATTTTTTTCTTTAAGTTCTATAGTTTTGTCTTTCAGCAAAGTCAACTCATTTTTCATTCCTGACATTTATTGCAATATTAATTTACATTTATGTTTAAGGCCCTTTTTTTACTTCTCAAATTGAGCTACTTTATTCTCTAATGAGCATTCAAATTAGTATTTATTATTATTTAATTCTTAAATTAAGGTTTCTACTTTAAGTTGTAGTTCTTTATTTTCATACTTCAGATCTAAGACCATCTTTTTAAGATCATCAGCATTATTAGGTAAATTTTAATCACCAAATTTATTCAAATTACTTTTTATAAAGAGTTATTTTTTAGAAGTAAAATAATATTAATCTAGAAATATTGTTTTATCAAAATTTGATTAAAAAACAAGCTTATTAAATAATTTACTTTGCAAAAGAGAAGTTTTCATGCTATTTTTATGAAATTGTTTCATATTATTTAAATGAAAAGTTATTTAAGTCATTCTATTTTTAAGGAAATATCTAATATTCTTAATTCTAAAGAGTTAATTTTCTTTGTAAATCTCTATTAGACTTTAAGAGATTATCAACTTCATTTTAATACTTTTTTCTCTCTAAGTTTGACTCTTGTTGGAGTTATTTTATTTAATTTTAGTACTACATGAGAATTTGCAGGTTTGTGTCTTCCTCTACATTACTTTAATTAACTTTCAACAAATTTTCAATTTAATTAAAATTAAAGGTAGGCTTTCTAATTGTTTATTGGCTGTGATACTTCTTTAATTTTAAATCTATTTATTAACTAATTTTTCCATCTTTTTCATAGAAAAATTCATTAACTCCTACTTGCTACTAATCATGTTTTGAATAACGATCACTGCTCAAAGTCTTTTCTTAAGATTTAAATGGAATGTAATTATCTTCTTTATTATAATGTTGTAATGCTTATTTGCTGCTTAACTAATTTATTTATTTTAAAATATTTAATTGATTCAGTAGATAATATATCTTTGCTTTTATAATAGTAAAATAAACTTTTATTGTACATTTTAATTAGACATAGAGAATTTATCTTTCTAAGCCATTAAAAAAGGCGAGCTATCTAACAATTAGTAATCCCTTAAAAAAATTCTACTTTATTCAAAATCATAATCACTCTTTACTAATGGAGTGGTGCCTTTTTTATCAATAAATATATCAAAATAAGATTTTAAAAACTATTATATAATACAATCTTTTGTTTGCAAGCTAGATTATGTATGGATTGAATTGCTGTTTGAATTTTTAAATTATTTATTATTAGAAAAATCCTTTTGATTATCTGTATTTCCATCTGAAATTTAAAGTTTTTCATTTTAAGAATATGATTATGGGTATTACATTTTTTCTTAAACAAAGTCTTATAAGTAAAATTTAGTCCTAAAGCAAAAGAAAAATATATTAAAAGCAATAATTATTATTTTAAAATATTTACCTCAAACTATTTTAGTCACTGTTGTTGCTTATCTTTAAAAAATCATTCTCCATTTCTTTTATGAAAAAGAATAAACTATTTGAAAAGTAAAAATATTAACAAAAATTGATATCAAATGTAATTAAAAGTAATTAAATATGCATAAAAACTAAATGATTATTGAATTTCATAAGACTCAATCAAGAAAGAGTGTGTGAGTGTAATAATTAATTATTCAAATTAGAAGTGTTTATTTAAAAATAATAATATTTTTACAAATTCCACTATTGACCATAACTTAAAATAATCCATAAATTTTAGAAATATTATGCTGAAAATTTAGATTTACCTAATTTATTTTATTAAGTGCCATACGTATTTCAATTATAATTTGCTCTAATATAACCAATTAAATTCAAATTTTCAAATTCGAATATATGGTCTAGACTATATTTAAAATACAATGCATATTAAAGCAAATAGATTTGTGTGTGAATTAATTTAATTTTTAATAAAAACTAATAAAACATAGAAAATCACAAAAGTTATTGGTCAAATAAAAAATTTTTTAAATATTGTATCTTAGTTAATTTTATTGATTTTAAAAAAGAAAATTACAATAATCAAGCAACCATTTATTTGAAATAAATTAAATTCTAAAAAATTTAAAGAATATTTTTCATTTAAAATATTTATTAGCATATTTATTTACAAACAAATTAAATCTATTTTATTTTAGAAATTACTTAAATATTCTATTTTTTTTTCATCCTTTGTTGTAAATAAAATGAAAAATTTTAAGAACTGATTGAAAATAAGTTTTACTGAAAATAAAGTATTTTTAAATTTAATATTCAATAAATAAATAGTTCTTACAAAAATTTTACTTATTTAAATCAAACTATTTCATCGAAAGTTTCGAGAAAAAAAAAATTAATTTCTAATTAATTGAAAAATATTCTCTACTTTATTAAAAATAAGGAAAAGAAAAGTTTTAAGTCAAATAAGTTTTTATTGTTTTAAAAAGAAAATATTGCTAAGTAAATAATTCAAATAAATTACTAAATTAGGATTAATAAAATTTAATTTTAGAAGAGTTAAAGCAATCAAAAATAATTAAGAGCTAAATTTTTATTAAAATATTAAGATAAATTCAAAGTAAATTTTTTTTTTAACAAGAGTTGAATTTTTTTTTTGAAATAAATGGAATTTTATAACAAAAAGTAGAATTTTTTAATTTAAGAAATAAAAGAATATTTTTGATAAATCATAACCAAAAACACTAAATGTTTAAATATTTAATGTAATTAATAAATTGATCTGAAATTCTGTAAAATAAATAATTGAAATTCAAAATTATCTAAGTACAAAAAGAAAATTGGTATGTATTTTGATTTGAACAGAAAGGGGAGATTTTATTTTAATAATTTTTGTGAATGAATGAAATGAAGATGTTTTATGAAGGTTTATTGTACCTATCTTATGGTTTTTATTGATTTACAACAAAAATGCAATGAATAAATAAATAAATGAAGATGTTGAGGATTTTCAAATCAATATATTTGTAAAAATTTAAATAAAGGTAACATATAATTTTATGTAGCATTCATAGGATTATACTAACCGATTATTTTATATGAGTACACATTAAATTTATTGTTATAGTATATTTGGATAGTTATTAAAAATTTTAATTTCTCAGAATCTAAGCTTGGAGAAGAAGAATCTAGTGTGGGAAGAGGTCTTTTCTTCAGGGTTGATAGCTCTGTATTTTTCAACGAAGACCTTCTTTAAGGAGTCTCTAACTTCAGACTTATTGTTGGTCTTGATCTTATCTTCCTTAACGAGTTCCTTGAAGTCACAGAGTTCCTTAACGGAGTATCTATATATTAATAATTTAAATTTTTAAATAAAGATTTTTTCAATATAATTAGTTTTCGAAAACAAGATGGATTAAAAAATTCTATTCTTAGCTTCTTATTCACGACATGCTAGTTCATACATACATAATCTTGAATAAAAATTTAGATCTCTTAACTAAATCATTATCTTAAATTTTTCCAGTTCATAATTTTATTTATAGGACTTAAACTACCAAAAGTAGTTGATAGAAATATTCAAGTTATGTTGATAGAATCAATTGATTTTCATAGAATTTATTAATTTATTTATTTTTGTTGGTTGGTTGGTTGGTTTGATATGTGTTTGTTAATTCATTTTATGAAATAAATTTAAATGTTATTTATTTATTCCAAATGAAATTTATAACTCTATCTGGTTTTTAATTTATCTATCAATCAATCTATCTACTTGCTTAAGAGCTTAGAGAAATCCTATCACTTTTAAATACTTTTGATACACTAAAAAAAGAGAAATTCCCTGCTTAATAATGAATTTTCTTTATTCCTACTTAGTTCAGGCTTTATACATACTTTTTATTATCTTTATTTTTAATTACTAATTGATATACTGTTCAAGCCTAATTAACTCAAATGTTTTCTCTTAACTTAAGATGGTTTTTACAATATTTTAGTTCCATTCAACTAAACTTTGCCAATCAATAATGCAGTTTATAATTTTAATTCTCCTATCTAATTTATTTACTCTCTACAAGCTGTATTATTTAATTTCGCTAAAAGAATGTCTTATCTGAATCCATTTGTTTTTCGCTTTATTAATTTGATAATTACCTGGTGGGCATGATATGGTTAAGGTTGACGTATTTAACGAAGGGCTTAACGGAAGTTCTCTTTTAGATCTTCTTGGAACCCATTCTCTTGGTGACCTTCTTGGGGGATCTTTCAACACCAGCAACTAAGACGTGACCGAACTTTCTGTCCTATTAATTAAATTTGAGATTTTAGAAGAGTAAATAAACAAACAAACACATTTTTGTTCCTCAGTAAATTTGATAATATCAGCCTTAAAAATATAAGGCTAAAAGATACTAATAATACTAAAAATGAAAACAAACGAGTATCTTGAATGCTCATTTTAAAATTAACTTTATGAAAATCCCATAATAGATGTAATTTTTTCCCAAAATTTTGCTTATTTGCTTTAATTTGTCTTAATTGAAGAGGAGCAAATTTAATTTCTTTAAAACTTCATTTGTGATAATCTAAGTTTCCAAAATTAATTAATTGTAGAATCTTTTAATACCTTGGTACCATCTTCAGAGGACTTGACGATGACAGCCTTCTTACCAGCGAATCTACCTTGTAAAAGGATGACAACTCTACCGTACTTGAGGCTATAGTTATAAATAAAAATATTATAAATCAAAAAGACATATACTGAAAAATGATTATTACAATTTGGCCATTTTTGATCTTCTTGATTTTGTTTGTATAATAATGTTTTTTTTTCTTTTTTTTCTTTATTAAGATATATAAGTATCTCTTTTTGTTTCCTTATTAATTTAATTTCTTTTGTATTTACAAATTCCCACTCATCTTTTTTATTTTCGCTTTTTAATTTATACCCTCTCCCAAAACTAGCAATTATCACTCTTAATTTAATATTCATCTTTTGCTTTTTGCAAGTCATTTTCATTTATCTTCCCTATCATCTCTCTACCATTTCTAACCTTTTACTTCATTCCTATTATCTTTTATTCATTTAAACCTGCAAATCACAATTTTTTTTCATTATTAACTTAATACTTTACTTTATCATCATTTCTTACTCACTCACTCCATCATTTCTTTTAATTTTTTATTCATCCAAACATGCTTTTCATTTTATTTATTTAACAGAAAATATAATTCAAAATATTTAATACTAAATTAACATTCTCAATAAAAAATAATTAAAATATTTCATTTGAAAATTGATTTAATAAATTAATTTCCCAATCGATTTATTTCCATAGAAAAATATTTTTTATTTTGAAAAATTGATGAAATAAATTAATTTCTTAATTTATTTTCAAGACAAATATTTTAAAAAAATTTTATTTTTCTTTGAATTAAAATATTTAAAGACTTTTTATGAAATATTTTGTAATTAATCAAAAAAATATTTTTGAGAAAATAAATCAAATGTATTGATTGATTGATAAACAAAAATTTACTAACTTATAATATATCTTATTCTTTTGTGGATTTTGCTTGTTTTCTTATTAAATAGTTTAAAATCAAAAATTTACATATATTCAACAACTCCTATAAATATTGAGTAAGATATAAATACTATAAGTAGAGATAATAGAAAGAAACATAGTTTTTACTCTATTAAAATTTTGAATATTCTATTGGCTTCTTTACTGAATTAAAAAAAACTATCAACATTTGATATTTACAACAGGAATCCAAAAGAGCATTTATAATATAAATTCCTGTTGTTTGATTTGTTTGGTTTATTTCAATAATTATGGATGAACTACATGAAATTATTTAGCAAAGGGTTAAAAAAGCCCAAGAATTGAATGAAATATTCTTGAGCTAGGATGATGATTCTTTAAGTATCATTTTTTATAGAGTATTTATTCAAATCTAAGATGAATTATTGTAAATTTTAAAACAGGATAGTCTGAAGGACTCAATTAAATATCTAGAACCAAATAATTATCTAACATGCTAAGAAAGGCAAAGGAAGATGAAAAGTATAGAATTGAAAAAGAAAATTGGATACTAAATGTTCTTAAAAATTTAAAAGATCCTAATCCATAATAAAAAAAGTAGATATATTTTTATAAAAATGATTTTAACTGATTTAAAAAGGGAATTTTTTCATCTTAACTCATACTAAAATTAATGCTAAACTATGCTTGTTTATTGATAAATATTTTGATTCAATAATAATATATAATTTAAAATTTTATAAATTTTTTTAAGCTTTATATATAATAGGTCTATTGATATTATGAAATTAATATTTCCTCAATTTGAATACTAGTACCTCTTACAAGTTTAACAAATAGAATAGCTCCAAATATTTATAAATAAATTCATAACTTTGTATCAATCATTTTTCTAAACCTTTGAAAAATGTTATGAATTCAAATAACAATTCAAGTTTATAGTTAGACCACAGAATGTAATATATTTTATCATTTTTTCTTATTTAATATTTTGTTTGTTGAAGTAATATATTATCTATGACATGATAAGATATTTAGTCGAATTCTCAAGAGATTACTTTACTCAATTTGTTATCTATTGGCAAAATTTTAGAAGTAGAGATACTAAGTAAACATAGCTATTCTAGTAAAGCTAGATAGCTTCTCATTTCTTAAATTAAACTAAGAGTTAAAATTTCAACAATACAAATAATAAAAGTAATTAAGTTGTAGCTATTGGTTAGGGTATTTAGTAATATAATCCTTTACAATAAAGTTAGTCAATTTAAAATCAAATCAAAGTTCTTAATAGCAATTAAAATTTTACCGTTACAGTTTCTACTTAATTCAAATATTAACAAAGAAGTATTTCTTCTAGTAATATTTGTAATATGGTAAAACAAACTAAAACTGATAATCAAATTGAAGTTAAAAAAATTAATTAAATTCAAAGCAATCCTTTGATTTAAAGTTAATAAGAATGTAAAAATGATTCAGATTATTAATAAAAAGTTATAAATCTTTAATTGAACAATTAGTAAACACTAAATTTTTTTGAAGAAGAGGGTTAAATATAAAAAAAAGAAAGTGCAAAGGATTAAAATTTTGAAATAAAAATAAAAGAAGTAGGAGATGAAGGAACTTGCTAAATAAAGTAATTATAGCAAAATATTGAGTCTTTTTAAGTTAATCAAGATGGATAAGGATAAGACATTAATATCAAATTAGATAATTATCTATGTTCAAATGAAGCTAAACATTTATAAGAATTAAGTAGCGATAATTATGTTTTGGCAACAGATGATACAGTTACAAACGATTTACCCAAGCAAATCAGTATAATTAATAATTATTAAAAATTATTTAGATTTCTATTTTTACTTTTAAGAAATCCAATTAGAGAAGAAGTCACAAAAATAGAGTAAAGAAGCTTCTCCTTTAAATAAGAATAAGCAGGAATTAGATATAAATTAATTGGACTTTAGCAAATATGTTTCTCTTTAACTGATGTAAAAGAGATAGAGCCCTATAAGGTAAATAAAATTTAAATTCTTACTTAATCTAATAAATATATTTTTTTTTAGGTAAACAAGGTATAATGAATAATTTAAAACATAGTCTAAAAGGGCAGTTGAAACAATTTAGTTTAGTAATCCTTCTTAAGCAAATACTTGGGTAAAAATATTCCTAAAACTTTCATCTTATTTATTTTTTTTTAGTTTAATAAAAAGGTGAGTAAAATAAATGAATTTTAATCTATCTTTATAACATTTGGGTAGCTATCAGATGTTATGCCAGATATTGATTAAGGTGTTTAGATACTTACAAGCTACAAATTAAGAAAGATTAAAGAATTGAACCTTACAGATATAAAATAATAGCAAGAAGATTTATAGTAATGGATGAGAAATACCTTCGAAACAAGTTATTAAAGAAATTAAAGAATTTCAAACTCCATATAAAGTTACTTAGTGATTCTAGAGGACTAATATAAAAATAATTTTAATTTCAGAAGCAAATTAGGAGAGTTCTATAAAAAAAATGTGATAAAAAATAATATTGAAATACATGATACAAGTAGTTTAATCTTTAAAATATAGCAAAATAGACTATTAGTAGCATAAAAAAGAGTCAACAAGAACAAATCTGACCTGAAATTCTAAAGTGAATACAATTTAGAAAGCTCATCAAGTTCTCCTGTTTCTAAAAAATAAAAAATCAAAAGACTTTCTATTCACTCTTCTTAAAATTTAGATTCAGGATCTAAATGTTCAAATAATTAATAAGACAGCAATTAGAAATATGAAAGTTTAGCAAAATTAGAAGAATAAATTTTGAAATTAAATTTGTATCAAGCAGAATAAGGCTTCAATAGTGAAATAAAAGAGATTAAGGGTGATGAATAGGAGGATGATACTATAACTAATCGTTAGTTTCAAAAATGTCAAGATTACTTGGTAAAGAAAGAAACGTAACCAGTTTTAAGTAAAACTTAAATGTTTTAGTCTAATAACAAGAGATAAAATTCTATTCCAAGACTGAGAGTGTTGAAAAATTATCCCAATTAAAACGAATTTTAAAGTTAATCTGAAGTAAATAGCAATTATGAAGATCAAAAATCAAACTTAAATTCTTAATCAATTAGTTTAAAAGCAGTAAATGATTAATAGTATAGTAATTCTAAAAATGCTTTAAAGGTGAACCAAATTAAAACTTTGAATTAGAAAATAATAAGAAATATTTCGCCTTCAAAAAATTCAGATTATCTTGTAGAATTTAAAACAAAAATCATTAAATTACACCCTAATTAGAATCCTATATCCATTTTTAATGATCAAAATATTTAGTCTATCACTTAAGATGCTGATATCGATTAAGATAAAAACACAGAAATTGGATAAGATAAAAATAATTAACAAGATCCCTCATTAGATAATAAAAAATCTATTACTATCAACAAAAGTTAGGCTACTAAAGTGCTAAAAGTTAAAAGTTTTCATAATGAGAAAGATTTAATAAATCAACTAAATGGGAATAATTAAGCTTAAAATGTTAATTAAAAAATTAAGTCTTCTATTTAGAATTATTAGCAAGACCAACCAAATTTGAACAAAGTTTCATAAAATTATTTATAAAAAACCCTCACTAAATAGGCTTACTAAGGGAAATTTTTGCAAGAGAAAAATTTATTGTAAAGACTGCAAAAACCAAGTTTACCTATGACTTCCCTTCCACAGATGAACCCAGATTTAATTCAAAAATTATCTTAATAAGAAGTTAATTAACTTTATTTTTAGCCTAATCAAGCAAACGAATATTAAGATGATATTTATTTCTAGAAATACAATATAAGCAAAATAACACCATTTTCATAAACTCCCTCAAATCAATAAAATAGTAAAGAAATTAAGCTTTTCTCTACATAAAATAAGAATGCTTAAGCTAGAGATATATAGGATAGCCCTATTAATATTGATTAAAATTATAACAAATTAGATTTTACAAGTTTAAGTTTACTTAATTAGAAAAAATTCAGCTAATCAGAAAAAAAAAGTAATTAAAATATGTCTCCTTATTCAAGAAATAATTCTTAAGAATAAAAACAAAATACTTAACAAAAAAAGTTACTAAGTGAAAAATTTAAATTATTAATTTATAAGACTGATCAAAATCCAATTCAATCTGAGAAACTAATTTAATAAGAAAATTAAATTAGTGAATTTAATCACAATAATAATTAGTAATAATCGATTTAAGATGAATAATTTTCAAAACAATTAAAAACAAATAATCAACTAATTATTGTTGAGCAAAATTCTTAAAATAATTTGAGTAGATATGAGATAACAAGCTAAAGAAAATAAAAAAGAAGTGAATCAGCAATTCATGTAAAATATAACTTAGAAAATAGTGAATAATAAAATAATTTTTATATTCCATCTAATTTCAATGAAATTGATTAAAATAACTTCTTGAATGCAAGAGCTAGTGAGTTCATACCTGATGAAAAATAAAACCTAAATGATTTTATCTAGGCATAAATGAATTTTAGTTAAGATAACAACTTATTAAATAACAAAATATAAAATTAAACAGCTTTGAATAAGTTATTTACGACTAATTCAAATCACAAAAAAAACCTCTTACACCCTCACATTAAACAAAAAACTAGTTCAGATTTTTTTTAATAAATTTATTCTAAAATTTCTAAAAATAGAAAACTCCAGTCTTCTTCTCAATAAAGGAGGTAGCATGCAAGTTAAAATTAATTTGATAGTTTGTTTTAACAAATGAAAAACTAATAACAATAATAAAAGGATTTGCCTTCTTTATTTTATGAGAATAAAAATAAAAATTATTTCAAATAATAAGAAATTCAATTTAATCCTTAAACTAATAACTAAGAGTAAACCCAATCTTCTTCTTTGAAAAAGAACAATATACCAGATAATGATATACATTTTGACCAAAAATAAAATAACTAACAAAATTAAGAATTTTTGATTCAAAAAATAGCAGATGAATAAAAGAACGAAAATAAACAAAATAAATATGAAGGATAAGTAAGAAAAAAAGAAAAATCTAATGAAAATATAATTAAAAATCAAATTAAAATGCTAGAACTTAAATAATTTAAAATTTAAGGAGTAAATACTCAATAAATAATTCAAAATTTCAATTAACAAATTAATTGAGATAAAAATTATTTCAACAAATGAGATAGAGTATAAGATTAAATTAATTTGTCTTTTAAGATTATTTATTTAAAATTATCAATAAAAATTAAAGATTTCCTTATCTATCTTAAAATAATCAAAATAATTTCAAATAATAAGAAATTAAGTTTTCTTAAATTTCTAACTCATAATAAACCAAATAAAAATACTTCAGAAAATATCTCTTTTTATATTGGGGATTATAAATGCTCTCCAAATAGATCTTTTTTATAGTGCCAGTCTTTGAAGCAAAACACTAGAAAATGAAATTTATCTTTTACAAAAAAATAAGGGTCATAAACCTAAAGAATAAATGAAAAATTTAATAGAAGAATAATAGGTAGAAGCAAATCAAATTAAATACCAAAAATAAGCAATAAAAAAGTCAATGAAATGAAGCAATGAAAAATGAAGAAACTAAAAATATTGATTGAGTGATTCTTAAATTAATTGAAATAAAAGCTCTTTCAAAAAATAATAAATTTTTAAATTCGAAATATTTAAAAAAAATTAAATTAAATTGTGATTACTTTATATGAATAAATGAATGACTGAATGAATATTAATATTAATATTACTATAAATATTTTATTATTAATTTTTTTTTTCATTTCTTTCAAAATAAACTTTTTATTTTTATCAATTATGGCTAATGGTTAGTTTAAATAATTAAATTCTACGATCATCATTTCCTATAGAAAATAGTCTATAATCTTATGAGCCACCTGAGTGGGTGGTTTATGAATCTTTTTATGGAGGTTTATAAATAGTTGATATTAACTTAGTTCCATCTGTGTTCCAATGCTTCTTTTTATCGTTAGCTAGAACATATGAGGTATTAGTAACTTGTTGGCCTGATTAGATATCTGTTACAATTATTTTACCATCCCAGGATGTACTTACGAATGAGAGTTCAACTCCTGGAACAATATATTTGGATGTTGTTGGAGAAAAATAATTATGAGGGATTTATATTTCTATAGGATTTATAGAAAAAACTCTATTCTTATGGGAGTCAAATTTTTTAAGGATTTAAGATGTCTAAAGGTCTACCAAGGAAATTAAGCCACTATGGGAACCACATAGAACTAAATTACAGGCTTTTTAGAATAATGAAATACATGTTACTTGGTTAACTTATGCGACATTCTTCACTAAACCTTTGAATTTGAAATTCTTAAAAAAGCTTCTATCAGAATACTGAGCTTCAATTTCAAAGACAATAATTGCTGAGTCCTTATTACATCCAAGAACAACAAAATTATCATTTGAATCCATAACTCTTGCATCTGTATTATAATTAAAAGTTACCAAAGCATTTGATGATTCGAAATTCCAGAACTTAAGCTTCTCATCATATGAGATTGTTGCAAAACCATTTTGCTTTGGCATTAAAGAAATTTAACGAACAGTTCTTTCATGCCCTTCAAATGTTCTTATTAATTAGGGTTAGGTGATATCTTAAGAAATATCATACATTTCAATAGTAGGATGGCTCATACCACAAAGAAGATACTTTTTAGGCTCATAATATTTGAGACTCAAACATAAATCTTTTTAATCTACTGAAGCTCTTTCATGAAGCACTAAATTTGTAGGAGTAACTCCCCAAATTTTCAATTTAGAGTCATTGGATACACAAGCAAAAGTATTAGTATCAATAACAGCAATAGAATTAATTGCCATTTTGTGTGTTGTTTATCCAACTACTTCATTTTGCAATGAATATTTTACTAAATTTTGTGAGCTTACAGCATTGTCTTAATTATTTTATGACTAATCAACACCAAATAGTATCACTTGATCAATGTTTATCTTTTTATCATCAAAGCATGGCTCAAAAATACTACTATTAGGTAAAGAAATTCCTGTACCTCTTAGTGAAGCCATCAATTTGTTACCTGTTTCTACCTTAAAATTTTTAGGAGCAAAATCAATATACTGTTCATTTGCAAATGGCTATTATAATGCATCATAGATAGTCTTTTTTATTTTTTCAAGGAGCTCAGTGTTGTATGAAGAGATCTTACTTTCAGCTTCCTACTGTCTAAAAGTTGATATTTTTTCATCTCCTAATTATAGATGGGGGTCAATAGTAAAACGATTTGTCTTAGCACGAATCTTTCTAGCAAAAGCATTTACTTACGTTAAATCATTGTAATTAAAATTTTGAGTCAGAATATTTTTAAAATCTTTTAAAATTTCTTCTTGCTCCTTCCAAAGAACCTACTCTTGTTCTTAAATTTAGACAAGAAGACTCTTTAAATCTTTAGTTCTATCAGAGGTATTTTGTTTAACTTTAGCAAAAAGGTTTTCTTTGATCAATTGGCAGTAAGCTTTAACATTTGATTCTATTTCATTAAAGTCACTTTCAATCCTAGCATATAGTTCTTATTCTTTAGAGTCTAATTCATCTTTTAACTATATTATATCTTTCATCATTCTTCTTACTCTTTTGCTTTATGTTTCTCCACTTAAATTGTCAATTTTAGAAGGTAAATACTATTCAAGAGGCTTAAACAAACTTTTGTGTAATCTTGTGTGATTTTCATCTTCTAGCAAACATTAGGAACAATAAAGAATCTTATTTTGTTCACAATTTTCAGAGCTACAGATATGATCATATTAACGAATTTTGTGAATACTACAATCTAAGCAGCAAAATTTCTTTAATAAATCTTAAATTTCCTTTCCTGGGGTTTGCTAGAAGTAGTATGCACTATCTGTTGTTTAATCTAAGGTATTAGTCCTATTTAAATCATTGTAGCCATCCTAAAAACCCTTAGTTGGAGAAGCTGATGTATCTAAAAGTTCTTTCATCAGCAAAACCTATTCATGAGGATAAAGCTTTTACTTTATTTCTTCAAAGAACTGCTTTGTTCCACTTAAAGTATTGTTACCACTAAATGATTACTATTACTTGTATGACTTTACTGGGCTATTTGTTTACGACATGTTTTACCTATTTTTTTTTAAAGCTTTTCTATAAGAATGAAAAAATTTAGTTGTTTGAAGTGTTATAAAATAATAATAATTAGTTGAAAAATTTACCCCAAATTGATTGATAATTAGATAGATATTTTGCAAAAGCAAAATCATAAATCTAAATTAATTAACCAATATAAACCTTCAAATATCTAAATAACATTCGTTTTATACTTTTACTTTACAAGCAATCCTTAGCCATTGATTTTAATATTCAATAAACAAAAAATTAATAATTTTTGTTGTTAAATTTATTTGTGTAAAATACAAAAAACAAAATCAATTTATAATAAGCATATTGAATTCAATTCTACAATTTTTTATAATTGAGTTTTGTATTCAAACTTAAGTTATTTTTACAATTTTTTCAGCCACAAAAATAAAAAGAAAACTGAGAAATTTTACTTAATGATAATATTGAAAAATGAATGGGATTAGATACTTAAAACCTTTGAAAAAAAAATCTAAATTTTATCATTTAATTTATTTAATTAAAATTATTAAATATGAGTATAGTCAAAGCTTATTTATTATTTAAATATTTAAATATAATAATTTAACAATTTAACCTTGAAAATAACATCCTAACTTTAAAAAAGAATCAAGATTCCACTATTCAGATTAAAATTATTGAAACAATATTAAAATACAAAGAAAGTAATATATGAAAAAGTTTTTTAGTATTATAAATTATATTAGTGTAAGAAGATAGACTAATAATTTAATCTTTTATTTTGACTTATGAGTGTGTTCATTTATAATTTAAATTGTTTTATTTACAAAATATGCTATTAAATGAAAAATTATTTTCAAAGATTGAAATTGAAAATGGTGAGAAATTTGATTAAAATTGTGTTTTAATTTAAACAATGTATTTTTCTGGAATAGTTCCGTTTTCACCAATTTAATAAAAGAAAATTCTCATCCTCCTAATTAAAAATAAAGTCGAAAATAATACATGAATAATAATATATATTGCATGAAGTTTTAGTCATTTTAGATATTTTAAAATTAAATAAATTTATTTGAAATAAAAATAAAAAAGTAAAATTCTCAATAATTAACATGTTAAAGTCTTTATTAATTTGTGGTTTAACATTTTAAGGTTTTATAAAGAAAAAATAGATTTTAAAACTAGGTATAAAAACAAAAATTAATTTAAATTAAAAACAGTAAGTTGTAAGTAAAAATATATCTATGTTGCTAATAAAAATAAAGAAGATTTCAAATCTATTTTTAATTTAAATAATTAATTTTTTTTTTCCAAAACTTTCTATTTTGATCTTCAATAATAAAAGAAATTTTCTAAACTTCTTTATTATTTTAGCTGAGTGAGTGTGATAGAAAGTTTTTCTATTTCTAAAGGATTTAACAAAATTATTCATTTGAGTAGTTTTTGAACTAAAATGGCATGCATATAAATATATAAATTGAGTATAATTTTTTAATTATTAGTAATAATGGTAAATTTGTTAATTTTTTTTTTTGAAATATTGAAAATTGTTATGGTTGTCTGTCTAAATGAGTTATTATGATTTCAGATAATATTGATAACTAACTCTCTTTTCTGATATTATTTTTAAGGAACGAATTGTTGTATAAAATAAAGCATTATTCCTGTTAAAAATCCTGTAACTTCTATTACACCTTTGCTTTTAAAATCATTACTCTATTGGCTTATACATATTAAAACTGATACAAGACACTCAAACCAAGCAGGAATGTTAGCACCTCCAATTTATCTATTATAATTTGATAACAGCATAGCTGTATAACCTGCTAGAGCTGTATAGCCAGCATTTGATCCATTAAAACTTGATTAGTCTTTATTTTTCTTTTATTGCCAATATAGGACTAAACCTCCTATCAAAGCTCCAGCCAAATATATCAAAAACATTTTTTTAATTCCCAATAATTTACTAATAGTATCACTGTATCCGTAGAATAAAAGTGTATTTGATACTATTTATAAATATAGAAATTTTGTTAATTTATTTAAAATGGAAAAAAATTTAAATTTTACATAAATGAGGAAGTGATACATGAGAAAATGCATGTGTTATTAAATTGATAAATCTATTTTCATTTAAATTTCTTATGTTCAATGAAAAGAATTTTCTGAAATTTTGAGGTGAAATAGTTTGTTTATGTTTAAGATAGTGAATCAATAAATTGATTGAAGCCAAAATAATAGGACCATATTTTTTGTTTTTAGCTATATTCATAGGATTAAAAATCTTTAATTTATGAATAATTTTGCTTAAGGCTGATGGCTAAATAGTTTAATAAGTAGAAATTAGCTCTCTCATTAAATTTTAAGCCAAATCTGCCTAAATTTCAGTATTCATTTACTTAAATTCTATCTGTAATTAGTTAGTCAAATATTTAGTTAGTTATTTTTATTATTTTGTTTATATTCTTTTCTTCTAAATTATCTTTTTAAATTGATTGTTTTTACTAATTAGCATAATATTCCCTATTTCATCAAATACCAATATCTATTATTTATTCTGTGATAAGAATAACTTCAGATATACGCATTGAATGATGAATACATGAAATTTAAATTAATTAGACTAAAGATAATTTTGTTGCTATTAAAGAAATACCCATAAGAAGCAAGCATATTATCAACATTTTTCTGGTACATATGAATTTCAAATTTACATGAGTTACTATTTTTATCCTTGCAGTCAATAATTTTAAGTTTTTTTTTGTATTAAGTGAAGCATAATTTTTATAATAAGAATAAATAGTCTCTTGTCCACTCACAATTAATTATTTATAAATTTTAGTTAGTTATAATCTATTTATAATAAGTTACTTTTCATTTTTAATTTTATCTTTATAATTTATTTACTTTTTTTAAAAAGTGTACTTAATAAAAAATAGATTAAAAAGCTTTGTATTTTGATAAGAATCATAAAATATTACAAAGAAATAAATAAATAAACATGTTTAATTTACCTTAAATTTTAAATTTTGCTTAGCAAGACTTATTGAAAGTGTAAAAGAAATAATCCTGCCACATAAAAATTTAATTTAAATATGAATTAATATTTTAACATTTATAATATTCCTTCTTTTCATATACTAAAAAAAGATTGAATTTTAATCAGGAACAAGCAGAAAGAATAACAAAATAAAGCTTGAATTTCTTTAAATAAAACTTTTCACTAACTTAAATTAAAATAAATAACTTTAATTCAATACTAAATTATTTAAGTATTTTATAATTAATAAAAGTTTATCATTATTGTTAAATGGAAGATATTAATTTTCAATTTTTCCAAAAAAATATGTTATTTTGTGAAAATTAATTAAAAATTACTGATAAATGAAATTTATTATTTTTAAATGGATGGAATTTTTATTGAAATAAAAAATATTTTTTTAATAATGCAAAATGTTTATCAAAAATACATAATTTTAAATAATTTTTTATCCAGTTTTATATTTTGATGTTATATTTATCAAAATTTACAGAAAAGTTTATGATCATTAAATTTTTTAACAAATATTAAATCTTCTTTTTTAATTTTTTGCTTATTTTTAGGGAATCTGAAAGTTATAAAATATAGAAAATTCAAGGCTTTGCATACAAATATTAAATAAAAGCCTGAGAGAAATGACGACTTTATTCAATGAATGCTAGTATATTTGAAGTTTAATTTTTTAGATATAATAATATGATAGATTAATTTCATAGCTTAATTTTCATTAATATGTAGATCATGCAAGATGAAATTTGAATCTTCAGACTAACTTTAGAATCATTTAAAAAAGGTTTGATTTTAATAAATTTTCATTTTAAATTAATTTAAAATAGAGGCTTTTCTTTAATATATTTTATTTTTAGTATTGTTAAGGTAGTGATTATGCTGATTTGTAGAAATTGGAAGAGAAGTATTAATAAGAAATAAGGAATTTAAAATAAACCAAAGGAGCTATAAAAGGAGAGGATTATTAGTAATTTTTGACAAAATAATCTGACAAAGATAAATTAAGACTATAAAATGAGAATATGATGAGTATTTAGGATTTAAAAGAAAAGCTTAAGGAATAAGATTTGGAGTTCAAAAAATTAGAAAGGCAGGATATGCGAAAATAAGATGATCTTTTAGATTAAGAGCTAAACAAATTAAAAGAAGAGCGTATGAAAATTAGATTAAAAAAAAAAGAAGACGAAAATGTTTTGTAAGAACTTCTTTATGAGCTTGAAATGAAAAAGGAAAAAGAGATTAGGGCTAGAATAGAAAAAGATTCTATAAGAAGAGCTCTAGTTGATTTAGAAAAAGCAAAACTTACAGCAGTTGGGCAAGAAAAGAAAAGGGAACTTGAAAAATTAGTATAAGAAAGAGAAGCTCTAAGGTTAAAAGAGTAAGAATTAGTGGGTGATATTGAAAATTTAGAATCTAACTCCAAAAATTTAGATATTATGAGATAAGAGGAACTTTAAAGAATGTAGAAGGTAAATAATTGTTAAACTATTATTTATAGTTTGGAATAATTAGATTATATATAATTATTATTTATGTTTGTTTAGGTTGTTGATGGCTTGCAGTTTAATAAAAAAGAGAATAATAAAGTCAATGAAAAAATGATAGAGGAGAAGGCAGATAGAATGGCATAACTTAAATTAAGAAGGGAATAGCTTGAAAATGAAAGAGCTAGAATCATGAATAATTTAGAAAAAATTAAATAAGGGGACATAAAAGGAGTAGTTGGGGCAAACAATCTTAATTTAGGTCTGACAACAGCTAAGAATATTTTAGGAGATATGAGAGATTTAGGAAACTTTAATGTTCCAGGAATGAGAGAAAAAGTAAGAGCCGAGGAGGAACGTATAAGATAAATGAAGAACGATAATTTAGGTATGTATAAGAGAGAAATGATGCCATACGATGGTGATGAAATTTATAGTATTTTCTTTTTAATATATTCTTAACATAGTTTTTATTTGTTTTTATTATTCTATTTAGATAAGTAAAATCCTGATGGGAACTTTCCAAACAGAGTAAAAGATTACTACAATAATTATTAGGGAAAAGTTAATAATGATCCTATGAGATTGAATGCATTTAGAGAAAATGTAGAGAAAATAGCAAGTAATATTTTTTAATTAATCATGCATAATTAACAAATATTTATTTTGTAAAGACAACCCAAAAAATGACATTTCTATGTATGCTGATAATAAATTAAATGAATTAAATGTTATCAAAAACGACTACCTTTAAGCTGGAGGAAACGATCCTAAATTTATTGAAAATATGAATAATTTATAGAATATATACAAAAATGCTATCAATAATAATCCTCAAAATGAAATTACACCTACTGTTAAACCTGGATCAGCAGCTATTATGAAATTTTAAAATCCACCTCCTCCAATGATGATGGTAAATGATCCATTTGCAAATGCTTAGATGCTGAATTAGGTTATGAATGCAAGGCCAGGCACTATGCCTCAATTTAATATGAATATATCTTAAGTTAGCACATAACCATAAGACTCTATTGATATGATGATAAATATGAAATAATAAGAAAATGAAAGGCTTAAATAATAAATAAACATGTTTAAATCTGGAAATCAGAGCTCTTTATTACCTGCAAAACCTGCCTTACTAAATTAGACTAGTTAAAGTGAGAGCTAATTACCAAATCCTTTTTCAATATTTACTCCTAACAATGAGTTTTTTTTGCACAACGAAGTAAGATCAGTTGATTTAGATAAAGAAGAAAGAAGTTTGATTAATTTGACATAGTAAGAAGTTGATGCTCTTAGGATTTTGTCTAGAATTCCCGTAGGTACAGAACTTTACAGGTAAAAAAAGAGAGTTTCTTTATTTGTATTTAGATTTTAATTTGATAAAATATCAGATTCAAAATGGAGCAGTATAAACAAATATCTACTACCAGAGCTGAAATTGAAAAGATTGTTTAAGAATAGAGAATTGCTAAATTGAGAAGAAAGTTTGAATAAGAGAGAAAATATTTAGATAGAAGATTTGATAATTAAAGGTGAGTTTTCTGAAATATTATTCTTCTAAATTTCATTTAATTGTTTAAATAAAAAGATGGATAGATGATTAAAGAAGATGGATTTTAGCAGCCAGAATTAGAAAGGAAGGTGAATAAATGGTGCCTAATAAAGATTATGATTCTAATCAAGGATTTATTGTTCACTGGGATTATAAGCTTGGTTTACCTTCAAGAATTCCTTTATCATAAGTTGTATTTGGTATTTACAATAGAAATGATACAGTTTATTAGGCTAAATTGGTAGATCCTCATGATACAGAAGTAGAAAGTGCTTAAACTGTTAGATGTATTGTTGGAGAATCAAATCAGATTTTTGATATTCCTGCAGATCCAGATACACTTATGATCATGGAAGTCTAGTTTCCTTTTTCTAAAAATCTAGCTGATAATATAGGAAGAACAGACACTTTTGGTTGGACATAAGTTGACTTATTTGATTTTAAGAGATAGCTTAAGTAATTTAATAATAAATTTACTTTGTTTTTAATTTAATTTTTTGTAGGCGTGGCAAATTTAAATGTCCTTTGTATTATGGTCCAACTGATGTTAACATATCGATACCAGAAATTAAAAATTTAGAGCCTATTCCAGGAGCATGGATTTATTTCCGTATTGCTTATCCTAATGATGATGAGTATGGTAGAGTTGCTTCTTTATATCCTGACCATACTATGCATGAATATATAATTCCATAAATACATTTAAGAAATGCTTATGGAGCAAGATAAGATATTCTTGAGATAGAGTAAGAACCTGATCCTGTACCTATTCCAAATATATCTTACTAATAACCTCCTCCTAGGTAGTAATAACAAGATTTTCCATAAGAGGATGAACCTGATCCACCACCATAATTCTAAATTTATCAGCCACCTAGAGCTTCTTAAGCCTAGCTTCCTCCACCCGTAGAAGAGGATTTATAAGGAGGTTTAGCTGTTACAGTTGTAGCTGTAAATTAAAAATAACCCCAAAATCAATAGAAATATGTTAATTTTTATCAATTTAATAGGTTTTAAATCACGTTGCTCGTTCACATTGCAGAGTCGAAGTTACCTTATTAGAAAATACTGATCCTGTAAAAGATGAAAATGATTTAGTCTGTACTTTTAAAACATCAATTCATAATCCTCTTACAAATAAAATAAAGCTAAATATTGCTCCAAGTTAAGTCATTGATAACTTATTATAAAATCCACATTTAGAAAATATGAATAACAAGGAATAGGGATAAGATATAAGATTTTAGGAGAGATATAAATTCTTTAGTCACATTCAAAGAATACAAAAAAAGAAAAAGAAAGATATATGGCTCCATGTTAAGCTACTAGAATTACCAGAGCCTATAGAATTACAAGAAAGAGAGCTAGCCGATACAAGTATTAACTATGGTGGTCTAGATTATCAGTTGCTTGGTGAAAACTACTTTAAGGTAATCGAAGATGGAAGAATCAAAGAAAGGGAACAAAGAATAAAAATGTACACCAAGATTCCCCAACTTCCACCAAATATTGATTATAGAGGTGCAAAGGAGATGTCAGCTAAAACACAAGTAGTTCTTAACTTAGAGAAAATTCTTTTCTATGAAAGGGATCTTAAAAAAGCAAGAGATGCTAAGAAAAAGAATAAAAAATTCGACACTGAGTAAATTTTAAATTTTTATTAAAAAAGATAATTTTAAATATTTAAATTAAATGAAAAAATAGCATATCTTAATATATAATTAATACAACTCTCAAGGGAAAGGGCTAAAAAGGAAAAGAAAACTTAAATCCATTTATAGAAAACTTGGAAGTCCAATGGAATCCTGATGCATACACTAAAAATATGGGTGTAGATATTTATGTCGATGGTATGAGATTTTTACCAGACAAGGTTACAATCACAAAAGTTTTAATTGATATTGTCAATAAAAATTTTGCAGAAGAATTTAAATAAGAATCTTGTTTACCAAGCGAAAATGATGATTCCACACAGTATATGCCTGAGTATGAATACAGAAGGGAATTAAGAAAGGAAGAAATAGATCGTACTAGCATGCTTTTGTTCACAATCATAACATATGATACTACAAAAAAAATAACAAAAAGAGTTGGTTATTCAGCAATACCTCTTTTCATTAATTAATTTACAAATAAATAACCTGAAGAGAGTAATGAAGAAGTAAATCAATAATTTACCTTTGGCATTAAAAATTTATATTTTTATTTAATTCAAAGAATTGTTGTATATTTGAAGGTGCATACTTGCTTCCTATTTACTGCTAGGAATTTGATAGAACAAAAAGACCTTTTAACATGGAATATCTGTAAAATTTATTTTCTCATTTTCATATCTTTATAAATCCTTATTCATTTTAAAGCTAATCATTAGAAAGAATACCATGTGCTTCATTTAAGGTCAGAATTAGAAAAGCTGCTTTATCTGATGATGGTAAAAGATCTCTAAACAAGAAAGATTTCCCTGAAAAAGATTGGATTCGTAAGGGTATTGTTGAACCTAAGCCTAGTTATACTAGTGGAGTATATAATACTCAATTTATATAGTTAACAGAGCCAGAAGTAGGACTGTTTGAATCTAGAAAAACTAGAATTGATTAAAAACTTACTGAATTAATTACTTTAATAGACAGAAATATTGTAAAAATAATTCATTTGTAACCAACAATATTTTAATGTGATTTTAAATTATTTAGAAAAGAGCAGGTTTCAGATAATTCTTAGATGAAAAGCTTATATATACTCGTGATGTGAAGGTTATTGATATGATGTATTTTGCTAAGTATGATTAAAAAGTAGGAATTAAATTTGCATTAGATGGATTGCATAAAGTACCTAATTCGAAGTGGATATATGGAGCTCTTGTTTCTCTTAACCCACCTGGAGAATTCTATTCAGAAGGATAAGATTAAGGTATTTCAAACAATGTAAAATTAGTATCCGATGTTAATCTTGTTTCTTATGCTGAGTCTCCTTAATTTAATTCAGAATTTATGTATTTTAGGAACCAACCATTTAACAGGTAAAGAATATTAAAAATTTAAACAATAAATTTGAAATTAATTATTTTTAAATAGATATCTGTCAGTTATTGTTGATGTTAAAGCTGTTTAGTTAAGTAAAAATGATAAATAGACTTTTAGTGTAGGTTGGACAATGGTACCACTTTTCAGTCCAGACGGGTATGTTTTATCTGGAGCATTCTAACTACCACTTATAAAAGGAAAAGTTGATCCTGCTTTATTACAATAAATGGTAAAGAGAGATCCTTGGGAAATATTCTAAGAACAATTTAACAATACAAAGAGCTCAACAAAACTTTAAGAATTTACATCTATTGTTGTCAGAGTTGTTGATGCATAAAGAGAAGTAAAAAATTTAGACAAAATAAATATTTATTTTTCACATTTAAAATAATAATTATAAAGGGACATTTCAAGAATTCTTATGATGTTGATATTTTCGATTACAGGTATTTGCCTTAATCAAAGATTAAATAATGGGCATACACAAATGCCTCAAAAAGAGATTTAGAAAATTCAAGAAAAATTTATCAAAATTTCTCAGAATTTAAAGGTGTGCCAAATGTAATAGAAATGGAAAAATTTAATTAGGGTATAAAATTCGATATTGCTTCCAGCTTTGGATTGGATCAGTACTTAGAAATAACAAATTGACTTACATGATTAAATAATTTTTAGATATTAATCATCAAATATTTTTTAATTATAAAATAAACATAAATAAAAATACAAAAAATTTAACAATAATTTCAGATTAAAATTATTAAAATGCTGTATTTTTAGTCTAATTATGTATTTTTTAAAATGTAATGTATCCATTCTCCAAATTCAAAATTATTTTTTTTGTAAAACTTCATTCTCAGACAAACAAATTTTATTAAACTTTACATTATTTACTTTTTTAATAATATTTGCTCAATTTTAAATCATTTACTTTTAAAAGAATAAATAAATATTATTCTTTATTTATTGTTTCTATAATTTCATGTTTTATTTTAATAAGTTTTCCAATTTAAAAATATATTTTAGACCTAAAAGAACTTAATCATCAATGGAATAAACTTAAGGTTTTAAAGGCCAATTTTTTGGTCTAATTTTTTGTAAAATATTTTATATTTAATTTTTTTACTCAATAAGTAAATAAAAAATATATCAATAGGTAGTTTTTGATTTTAATAATTAAATAATTCATTTTTTCAACTAAATTGTTCTAAATAATCAATGAACTCTAGAGCAGGTTTTAAATACCATCTTTTAGGTTATAGGAATCCCTCAAACCAACCAACATGACCACCTTTATTTATTAAACACATTTAATTAACTAAAATATGAAATTTAGACTTACCTGAATTCGTAAGAATCATAATCAAATTTTTGTTTAGTTTAACTTCATCTATAGGAAGAGTTTTTGAATCTAAAATAGGATCATCTTTTGATTATATGCAGAGCATTGGAATTTTTATTTTATCAACATAATGGATACTATTGTATAAATTTTAGAATTTAAATTAACATTTAAAATTAAATAAAATCTACCTGCTTATGTTTTTGTAGTACTCATCAGCTGTTCTGTATCCTAGCAGTTTAGAAGTAAAAAGATTATCTAGCTAATTGCAATTTTTAGTTTTAAGTAGCTCATCTTTCATATTATTAATAATAAAAATATAGTTTTCTTAAAAATAATTTACCATAATCATAATTAACATAGCTTGGTTTTTAATCTTTGAAAACATGTTTGTATTATCTAATAATTTTCTTTCTTGTATTCATTAGAAAATAATCCATAGTTGAAGATAAACATCTTGAAGTCAAATAAAAATCCCAAGGATTTGACACACAAACACAAGCAGAGAAAATATTTTAATCTGCATACTATCCTACATATCTTGCTAAAGTATTGGCTCCAAATGAATGACCAATAGCATAAAATTTGTAACCTTAATATTATTCTTTTATTATTTCAAGAATTTTTTTATAATCGTCAACAAATTGAAAAGGACCATTTTTAGGAAATGAAACTCCTCTTCCATTATCCCTATTAGTGTAAAGTCTATCATTTAAAAGACAGACATCATATCCATGTTTATAACATTTGGCTAGAATATTACTTTTTGAATTTTGTATGTTAAAAGAAATAAATATTTTTTAATTAAAAATAAATAAATAGTTTAAATAATTTATTATCTCTCTTTTACATAATATATGGTTCATTTATTGATGAGACTAGCCCTGGGAATATACATATCATCCTCTTCTATTTTTAGACCCTCTCTAATTATTTGTCATCGGAATAAGCCCAGTCTTTTTTTATTAAAAGGGGAAATAGTAAATATTTCCTAAAAAGTGATTTTTATGAAGGAAATAACTGTCTGAGATTCTTACCTACTCCAAATTCACCATAATCAGGTATTGTGATGTATTACTTTCTGAATTTTATAAATTGTTCTGTATGCTTTGACTTTGAGCCAAATACAGCTTAAAGGTATCCTAAACTCAAGTAGAGTGTAGGAAAGTACCTTCCTTTTTTAATGCTTGGGCAGTTTTTAATAATGTCTAAGTTCTTTTAGCACTCTGTATAGTATAATTCAAACTTAGAGTATATTTGTGGTCTTATTTTTAAAAATATTAAGAGGCCAACAAGGAAGACAACTATTTATATTAAGATTAAGTATATATGATATTGCTGTGGATATTATCTAAAGAAGAAAAAATAAAAGATTTTACTTATTTCTGAAACTAAGTCCATCTTAAAGAAGTATTTTAATATTGCTGAATCTTACATTTCTCTAAATTATTGAAAAATTAAATGTATTTATCTTTTTTTTAATTGTCGTTTTATCTTTAAAATCTAGATAATTAATGTAATTTAAAATTTACAGTATCCTAAAAAGACTATGATTGAAAATTTTAATTGTATTTAAGATCAAATATCATTTTTTACTATCAATAAAAAAACCACTGAAAATTAATCGCCTTATTATTTAAGTAAAAGTTGAAAGTGCACAAAAATTTATTTTAATTTGAACAATGTAAGTTTTAAATGTAAATAAAGAATGTATATTTGAAAAGAAATAAATAATTAAAAATGAAAAAATAAAAAGATATGATAATTATTTCTATATATATACAATATATATTCAATTTATTCAATTATTTTTTTTCCTTAACATTTTAATTAAATTATATTTTATATTTAGAGAATTGTAGACATTATTTATTTACATGTGGTATGGGTTGGGTGGGAGGGAAAATTTTAAAATAGATTGTTTTTTAAATCTTTCATTTAATTAAATACAATCATGAAGAAGAACGAGGAGAAATTTCACTTACAAACTCATTGATAGAAATTACATTATCTTCATCTTTATCAAATCTCTCAAGAATACTTGAGACGTCTCTTTCATTAGGCAAGAAGTTTTAGAACTCCAAGAAATGTTTTAACTGTTGTTTATCGTTTTTAATCTTTTTTAAATAAAAACAAATTTAATAAATTTTACCTCTAAACCAGTTATAAACCCTGATTGTGATAAGTTTATCATATCAAATCCATATTCGAAATCCCATCTTTTATCTGAAGAGATAGATTAACGAATAGCCTCTAGTTGATATTCGCAAGCTAGATATTCAACAATTAACTTTGTATAGAGCTTCATAGTTTCTCTTGAAAATACCTTTATTTATTTTACAGTAATGTTTTAAAGAACTTGAATTTAAAAATTAAAAATTTACATGCTTGATATTTTCTGGTTAAATGTCAGATCCTTACCTTCTCTCAACCAAACTTTTATACTCTCCTTAATTGGATAGTAAAGCATTACTAAAGTCAGAGAATCTTTATTTTATAATTTTGAGATGAATGAAGTGAAAATTAATAATATTAATTTACCTTAAAGCTCCATGCTTCAAGAAATCAAATCTCTTAATTAAAAGAATAATTTCATTGATAGTTGCAGATATTTTATGTGATGATAAGAACATTTCTATGCTATAAGCTGTAATAACTCCTCTATCTTATTAATCTATTAATCTAAAGGCATCATATAAATTAAAGTCTGCCTTAAGAGCAAGATCTTATTTAATTTTTTCTAGATTTTTATTGTTGTTAATAATGGCCATCAAATAGCTATTTAAATGATAAGCTATATTTGCTTTTAAGCTTTTTTAAGGAGTTTTTGTAGCTGCACTAGGATTAAGACGAGTGTATAAATCTTTCTCACCTAAGTTAGAAAGCGATAATGAATTATTAGTGTTTGGAGAAGATTACTATTTTTTAAATGCTTGTTTTTTCAAGTAAGAAATACTATTTTCCACATATTCTTCATTTCTTTATCCATTATTCTTAATGTTATACAATGTTATAGAATTGTTGGATGTTTGGGGGTTTTATTTTTTATTTTTGACTGCTTTTTTATCTGGTGATTTGTGTAAAGAATCATTTTCAATTAAAATATAAGATTATGATAATTTACTTGCACTTCCATTTTTACCATTTCTTGAAGAGTTTCTAATTGTAGAAGTGTTATTTAAAGATATACTTATTATATTTTGCTTAGAGCTATTATTGTTAGGATTAATTGATTTTACTGGTGATAATGAGCGCTCATAATTTAATTTAGAAGTTGCTAATTAGCATCTAACATCTTATTTAAATTAAAGAAGGGTTTATTTTTGATCAATTTACTTTTATTCAGGCTCACTATCTTCAATAACTTCGGTTTTTTATTTTCTCAAGGAAGATTGATTACTCTTTAGGTTTGGTGACTTCTGGTAATTAGGAGTGGTATCTTGTCTTTATTTTAATGGAGTTGTCTTTGGCTTTTAAGTTGAACCAAATTATTTTGAAGTAGATTAGGGTGCACTTGGTTAGTAAAAACTATCTATTGTTTCTGCATTAGATAAGGCGAATTTAGCAACTTTTTTACCACTAACTATTCGTGCACTATTCGTTGCTATCTGATCTACTTTAGAATTTGGTTTATTAGAAATTGCTAACTTCTTCATCAAATGCTATCTTTCTAACTCTTCTTTGACTCTGACTTTACCTAAATCTTTCTCTTAAGGTTTAATCACTTTCACAGAAGCAGCTTAAGATGGTTAAATAGAATAAGGGTTTTACTTATAACTGCTAGTTGAATAGGATAGCACATCATATCCTAAATGGCTTTCACTCTTTTTTTAAGATGGAGTATTTATACTTGAACTTCTTAATTTAGTATTGTTTTATGTTTTGTAGTTACTATTGCTATTGCTTCTCAATCCTCTTGAAGAAAAATCTTAAGTATAATATCCTTTAATAGGAGTTTTTGTAGGCGATTGATTTACATTTTTATCAGCATTACTATATGACTACCTATCTTAGCTGTAAATTCTAGAACGCCCATCTGCTGTGCTGCTTTTTTTGCCAAAATTGGCAGTTTTGATATTTTAATTTGGCTGAATTGAATTTTTTTACATATCTATTCCAAAAGATAATAAAGGAGCTTAGATTCTTACACGAGTTTAACTTTATCTATCACGATTATAAGGAGCAAAATCAATTCCAATAACAAAATCATTTTCTTATATGACTTCGGTAGAGCAATTATATGTAAGTCTTCTAAAAAAGGCTTAAACTTCTTCAGGAAAAATCACTTTTTAGTTATGAAGGAAGAAAGATTCTAATTATTTATCATTAAAAAATCCTTTTCTTTCAATATCAATGAGGTAAAAGCAATCCAATAAGAATTTAGAAATATTGCTCACATTTTTGCCTAAGAAATCATACTTTTCCTATTCTAATTCTTAAACTCCTTTGCTCTCCCTATTGATAAAAATATTTGTTTATCTAATATGAACACAAATTGATTTATATAAACATAAAAGATAAAAAGAATTAAAAATAAAAATGTATTTTACCAGTCTATTAATTTAATTAGCGTGTATTCTACTTCTTAATCAAGTCTTTCACCTGGAAGTAATGCTACTGGCTCTTTCTGTAATACTTTTTATCTAAGTCTTTGGTTGTCTTATGGAAGTATAGCATCTAAAAACCTTTATTTTTTATATTTTCTTATATTTGATTTTAACAGAATTTATTTACTCATCATATGAAAGATTTTTATCCCCATCTTTGTCAAACAATTTGATAAAAAGTTCACATTATGTCATAGTAATAGTAGAATTATTTTCTTAAACAAAATGTCTAATATCATAAGAAGATATTTCATTAACCTATCTTATATCTACTCTCTTAAAAGCTGAGTAAGGAGTAAACTCGGGATATTCACATAATAGTTGTCTCACAACTTCTATTTTCTTTTCTAATTTGCCTATTTCTAGGATTAAATCACAAAGCTTTTATCTTTAAAGTTAGCTAATCATGCTATGAGAGGAAAATATTGAACTCTTTTGTAAAATTAGTTGAATATTAAATATTATTTTTGAGATATTTTTATTAAATACTAGTTAGAATACTATTTGTATACAAATTAATTTATTAATAATTTATAATACTTTTTTTGTTTTAATTCTTATTATTAGCTAAATTATCTAATTTTTTAAGATTACCCTTCTAAATTTCATTATTTCTTCACTGTATTTTATTTTTATTACAAAGGTAAAGACAGTTTATTTTTTATTGCTGAAATTTTATTGGTTCAAAATATTTGCCCAATTTTTTGTTTGCTTTGGTTGCTTTATTATTTTTTTATGTTTGTAAATATAGTCGTTGAAAACTTTATATTGACAACTCTATTTGTAAAATTATAATTTTACTTAAAAACATTTTTATTTAATTAATAATAGTCATCATTTTATAAAATCAATTTGTTGAGAATTAAAAAATGAAAAAATCCTAAAATCATTTTTTATTTTTCTTTCCAAATTTTTTGTTAAATTTGATTAAAAATTATTTTGCATTTTTTGAAGTATTTTTTTATAAAATTTTAATTGATGAGTAAATACTAAGTTTATTTAATTGAAGATAAAAAGTGTAAACTAAATATAGCTAGATAAAATATGGCTAAGTGATTGTTTGATTTTGTGATTTTATGACAAAAAATTATAAAATTAAATAAATGATATGGATATGATATTTATAGATGACAAAATAAAAAAATAGATTGATAATATTGCTCTCTACAAAAAATGTATGCATAAAGAGATCTTATTTTCACCTAAAAATCTTATTTTTATTGTTTTTGATAAACAAAAACATTGGTAATTTTAATTGAATATAACACATATTTTACCTTTATCTCTAAATAGGGAAATCAGCCAAATCAAAAGAATTCATTATTCTTTGCAAATTAATAAACCCATTCAAGTTTTATAATCATTAAAAAACTAGAAAAATTATAATTACAGACAAAAAAGTAAATATTAAATATTGAAAATACATAAGCATAAGTATTTATAGTTATATCTTAGGCAAGGTAATGGGGAATAAACTTAAATCAAATAGGAAAAAGTTATATTCGGAAAGAGCAAATAAGATTTTGGCTTTGCATCAGGCCTAAAACAAAATTAGCACAATTCAAAAATGTGAAAGTGAGAAAAATATTTAATGTTAATAAGATTATCAGTAAAGTAAAAGTATACTTAGTGATAGCGAAGTGACTGATGATTTAGAATTTATAAAAAATGAAACTATTTCTGAAGTAATTGAAAACTACTATCAATATAATAATTCTCTTTAGAATGTAAATTAAAATGATAGTATAAATTCGAATGTAGATGTTTAAGAAAAATAGGTTCTCGCCAATTTATTGTGCTAAAATTTAGATAAATACTACTAACAAATAAAAGAGTACTTATAAATGTATAATTTGGAAGTCAAAATAGCTTAAAATTCTCATTAAGAATGGGTTAATTTTTGCGAGGAGTTAAAAAAAAATAAATCTTTCCATTAAATGAATAAAAAGAAGCACGATTACCAAGATAATAATTAAATAAAGACAAGCTTTTATACAACTCCATAGTATAAGAATAATCAAAGATCTAATAGATAATAATTATCTAATATAAACAAATTCTTTAGCTCTGCAAGTAATCTAGATGATAATTATCTTAATGATAAAGATAGCTTTTAACCTTGCTTAAAAAGAAATATAGCAAGTGACTATAATAAGTAAGATGACTAAAGTAATATTAGAGGAAAAACATATTCAACATCTATAGGTAGCTTCTTAGGTGAGAAAAACCTTTTTTAGTTTAATTAGCAGGGATAAAATGGTAAATTATCAATTTATTAAACTCACTATTACAACAGCTTTCCTGTTGATGATGAAGAGTTTTAACTGAAAAAAGATCTAAAAAAATTCAAACATTACATGAAAGAATCAAATGAAATGTATTTGCTCTTTTAAAAAATTTCTACAGCCTTTTAGCATGCTTTCTTTACAATTTATGGAAAAGAAAATGAAAAAATTCATAAACAATATTTAACAGAGACAACTCTACTGGAAAGCAGATTAGAAATAGAAATTAGGTTTATAGTCAGAGTTTTTGAAAAGCTAATAGATAGAATCATGTAAAATTTTATTGATTAGCAAGAAGAGAGCAATAGTGAATAATCTTCTCCATTACGAAAAAGAACTTTTATGTAGAACATGGGATCTAAAGCTTTTCCAGTTGTAAATATGCTTTTAAATTTTAACCATAAAGTATTTGAAAGAATTCGCTAAATTATGCAAAAAGTTTATTCTAGCTAAACTAAATAATTATTTACTAACATGGAAATCTACTTGAAAAATGATGTGAAATAATTTGGAGACTTGTCAAATAATTATAAAGATTCAATTGAAGGATACAAATAGCTAATTCCTATTTTCTAAAAAAATATGGTAGAAGGAATTAAAATTCTTTAGACCACATTAAAATAGATCATTATGGAAGAAAAGAGAAAAACTTAGATTCAATCACTTTAGCAAAAAAATTTATACTAAAACTCTTACTTATAAAGTACCTCATTGGTTTCTCCTTAATCATTAGCTGAGAAATCTTTATAATTATAAGCAAGCGTATTCTCTTTAGGTAAAAATAATGACGAAATTAATGAGAATGACCATTTAACATGCAAACTATCTTATTAAATTAAGCATCCCATTGAAGAAGAAGATGAATTTTGCTTATCAACAGATTCTAATGCTAAAAAAGTAAAAAAAAATTTTGTCAAATAATTTGAACAAGAGGAAAAAAGTGAAGAAAAAGAAAACTCTAGTGATCAAAATCAAGATTAGGAAAATGATTAAAACTTAAATTAATAAAAAGTTTATGGAATTGAAGATCTACTTCCCACATATGAGTATGTGATATGCCAAGCAGAGTCTTAACTTAAAACAACACTTTTATTTGATCTTAAACTTTTTTTGCTAGTTTTTAATAATCTTTATGATAGATTACCTTAATACAGTGGTAGTATATCAAATGCTACAAATTTCATGTCAGCTTATTAATCAATATTAAAATTATAAGAGAAAACAACTATTTGATTCAATCAATATCAACATTTAAAATAATCAAATTATCAATCTTAGAGCTCAATCAAAACAAAAACATATAAAATAATAAACACCCCCACCACTAACAAAAAAACTATTTATACTTACACTTCTAAAACAAATACTTCTATATACATTAAACTTATTTAATAAATATATTAAATTCAATACTTTATTTTTATAATATATATCTCTTAAACTTTGAAACATTCATCATCCATTCTTCATCTTGTGTTTAAAATTTTTTTATTTTAAAAATTCTATTTATTTTGGTTTAGTTTATTATCAAAATAACAATCCTATCCTATCTGTTGCAATAAACCTTATAAATTAGAAAAAAAAAATATTTTTTTTTAAAATCTCAAATCAATTAATTTTTAAAATCCAAAGATATTTATTTATAAAAGCAAAATAATATTCTTTTTATTTGAAATATAAAGCAGTGCTGCTTAAAAAAGTTAATTTGGATTTAAGACCAAACAAAAGTTTTAAAAATATTTATCATATGTTAACATATTATTATTGTATATCTTATTCTTAACAAACGTGTTGTTTAAATTTTTTTTATTAGAAGTAAAAAAGGATATTTTTAGTATTAAAGAATAAGTAAATACTTCTTATTTTAAATAATTATTAAAATGACAAAAAGAAACATAGAATGATATTTTGAAAATAAATAAAATATTTACTAAATATGTAAATTAAAAAGCGTATCTTTTTTTATTTTATTTTATGAATAGAGAGAGTTAAATCCTAAATAAAGATATTAAGAAACTACTTATATTTTAATATAAAAATTATCACCATTTAATATCATTGTATTTAGATTTAGTGAATTTAATAAATTATTCTACACATTCTTCTACATCTTCATTTACCAAGTTTTAGTAGAAGCCTATTTTTTTACTTTCTTCAATTTCCTTGATTGCAATTTTAAGTCTTTCATCTATTTACTATTCAGTGAGCTAAGATCCCCTAAGTGAGTAGAAATAATTAATTTTAAAATGATTTAAATAAAACAATTAAATTTACTTGGCTTTCATTCTTTTCTCAAGCTCTTCAAGAGAAGATGCATTAAGGAAAATATAATTCCATTCAGGATGTTCTTTATGAACCTTTTTTGCTCCTTAAACATCAATTTCTAGGATTGCTATCTATTTTTCAATTTATTTAACTATTAGAAATTTATATATTTGGATGTTTTTTTACCTTGCAAGACTATACAATTGAATCTAATTTGCCTTTGTGTGTTCCATAATACTCTCCCTGATAAACACAAAACTCAAGGAATGAATTTTTAGCTATTTCCTAGATTAAAATGAATATTAGAGCAATTATTAAATCAAACAAAGCAAAATTTTATTTTAATTTACCTTTTCAAATTCTTCTCTTGATACAAAATAATATTCAACTCCATGAGTTTCTCCACGCTATGGTTTTCTAGAAGTGTAGCTAATTGATTTATGGAATTTATCACTATATTACTATGTGAGCATATTTATTATTGTCCCCTATTTAAATAAAAAGTTTTTATATATTATCTACTTAGAAAGTCAGTTTATCATACTTTTCCTGCTCCTGAAGGACCAGAAATGATTATTGGTTTGAGTAATATTTTATCTTTATCTATATTAAAGTATGAGAAATATTATTAAGCATATTCATAAACATCCTAAGGTTTTTCAAGCATAACCGTTGAAAGAAAATCATTCAAAATTTCACGTAATTCAGGATGTTATTTGATATAATCAGAGTGTTCATTTTTAATTTATCCTTTTACATCATTGTAATAAGTTCTTAATTCAGAATCAAAACCTTAATTATCCATTTTTAAATCTCAAAAGCCTATAACTTTATTAATTCTTCTATACTTTTATCAAGGTAATACTAATATTGAAATACTCTAAATAATCTTGTTGCTTTATTCAGTAAAATATTATTTGAGAATGCTAAATAACCAAAGGAGCTTAAAAAATAATAAGTTGTATTTGTGATATATTTATTATCAAAATTTCAATTGTATTAATTAAATTTTTCTTTAAAAGTTGTTAAAATTTACTTTCAAGACTAAAGATAGATACAGTGAAAAAAACAAACAAATATCAATATTTTTGAAATATTAAATTAAAAGTAAAACTTACTTTAAATTGTTGTAAAAAAAAAAACATAATTTGATTAAAAAATAAAAATTTATTTACAACCAATAAATTTATTTCAAAAAAAATATCAATTGATAAAATATTTATAAAATAGATTTTATTTAGTTCTTCTTTTTTAAACAAAAATACTAATTAAATTTTATCAAAGTATTTTTTTATCTTAAAAGAAATAAATCAATAAATAAATTAAAAATTATCAACTAGATTTCAAAAGTATTTATTAATAAATTAATTCAAATCAAGACTCGCTCGCTGAACATGAAAAAATTTTTAGATATTTGCCCTTAAGATTAATAAATTTTTTATTCAGTTTGATTTTGAAAAGCAATAAATTAAATTTTCAATTAATTATTTAAAGTTTTCAATTATAAAACAAGATACTAATCAATTAAATATAATAGCATTCAATCATTTTAATTTACTTATTTTTAACTTACTTAGTCTTAAATTTTAATGAGTGGAATAAGGAGTCTAGGGACGTCTCCTTCTAAATTTAAAACAGAAGACTCTTAAAGAACATTTAATAAAAAGTAAATCATACGTTACCTCTTTTTTAAAATCAATTATTGCCTTTCTTTATGATCTTATTATTCATCATAGTTAATGTGTTTTTAAATAATTTTAAATAGTATAAACCATGCAAACTTTTTAACTACTAACCTAAAAAATATAAAATAAGTCACAAAGCCATTTATTACATCCCTTGAAAAATAAAGCACAAACAAGTTTTTTTCAGTTGAAAGATAATCTACTGAATAAACGAATTACTAAAGTACAAATAAATTAAAAGGATTATAGTTTCCCTTGACAGATCGCTCTGAAGGTGGCAGAGACTATAATTTTAGTAGTGATAATAATGTTAGCAATTACATTAATGGTTCAGGATTCAATAGCAATGTTACATAAGCTGCCACAGTAGGTTTTTAAAGCGCAGCAGCAGGAGATTTAGATAAAATAGGATTAAATGCAAAATAATTTAAAAATGAATTAGCAAAAAAGAAAATTGAATATTTTATAGCCTCTGCTAAAAATTTTATTCTATCCTCTTAAAAGTTAAAAAAATTTGTTGAAACTAATCGCTCTAGCGATATCTTATATGCATTAAATTTATTTGATATAGACCGTGAGAATATGGAGAAATCATTAAGGCATTTGGTAATTAAAGATAGATTTTTAATTTAAAAAAATATACTTAAATGAAAAATTTAAAATAGGATTAATTTGAATTTTTATAAACAAAAAGGAATAAGAAACAGAAAATTTTGCAACACAAACCTTATTTATGCAATAAGTATGTATTGTTTGATCTCCTTAAATGAATAAATAATTTTATTTTATGTTAATAGTCTAACAATAAAGGTAGTGATTTGGGATATTAAAAATTATTTGAAGAACTTAGAGAAGAAAATAATCAATTGAAAATGAAGCTTGTTAGTGAACCTTTAAAGAGTGCTAGAGAAAGCGTAGAAATATCTCGTAAGTATGAGGATGAATTATAATCTCTTCAAGTTAAATATGATAAAATAGAAAAATAACTCATTAAAACAGAAAAAAAATGTTAGGATAGAAAAGCTACTATTAAAAAACTATATTTTTTATTAGAAGATAAAGAAAAAGAGGTTGAGGGTTTAATGCAAGAATTGGAAAATTTGAGGATCAACTTTCAAAATAAAATTTAGGAGAGTGAATAGAGAGAATAGTCTATTTATATGTTAGAAAAGCAAATGATTGAAATATAAAGATAAAACTAAGAAATGATGAACTCAGTAAGTTTTATTAAAGGAGAAAATATTTTTAAAATGAATATTTAAAAAACAGAGAAATGAAAGAAAAGAAAACTTGGAAGAATTAAACAGATCAATTTTAGAGGTATAATAAAAGTATAAAATTTAGTGTAGAGATGATTTTCCTACTACATTAATGAGGTGGAAGACTGTTAGGGATTTTTTCACTGATAGATTAAAAATACATTCAATGTAGAAAGAAGAAGCTGTAGAAGAGTCAGAAAAGCTAAGAGATGAGCTTCAAAGAGAAGTTGAGAGAAATTTAACTTTAGAAGAAAGACTAACTAATTACTTAAACTAGCTCAAATAGATGGAAGAAAGGGAAAGAAGATTAAATGAAATTTAATTCATAAAGGAATAAGTTGAAAAACGTCTAGAAGAAACAGAAATACATTATGAAAATGTTATTCATAAGTTAGAAATGGAAATTAGAAGATTACAAGAAGAAAATCAGTAGATTAGAAAAGAATTTTTAGAAACAAAAGAGCAGATAGATTTAGAACGTATTAATGCTAATACTTTGAATGATAGAAAATTACAAGAGAGTTAGGATACTTGGGAAAGAAGGTTATAGTAATGTGCTACTGAATGGTAGAAAGAAGTTGAATAAAGAGAGTAATTAATTTCATAAAAGCAAAGAGAACTTGAAGCACAAATTAGGGCTAGCTAATAAAGTGAAAGAAAAAAAATTGAGATATAGTAAAAATATGAAGCTCTTGAAAGGGAAAAAGAAAAAAGAGAAGAAGAATTTGACAGTATACTCTTGGAATAAAAAAGAAAAATTTAGGCTCTCAATGAAGAGCTAACTTAGAAAAAAATCGCTCTTAAATCAGCATAGATTTCTATTTAGGATGCTCATGATGAGTTAGCATAAAGAAAAAACGAAGGTCATGCTTGGAATGCTACTGAATAGTAAATAAAAGAAAAAATAGCATTGTAAAAGTCAAGATTGTAGGATTGTGAAGAAGAGAATGCTTAGTTAAAAAGAGACAAATTAGCTTTAAGCGAAAAAATAAATATGTTGGAATCAAAGCTGTCAGAAAGCTCTAAAGAAATTGCTAAAATATAAGAAGATCTTATTAAATAATAACAAGTTAAATTAGAGGTATAATTAAATTAAGAAAGCCAAGCAAATAACTATAGAAAATAAGTTGAAACTTTAAGAGCCTAATTAAGTGAAGTTTAAAATGCCATCAAAATTAAGGAATCAGCATATACAGCTGTTAGTGCTGAATTAAATGAAGCTAGAGAGCTTATCTAAGAAATGAAATTAGAGGCTTTAAGAACATCTCATAAGCAATAATAAGTATAGGATGAAAATAGTAACCTATAAAATAATGTAAGAGAGTGGCAACGTCGCGCTGAATAATATCAATCTTAGCTGGAAGAAGCAAGATAGATTAGAAGTATCATAGAAGAATAATAAAAAAAGAAAGTAGATGAATTAATTATCATTATTAAATAGCGTGAAACATAATAATCTTGTATAGAAGAAGAATTAAAAGCTATTAAACTTAGTTGGGAAAATGCTGAGAGAGCTATTCAAATTTTAGAGGAAAAATTACAAGAAAAAGACAGAGCTTAAGAGTTATTTGTTGAGTAAGCTTAAAGAGAAATGGATAGCCAACATGATAGAATAGAAGAATTAATGAGAATTTAAACTAAGCTGGAAAGTGATTTATCACAAGCAAATTTATTAAATGATAAATCAGTTAAAGAAATAGAATTATTTTAGAATTAAATTTAATCACTTTCATAAATGAATTTAGAGCTTTAGTAACTCATTGAAGAATAGTAAGCTAAGGTTATTTAAAATACTGACTAAAAGACATTATAAGCTCAATAACATGCAAAGAGAATGGAATTGCAATAATAATTATCAAATAAAGAAGAAGAATGCCTTAATTTTTAAAAGCAAGTTATTGAACTTGAAACATAGCTTGAAAAATAAATTAGAATGTATGAAGAACTTTAGAGAGAGAATAGTCTTATTAATTTAAAATATAATGATACTCTAGAAAGACTTAAATAGCTATAAAGTGAGAATGAGGATTCAAGCAATCAGATATCATAAATTTAAGATAAGGAAAGAAAGATTACTCTTGCTAATTAGAATCTAGTTTAGGAGAATAAAAGAATTTAGACTGTTGTGGAGTCATTGACAAACGAGCTCAGAGAACAAAAATTAGAAAATTCTAATTTGAAAGAGTGTAATGATGCTATATGTGAGAAATAAGCTGCCATTCAAAGAGAAAATGACAGAATAAAAGAATAGTTGGAACAATATGTTAATGCTAATGCTAAGCTTGAAGAAAAAGTGGAAAATCTAATTTTAGAAAATGACAGCCAATCTGCTGAAAACCTTGCTTTGAAGCAAGACAGAATTCAATTGGAATACAGACTCTCTCTTACTCAAAATTAATCTGAAAAGCTAAATGAACGCGCTATTCTCCTTTCCAGAGAAAATGAAGAAATGAAATTAAATGCTATTCAAAGAGAGGAAGTTATAGCATCAATTTAGTAATAATTAATAGACTAGGAGCATGATTCAGTACTTAGAAATAATTTGTAGAATCAGGAGGTTGATAAGTTAAATAAATTAATCAAACAACTTAAAGAAGAACTTACATCTCTCAAATAGTAGATGGACTCTTCCAATTAAGAAAGAGAGTAGTAGCTTATCAGTTAGCTTAATTAGTCTCAAGTAGAGCTACAAGATTTATAAGAAAAGCTTTTAACTATACGCAAGGAAAATAAATAATTAAATGATGTTAAGATAGAGTTTTAAGTTGAATTAGAAGCTATTTCTAAAAGAAATTAAGAAACTTTATAAGAGTGTGATTTACTGTAGAAAGAATCAGCTAAATTAAAAGAAGAAAAGAGAATATTAAATGATTAATTGAGAGATTTGACTTAGAAATGCTAAAAGATTGAAGAAAGAGAAAAAAGTGTTATTGAATAATTAAATGTACTAAAAGATAATTTTAAGAGCACTCATAGAGATAAGGAGACTGCTTTGTAACAGTTAGAAACTTCTTTGGCATCTGGTACTGCTAAAGAAGCTCTTAAGGGAGTTGAATTTGATTAAATATAATCTGAATTAAAAAAAGTAACTAGAAGATTAGAATAGGAATCAACTGAAAATCAGAAAAAAATATAGAATTTGTAAACAGCAAATGAAGAGCTGAAAAAGCAAACTGATTAAGACAGAGAGAAACTTAGAAAATTTGAATATGAATCACCAATTTAGGCTGAAAGAATAAATTAACTACAAGCAAGATTAAGTGAGCTTAATGAGTAAAAAAGTGAACTTTAATTTAAACAAGACGTGCTCAACTAAGCTCATGAGCAATTAAAACAAGAAAATGATGTTTTATAATCATAATTAGAATAAGTATAAAAAAATATACAAATGATTTAAAACTCCCACAAAGATTAAATAGAAGAAAGAGATAAAAAATATTTAAATTTAATGAAAAATTAAAATTTAAAAGATTAAGAAATTCAAGAGTTAAAATTATTAAATAGTTAAATTGAAAAAGATGCCCAAAATCAAAATATAAATACATAATTTATCGCAAAAGAAAATTAAGAACTAAATAAAAAAATATCAAATTTAAATGCATAGATATAATCTTTATAAGAATTGATTGCTTCTCAATAGAATACCATCAATTAATAGTAATAAATTGCTTCTTAACTTGAATAGTAATTACAATAATAATAAGATGAAGTAAAATATCAATCTAAATCTCCTTCTTTGAAGAATTTTAATGCAGAATAAGAATTTGGAAAATAAGAAGAATAAATAAAATAAATCATAAATAAATCAGCTTCATAAAGATCAGAAAATCCAATTAAACAAGTTTCCTACTCATAAATATAAAATATTCCATCAAGAAAAACCAGTAAGTAAAGCGAGAACTTACACAATTTATAAAATTATAATGACGAGAATCAAGAAGATGAAGAAAATTAAAATTTATAATAAGGTGAGTTTGAATATATTGATTACTTGGGAAATGAGATTATTCCTTAAAATGACACAAGTAAAAGGACGGAAAGAGATGTATTTTCATAATAAGCTGAACTACCTAAAAAATCAGTCTCTTATTCTAAAATTTCTAATATTTCTGTCCATAAGAGTAGTGATAATTTTAAGTAATCTTAAAATTTAGAAGATGATTAAGACTTTGAAGAGTTAGAATATGTAGGAAATTAAATTTAAAGTAAACAAGAATCGAGTATGAGAGCTTTAAAAAGAAGTGAATAAAACTCTGTGCCAAATTTTGATGATGTTAATTAACTTGATGATTAAATAGAAATTAACTCTTAATAGAAAAAATCTTTAGACGGAAGAGATGTATCTAATTCTTTAAACAAAAGTTTACCTAAAGTCAAAAGTTAAAATCAATTTTCCAAACAAAATCTTGCTGCTGAATCTTAAGTTTAAAGCTAGTAAAATAAAGTTATATAAGACTTAAAAGAAAAGCTAAGTGAATTATAAGTTGAGATTGAAACACTTAACTAATAAATTTAAAATTATAAAAATGAAAATGAAGATCTTAATGATTAGATAGAATAGTTAAAGGTGTAAAACCAGCAATTAAATTCCGAGAATTTAGAATTAACAAATTAAATTAGCCAATAGGAAATTAAAGAGAAAAAATTATAGTAATAATTTGATTAATTTAAAAACACTTCTTCAGATAATGAAAAAAAATTCAATAAAAACATTTAGAATTTAGAGCGTTAGGTAATTGAAGAATAAAATAAATCAAATTAACTCAAATCATAAATTTAATAATTGTAACAGTAAATCAATTTAGCAAAAGATGAAGTTTAAGAACAAAATGAGCGTATATCAGCTTAGTAATAAGAGATAGTCCTAGGAGAAAATTAAATTGATTAATAATCATAAACAATACTTTTGCTATAAGATAAAATTGAAAGCTAAGCTGAGTACCTTAAACATGTTGAAGAAGAATTAAAAGAATAAAAGAACTATGCATTATAACTAGAGAATAACTTGGAAAAGAAACGTAAGTAGCTTGAAGAATCTGATAACTTATAAATAGAAACAGAGTAAAGACTAAAATAGGAATTGTAACTTAAATATGAATATATAGCCAAGTTGGAAAGCTCTTATAAAAATAAAGCAGACCTTACTTTAGCATAGAGTTAATAGGCAACTGTTGAGCTCTAAAGTGAAGTTAATCGCTTGAAGTAGTAATTAGCTGATGCAAAACAAGATTAAAATATTAATGAAGGTTTAAAACGTTAAATCAGAGATCTCTAACGTTAACTCCGTGAAGTTAGTATGGAGTATGAAAAATTGCAAATTGAACGCTAATAATATGAAGATGATATGAACCTTCAAAGATTAAGTCAATAAGACATAGCTATTAAATTAGAAGTGCTAGAAATGAAAACGAAAAATTATTTTAGTATGCTAATAAAAATTTTATAGGCTTTCGATTCAGAAATAGATGAAACAGTATCACCATAAACACATTCATTTGAAGATTTATTATCTCTTGGTATATAAATTTCTAAGTAATTTAGATATAATTTGTAAGGATCTGATAATAAAAACTAATTCTGAAATAATTAAATTACTGTTTATTATAAATATTATTAATAAATTAAAAGTGTAAATTATATATTTAATTAATTTATTTAGTAATTTTTTAACAACTTTATTTAGAGAATCATAAGAAAGATTCAAATTTTGCAACAAAGATAATTTAAAAACTGAAAGCTTTTTATCATTTAATATTTTCTAATCATTATTTTACTCTTCTTAAAATATTTTAATTAATTTATTATTAGTTCCAGTTTTATTAAAATAAAAAATTTGGTATTTTTATGTTTTTATAATTCAAATAGCTCTGGCAATAATGAGTAATAGAGAATCAAAAATAATAAAAATATTAGATTTTTAAAATTTTATTTGGAATTATCCCTTTAAGAGAATCATAAAAGTAAAAGAAAAAAAAAATATTGAAGTAAAATAAAAAAATATTTAAAAATCTTAAAATAAAATTTATGAAAAATAAATAAATTATTTTTGCTTTCAAATAAGTTAGATAGAGGTTAGTTTATTTAAATTTTAAGTTTTTAAATAGAAAAATATTCCTTTAATTTGAAATTAAATTTTCATTTAAACGAATTTAAAAATGCATTTTTTTATCAAACAATTTTAATTATTTTAAGAGAAGAAAAATTTTTAATTAATTCCAAGGAAAAACATTTTTGTTATTTGATGGAAAATTAAAAAATGCTTAAAATTTGGTGTAGTCAATTATTTAAAAAAAGGGAAATATCTTGTTTTTTTAATAATTTTTTACAAGTTTTTAAAATGATCACTCATAATTAGCAAATAAATTAATTTTTGGGGTTGGGGTTGGGGTTGGGGTTGGGGTTGGGGTTGGGGTTGGGG